>VZRF01000820.1:0-47490 GCA_013396875.1 Vireo altiloquus
ATTCGGGGCCCGGCCCTGCGTCCCCCTCGCTCCGCCCGCCCGGGGCGTCCCGGTGCCGGCCGCGGCCGCTGCCCTCCGGCGTGAGGCGCTGCAGTCGGCTAGGGGCTGAAAAGGGGGATAAAAGACGGGTGGGTAGTGAGTTAGTTCGCTTTTCCTCTTGGGGCAAACTAACTGGGAGATAACCCGGGTTTATTGTCTCCCATAGAAAAACTTCACTGAAGTCCTGAAAAAGCCCACTGGCCAATATTTGTCCTTTCTTCCTAGAATACGCAGCACTGGGGGCCTGACTAGCTTTGCAGTAGTGTCGAGTGTCCGAGCCACGATATGTCTTTAAAAAAGGCTTTTTTAAAGGAGAAGGTTACAGGTTTAAGTTCTCCTATCAAAAGCAATTAATTTGAAAAAAAGCTCTTGAATTGAAAAATAACATGGAAGAAAAAGGAGAGAAAAAAAGCCAAAAATTGGGATGTTGAGGAAAAATACAGTCTTCATTGTAGTTTAGATTTGATAATCAATGGCTTTGAAAATTAATTGTGTGTCTGTGGGATGTAATTCGAAGAGTAAATGTCTTTGTTACACTTTGGGAATTCCAGTCAAACTAATAGTCCTGACGGATAACAGATAAAGACCACTTTGCAGAAGATGCAACAATGCTAAGAATGGAAAAGAACACCATTCAGAAGTGGACAGGAGAAAAAAGGCTGCAAACATCTTTCTGAAACTCCTGGCAGATAAATGACTTCTGGACTTCTGGTCTCAGCAGGCATGTTTTAAGATTTTAATTATTCTGATCAGGTCTTGTGATGCTGGATTAATTTTTGAGTTGAAGGTATTTCAAGAAAGGTGTCTTGCAGCTTAAAACAAAAAGCTGCCTTCACAGGGGCACTGGAATCATTTTAATTACATTTATTGGATTGGTTTTTTTTGTAGCAGTGATTCAGAAACCAAATCTGTGAATGAAAGAGGCTGTTGTCAATGGCACCGTTTTGAAGTTTGCAGTCACGAGTCCAAGGAAGGATGTGACGCTTGGCATCATAGTAGCCAGGGATCTGTCTAATGTGCCAGCTGGTGGCAAAAGGAAATAGAAGACACTTTATAATACATGTCATCCTAAACCTCCACAGGTGATAGGACCAATTTAAATTTAGTTTGGTTTTTTATTTTAAGAAGGTAAATTCTCATCTGCCAGTAGTAATTGAGTGTCGGATCTGGGGAATTCTGTGAATAGTAGAAGTTTATTCCTTTGGCTCATATTAGTAGCTGACTGGTTTTTTGCTAGGATTGCATTTCCTCTAGTGAAAATGTATAGTTTGTACATATGCTTGTGATACCACAGATTGTGCTCCTGCTGTTTGTTCACTGAATATATTTGAGCAGATTAATGAATAGTAACCATCACTTTGAGTGCTTGAAATAGAGGCAACACTTTCATGCCTTTGAAATTTATATTAGGACAAGCATTTGCTTAGCCCCTGCTCTAAAATCAGAGGACAAGCTTTTAAACTAGATTTTCACTAAGTATTACTGAAATAGCAAGGGTGTCATGCTGGACTGACTTTTTCAAATATCAATGAGAAATCTGTAGAACTGAATATGGATGATGTCTTCCCTCAAGCAGGGTGGGTTTTCTGATTTTTGTTACTGTTAAAAATCCTGGAGTTGTAAGTTCAGATCTTAAGCCAAGACAGTATAACGCAAATATATGTGCCATTTATGATTTTTAATAAAATAGCTTCTTGCCAAATACTCATACATGTTATTTAATCTTGATCGCCTAAGGTGGGTATTTTTATTTCCATTTTAATTTGGACACAAGGCTATTTAAAAATATATATGTGTACATGTATTAAAAAGATAATTATTAAATCCTTTTGCTTTAAGAAAAAGATATGGGTCCTGAAATCATAAAGTAAAATTCAGTGTACCAGTCTTTTAAAAGAAAAACAATTGTCATTTTTTGTTGCCTTCCTACTTTGAGTATGTCATCTGAAAATCTGTTCCTTGCCATGTTTTTCTCCTGTAACATAAACTCTGTGCCCTGTGAATTTCCAGGGACTGAATTTGAAATTCAGTCCTCTGACTGAAATTCTGCTCCGTTTATTGATCAGGGAGCTGGTGTATCACAATGCCTGAGTATCTCCCTGCTCAATTGTTTTTCTGACCTGAATTCACTTGAGTTTATTGAGTTTATTGATCAGGGAGAGATCACTCAGCCAACACTATCACAGGCACAAGCTGCAGGATCTTGGTGCTGTTCCAGAAGATCCATTGAAGGAAAAGATGCAGGACTGCGGAGGATGAAGCAGAGGGTCATCTGATCTGTCAGAGATGTACTAAGTGTAAGATGCATAGAATATTTTTCAGACTTCATTAATTTTTTAGATCGATGTGGTAGGTTGACCCTGGCTGGGTGACAGATGCCCACCAAACCACACCCACTCTGTCACTGCCCTCTGCAGCTGGACTGGGAGAAAAAAAAGTAACAAAAGGTTCATGAATTGAGATCAGGGAGAGATCACTCAGCCAACACTATCACAGGCACAAGAGACTCAACTTTGGGATATTAACTGAATTTATTGCCAGTCAAAATCAGAGCAGGATACTGAAAAGTAAATCTTAAAAACGTCATCCTCCCATCCCTCGATGGAATGGGGGTACGTTCAGTTCATCACCAGTTGTTTCTGCCTCTGCTCAGGGAGAAGAGTCCATTCCTGGCTCCAGGGTGGGGTCCCTCCCACAGGAGACAGTTAGAGGAGACAGTTCTCCATTAACTTCTCCAGCACAGATCCCTTTCCACGGGGTGCAGTCCTTCAGGCACAGCCTGTTCCAGCATGGGTTCCCCCACAGGATCACAAGTCTGCCAGGAAACTGCTCCGCTATGGGCTCCTCTCTACAGCTCCACAGGTCCCAGCCTGCAGGTTTCCCCTGGAGTGACAGCCTCCTTCAGGCATCCACTTGCTCCACTGTGGTATCCTCCACAGGCTGCAGGTGGATCTCTGCACCCCTGTGGTCCTTCATGAGCTGCAGGAGCACAGCTGACTCACCATGGGCTGCACATGGGCTGCAGGGGAATCTTGGCTCCAGCACCTGGAGCACCTCCTGCCTCTCCTTCTCCACTGACCTTGGTGTCTGCAGAGCTGTTCCTCTCTTCCTCAAACTCTCACTCTTCTCTGAGTGCAATTACATCTGTACCATAACTTTTTTTGCTTAAGTATGTTATCACAGAGGTGTTAGTGCCATCTCTGACTGGCCAGCCTTGGCCACTGGCAGGTCTGTCCTGCAGCCTCTGTCCCGGAGCCAGCTGGCATTGGCTCTTTTGGACATGGGAGAAACTTCTGGCAGCATCTCTCAGAAGCCACCCCTGTAGCCCCCCAGCTACCAAAACCTGGCCACAGAAACCCAATACAGTAAGTTCTTTTAACAGAAGGTCTTTGAGAAAACTTTTGTTTTTTGTTTAGGGATGGGGATTGTTACCTTTTTTTCTGTAGAACTTGCATATATTTCTTGCTTATTTTTCTGTGTAAGTGCCTTGATGAGAGTTGTCCAGTAACAATTCCTCAAGTAGCTATTTACAGTTTAAACAAGAATAGTCTACAATAGCTTCAGTGGTAATACTTGTCTATTTTTGTTTGCTTTTTTAATGGCATACATAAATACCATGGGGAGGTAGATGGGGATTTTAATTTCTAAGAACAATAATAAGGTAAAAAGCATGTTTTCAGAATTGATATATGAAATTTTAGTGGTTTTTATGCATAGATGGACCTTGATTATATTCTCAGCATGTACTAAAAAAGTACCTTTTCTAAAAAGGTTGCATTGCTATAAACAATGTATATCTAAATATTCTTAGTTAAAAGTAGTTGCTGGTCTAATCACTCTTCTAATCACTGTTCAATCCCATCTTTTCAGAAGAGGCAAACATGGTAGCTGTGAAAATAATCAAAAACTATGGCAGCTGCTCCAAAGCAGCTTAGGAAGTCCTAGTACTGGAATATGTAAAGGCACTGGATCCTGGCAGGACACAGTGAATACACAAAGCCACCTCTGCTTTGTTTTGGCTTTAGGATTTCTGTGATGTCACTTTCTGTATTATGGGATGTGCCTCAGCATTAATGCAACTGTTGCAGTTCATGTCTCATTCCTGCCTTTGTAGTCACTGTGTCCAGATGTTACAGTGGTTTGAGTACCAAGGACATGTTTGCATTGTTCTTGAGCTCCTGGGGCTCAGCACATTTGCGTTCTATCATAGCTGAAAGCTGTGGGCTTTGGGTGTGCAGTATTTGGTGATGAGTATCAGACACTTTGGTGCCCAGAGGCCAGTGCAGAGCTGCTGCAGTCACCCATGACCAGTAGCAGCCTGTCAGGCTGACCTCTCATCTGAGGTGTTTCACACGCTCTTGAGCTGTGCTCCAGCAGCACAATGCTCTCTTCCTTGAGCTCCTGGACTGCTCTGGGGTCTGGTATCAAACAAGAACCTTCTGAATCCTTTCACAGCACTGGGGTAATCACAGCCATGAGATGTTTGGAGGGTACAGTGTATTCTCATGGAATACTGCCTTGGAGCAGCACTACTTCCTGTAAGTTGCTGGGGATCGTAATATGACGCAGTGTCTCTAATACTCTTCAGGTGGGTGAAAATATGCTGGAGGCAGGGACTAAGGGGAGTGATTCATGCAAGAACTTCAGCTGCCTTTCTCCATGGTGCCAAATTGAAGCGAGATGTAGGCACAAGGGAACAGTATGAGCACATCTCTACACAGTGCTTTCAGTCAACGTTTTGGCAGCAGCTTGGTGTGAAGGATCACCCTTTCAACATTTGTAATTTACAAACTGTGCTAGTAACAGATGTAGCTTCATCTGTCACCAGCAGCAAATTCTAATACCTCAACTTTGTCATCTTGACAGTATTGCTGAAACTTGAAATTAATCAACAAAGTAAAAAGAAAAAAAACTAGTGTCAAGCAGAAAAATCCTCAAGGGATAAAACTTAGTACACTCTAACTTACTTTAGGAAACAGATTACTACAATTCTTTCTTCCTTAATCTAAAACTGATTCTTGGTTCCAGGGTATGGTGAAAAACAGTTCTTGATAACTTCCTCTAACAATGAACAAAAATGTCTCTTTCAATTTCCCTTCAGAGCCATGGGAACAAAATGGGATCTTTGCCATGTCACATGATAAAAGAAGTGGGTAATTACATTTTTATGTATCTGCTATAGTGTAATTTAAATATTTTCAGATTAGATTCTAGAGCCAGTCACCCATTTGACAAGGTGGCCACTCTTGTGGACTATTCCCAGATCAGATCCCAAGCTGCCAACACACATGCTGGTAAACGTCTACTGCAGGGACAAAACAGAGTATTTGAGTAACAAATACAGTCTGTTTGTCTAAGGAAATGAAAATTTTTCTGCCATGGACTGCTGGATTGGGATGAACAAAATCCTGGTGCCAGATCCTTATCAACCTCCTGCAAGGTACTGAAGGAAAATGGCTTTGAGGACAGAAACTTTAAGAGTCATTGTAAAATAAACAACCATTTTTTAAATTTTCATGAAGGAATTCAGGACATGCCATGATTCTGACCACAGAATCTCTTTGACCTGGTTCAGAAGATGCTGGAGTATGTCCCAAACAAGCACTACTCTTACAGTGCAGTGCTTTCCTTTCTTCTCTCCATTGAAAGGCAGAAAGGGGGCACAGCAGGCTGAGTCACAGGGACCAAAGAAACTTAACACTGATTTCTGATTTGGTTACATGGCAAGCGCCTTACTTTTTAGTATGACTTCTTGGAGACTTACCAAATGTTGACATAAAACTTATTTATTATAGAGATGAGCCTGGTTTTCAAACTCATGAGACATCAGCACTTTTAATGTGGACAAGAGCACTTTAACAACAAGAAATTATTTTAATTACATTTTATTCAACAGTCCTTGAATTAGGCAAAAGACTGTGCCCAGCTTTTGTACCCTTTGTAGTGTCACTGGTGCTTTCTTTTGAGATAAGGAGCAGAGACAGCCTTTGGCATTAAGTGTAAGGATGGCCTTTATTTGCTTTAAAAAAAAAGTTACAAAGTAAGGAAGATCACGGTAGTATTGAACAGATTGCATTGTGATGACCAATTTTTTCATTTATTTTAGTAGGTGTACTCTGGTTACCAGTATTTCAGTTAATGCTCACTGTTAGCTTACAACAGTATAGACTTCGCCTTTTTTTCCCCAATCTTTCTGAATTGAACTGTCCTGAGAATTTCCATTAGGAATTAAAGTTTCAGGGAGCAGATAAGCTGTTTGGTTTAGCATGTGAGCTGCCAGCATAAAAGAATCTCAAAACTTCAAGGGAGAGGGGTGGAGTTTTGGCTGCCTACGGTTGCAGCAGCCGTGCATTTATGGAGCAGCTGCTCCCCTGCCCCAGCCTTGCCAGTAGCAGTGCCTGGCTCAAGGAAACTGGTGGGCAGCTCTATATGGAACAGCACTGCTTGTACTTCCATGAGGGAAAGGGGAAAGGAAGGCACCCCAGAGATGCAAGGCCACCCGACAGCCCCTCAGGAACATGGGCCACCATCTGTGACAGCCAGCAGGCTCAGAGATGCCACTCTTCATGTCCCACCATGGTAACCAATCGCTGCCACCATAACACAGCTTCTTTCCAGCAGCGGGGCAAGGCACCGGCCCCAGGAGTTGGAATAGAGGATTGCTTTATGCTGGAAGTCTGGTAAAGGGATGACAATGTACATGGGGACATGGAAAGCCACCTATGATGGGGGCTATTTGGTGGTACAGACTGCAGTGCCACACAAGCGATGGCCTCTTCACTTGGGAGGCTTTTTTACAGTTTAATTTGCAAGCAGAACTGCCCTAAGTCTCATTCACCATATCACATCTACTCCAATACAGACAGAAATCCCAACAGATGAAGTGGATTTCACCGTGGAAGGCCTTAAATTACATTATTACAGTAGAAAATACAGGAGGTAGAAGGTAACTGAAAGGACAAATGCACGTTAAAGAGTCAAATCTAACAGCTCCTGTAGGCTACTTGAACATGGTTTTAAAAACTAAATCCAGTATTTCATTAACTATAGAAAACAGTTAAAATAAATTGACATGAGAGCCCTTATATCATGCTTGATACAGGGAGGTAGGATGTAAGAATCAGAAGGACACATGAGACATGACACTTATCTACAGCTCCTGTTTGCTTTACTGAGGCCAGAGTTTCACAGGTCAGTCACCCTCTTCAGCTTCAGACTCCGACTCTGCAACAGAGAGACCTTGTCAGCAGCCTGCCCATGGCTCAGCCCCAGCCCCGAGCTCAGCTGCTGCCCTGCATCCTGCACAACAGCTGCCATTGGGTCCACACGGATTTCACTGGCGAGCTTTTCCAGCCAGGACCAGGGGAAGGGGCACACAAGTCTCAGGGGGGCAATTAACATCCCCCTATTCTAAAACGTATCATTACTGCATTAGGGTTCCCAAAATGAACAAGCTCCACTTCTAAGCTAAGCTGCTGGTTACCTTCTTCAGCATTCTTGAGCCATTCAACAAACTTCTTCATCTGCTCCAGAAAAACACTCTTTCCTTTTGCAAGATGCGCATCTTTATACCACTTGAGGATGGGTTCTTCACTCAGAACTTCAGCTGTAAAGACAGGCAAGAGCAGCATTAACACAGCAAACTGCTGAGAACCTGGCTGGTAGCCTTTGCTTTACATTATCTTTGCAGCATCACATACTGCTTCTCTGGGTACAGCTGGACAGACCAGCACTAGGAGTGCCTTCAGTGTGAAATTCTGAGAACCAGGCATTTTGGATGGTTCCTCATGCTGGGAGTTTCCTCAGCACTGTATCCAGGAGCTGCACTTTCACTCCCACCTACAGTCTGGAGTGTTTCAGAGTTATTTGAGATGGCACACACTTAGCAAAGGTTCACTTAACAGTTAAGAACACATGCAAATTCTTTAAGGTCCAAAGTACACTACAGGAAGTGTTTAGGTGTTTTTTTTAAATTTTGCAAGTACAATATAATCTTCACTTCAGCAAGTTTCCACAGTTGCACAGTGTGTTTTTCAGTAACACCTTTTATCAGACATTTAAAGAGAGCCTACAGCAGCCTGTAACACATTGGTGGTCTCAGTCTCCAGCTGTTATAGGTAATGTTAAGAGAACCAAGAAGAACACACTATCATGGAACTTAACAAAATGCCCTAAAAATCTAAATTTAGCTTTGTTCTACAACTCTTAAGCAGACCTACTGTAGACAGGCAGCAACTTTGCCTTGCACTTCCCCATGTGCCAAGGACCAGCCACATGCACCTTTGCATTTTTACAAACTCAAGTTAGAAAATTCTTCAGCTCATGAAGTGCAATGTTGTAGCACTGATCTTCCCTAAAGAAATTATCAGAACTGAAGCATTCTGTTTTAGAAGCTTTAAAAAACCCAACCAAACCAACCAAAACCAACCCCTCCAAAAACCCATAAACCCCTGAACCTACAACCCCACAGAAGTTACCTTTGTAGAAGAGCACCACTATTTTCTGGAAGGCCTTCATGAAGTGAATGTTGTCATAACAATACTCCTGAATCTTCAATAGAAGAGTCAGCTCTGACTGACCTTGGGTGGTGAAGGCAGCAAGTAGAGGGCTGTATTGCTGTAACAAAAACATCAAATTGGCACACACAGAGCACTTCACATTTACCACCTGACTAAAGCTGGTTTTGCAGTTTCCAACAGCCACTGCTTAGAAATTTGCAACCACTGCCCCACCCCAGAGGAGCTCTGCAGCAGTCACTGTCTCTGCCTCAGGCCCTTGGCCTGCAATACCTCTCACAAGGGGGACAATTCCTCACCTCATGCTGTCTCTACACCAGCAGGGTTGTAGCCTTTAACATTTAAAAGGGAGCTGCAGACAGAAGGAAAGCTGAGCCCTAACCTAAGGGGTGCAGAAGTCCACAATGAAGTTACAATACCTTCAAATGCTTAATGGCTTGCTCTGCTACCAGCTCCTCCTTTTTGTTCCACTCCACTGTGCTCATTACACTTGACCAGATTATGGCTACCACAGTCTGTTCTGAGATGTTGTTTTTCTTCATCTCCTCCTTCACGTACAAGATGATCTGTCAGGCAGAGTAAGAGTCAGCACAACGGCCACATATGGCACTAAGCTAAATTAAAACTTCTCTTTTAAAGGTAACCCTGAAGGTTTCAGAATGACAACCAACCTCCCTGATCATACAGCAGGATTCAGGACATTACAGAAAGACCAAAAGCTAATACCAACCCACCCCCCCCAGTCCTCATTTTAATTCCTGGTGAAAGCTAGGTTCAGTATGAGTGACAGGCACAGAAAGACAGAAAGCACCTCAACCTTGCCTACAAACACTTACATCCTTGAATGGATCTCCCCGTGACATCTGCTCCTGCAGTTCTTTCTGCAGCTCCTTCCGAGCTCCTATGGATTGCTGGTTCCGAACGTACTCGGAAAGTTCTTTTAGTCCTGCTTCAGTGAAGTACTTGGAGAAGTGTTCAACACTTTGTTTGTTGGCTGGGAAGAGTTCCTGAAAATGAAGTTTACAACTCTTTTGTAAAAGAAATGTGTGTTGAGTACTTTGCTGGCAAATGCTGTTCACTGAAGTGGCTGATGTAGCAGCAGAGTAGTTGCAGTGGTACTCACCATGAGCCTGTTGTCCATGTTTACTTTGCGAAGACTGACAGCCACTGCATTGATATCTTTCTCATTTATCCATGATTTGAACAGCTTGACTGCAAAAGCTGCAGAAACACCTGTGCAATATGAATAGTTCTATTATTAGTGAAATTCAAAACACAGAGCATTGTAAGGCCTGAGTGCAGGGTACCTTGTTTGTCAGACTGTGCTCAGAGCAGCAGCTGTGCTTCCAAGCAACCCCAGCAGTCTGCAGTACCTCTCTCTGTCCAAGGACACTGGACAATGGCCTACAGCACACTGGACTTTTCCTACCACTCAGCATGACAAAGTCTTCCCTAAGAAGACTAAACTCATCTCTTGCTGCAATTTAGGAAGCAACCTAAAGACATAACACACTTCTTGCATACTGAAAGGTCCCTCTCCAAAATATAGTAGTGTCTTGCTGGGCAACACTAGTGGCAGCAGCCCCCAGTGTCATGCAGGGAAGTCCCATACACAAACTTTCCCAAGATTCTCAAGTCTTAACAAGATCTTCCAGGTTGTGAGGCATCACATTTACCTTTACTAATCCTGTAATCAATCTATCACCAGAGGAAGCTCGTGAGCTGCAAGGGTGTATTATCATCGCAATTTCCACCTACTTGTTATGGTTCTGTCTCCCCTTCCCGAGGGAGGAGCTGGGCCACACTCACCTTCTTTAACCAAGTTCTCATTGTAGAGACTGTTGAGAATTGATGCGTTGAGTGTCCCATTGGCAAGCAGAATACCTGTCAGCATGGCCAGTTTGTTCCGCTCAGATTCTGAGAACCCTTTCAGGAACAGCAGCAACTGTAGGACAAGTAAGAGGAGCTGCATAAAACTACCATCGCTCACTAAACTTCAGCTAGTACCTCTGTGTTAAACACTTTTGTTTCATCAAGCTATTCAACTAGCAGAAGCACTAGTCACTGGTAGTCATGCAAACTAGCCATTCATCTATCAACAATGTACAAGGGTGGTATTTTAATATGATGTAACCCTTCTAAAAAGGGATTAATTAGCAGAATTTTAAGGTTTACTTGTCTGCTGATAAAAACCCACTCCATACCTTTTTGACTTCATCTTCAAAGCCTTTCTCCAAGTACTTGTAACGCCTGATTAGCTTGTTAAAAACCTAAAAAGACACAGTACATTATCTTTTCCTCTGAACTATCATTTGATTAGAATTTTAAAAAACTAAGTTCACTGATGTAGGTCTGAACTCTTTGGAGTGCAGCTTGGAACACGTCTACCACTGCCAGTATGCTTCTTAAAGCCACGCATTATTTTTAACTAAACCTACAACTACACAAACATTTAATTTTTGACCATTAAACAGCTTTAAGTTAAATTGTCCTCATTTCAGAACTAACCTGAGCAAATGCTTGCATGGTTTCTAGGTCTTCCTGTGCTGCAAACACACAGACGTTTGTGCGTGTCATGTCGTCTGCCAGGGTCCCGCCTGGGGCTGGAGGAGGATTTCAGCATTAGTAGTGTTACTCCCAGTGAGAGCAATGAGCAGTCTCCACAGCAGAACTCCAACACCCATAGCATGCAACACGTTGTCCTTTCATGATGAACTGAATGACTGGATCACTGAAGACACACCTACATTTCCATCTGTTTCACTGCTGCACCAGAACTTTAAAATTAGGAGCTTAGACTTTAACATTTAAGTATTCCCCCTACTGCTACAGGGATTGGCACTTGTTTACATATGAGCAAGTTAATGTGGCCGTATGAGCTCCTCTTCCCTTTAAAGAAGCCACTGAAGCTGCTTAATTCCACCAAGTGTCTTTTTAGTGTCTGCTGCAGTAGTGCTACTTTGTACCTTTTACATGAGAGAGTTGTAACAGTAGACTGAAACATGTAGAGACATACATTCAAAATTCAGTGCCCCAGAGAGGAGCTTCAAACTTTAGTTATTTAGGTTGCTTCACTAATGAAGGTGCATTCAGGTCACCAGCTTCAGTGCCGGAACACCTCATCAATTTCTATGCCATCCCACATACAGTAGAGATCCTTTTGTTATGTATTAGTCGGAAACATGACTTTAAAATCAGAGATGAATGTTTACAGTAATGATATTAAAAGCTGGTAAGAAAACAGGATGTCAGTTTTTATTCTGGCCTCATCTGACTGAAGATCAAAGCTGGTCTTCTTAGCTACCTGTTACAGAGAGGGAGTTGAGTAAAGCACCCCATATGATCATTAATGCAGGAATGCCTTTTCCTCTTCATTCCTAGAAGGAACACTTCCTTACATAGTATGCACTGGTTCACACTCTTGAACGTAAACCCATATTGTAACAATTACAGTATGTGCTTACCTGGTCGGTGAGCATCTCTTCCTCTTTGGTCTGTACACACAGTGTGTACATGAGTTTAAAAGACTTTTCATTATCACATTTCACTTTCTCAGTCCCTTTGTTTTTTGCTGACTCGACCACCCTCTCATTTCTCACTCCCTGATGGCTGCTAGAGCCCACAACCTCACTATTGTCAACAACAAAAAGCATTTGTAATAGCATGTCCAAGACTGAGCACTTCAGATTCTTCTGTAAACAAGTTTCCTTTCCAAAATAACGGGGGCAGGATACACAACGCACAGGATCATGTCAGAATCTTTCTGGGCAACTACTGGTGTTGTTACCACAGACCACACACCTGAAACAACCATTCATCCATCTCTCATCATGAGGAGTGAACTTGACCAGAGTCAAAATCTACTCCTAGTAAAAAAACCCCAAAACCCAACCAGTAAAAACTAGCCAAACAAACAAAACCAACCACACCCAAAAATCCAAAGTACTTTCTTCTAAGCAGAGTTTGTACAATCTACACTTCAAGGAATGCAGACTCAAATAAAAATGAGGCAGTTTATACAGAGTATTTCTACAGTAACTGCTCAGTCACCAAGATGGTCAGATAGTTTACCACAGATTAACTTAAACCCTGTTCTACACACTCAATGGCCTCTTTAACAGAGTTTTTACACTGAAAGAAAATGGAGCTTTTGCAGAGTGAAGTGAATGAAGCTGACAGCAGCCACACCAAAGGGACTTACCCAGCATTCCACCAGCCACCAGGATGTCAAAAAGTGTTTCTGCATAGCGGCGATAATCAAGTTTTGCACCAGAAGCATCAAGAAACTTTGCTACTGCCTCCAAGTCAGTGCCAGTTTCAGTTAAACCTTGAATAATACAGTCCTGGAACTGAGTAGGGTCAAACCTCTCTTTTTCATCTGTAAAGCAAAAGTGTTGAAATAGATTTCCATGAAGAGTTCTTTGTGATGACCATTACTTGGCTCTAATAAAGCTTAACGGCTTCTCTGTTTGATTCTTATACTCCTATTCTCATCTTAGATTATTCCCTCCAAAACCAGAGACTTGCTCATGCTGGAAGGCAATTCTTAATACATGCCCCTACAGTTTTGTACATTTGACTCCATTACTCATGTTTCATCTCACCTTGTTGGGCCTTTCTCTGTTTTGGATGAAATATTCTGACTGACAAACTTTATCACATTTGAGTCACCTGGCAATTTGCTTTTTGGCTATCAAAACCACCCCCTCCTCTTAACCTGGAGTTAAGTGAGTTTGAGGCAATTACTTTTCCTCGAGTGCCTGGTGGAAATGTAGACATAGGAGCTAACTGAATGGACTGTAACTGCAGATCTATTTAGCATCCTTTGCTGTTGTTAAGCAGAACACACACTTCTTTATATGTGAGACACATCACCTGATCATTGCCTTGCATTTACTATGGGCAGGGCATAGTCAACATGCAATAAATCCACCCATGTAACTAACAGAAAGTCTTTCCTCATCTCAGTTTGTCCTTAGATTATGGAAATCACGAGATGAAAAGCTTCCAAAGATACAAGAACCCAACTGCAGATCTTATTTTGGGTGCTGCCTGCAACAACTTAGCCAATTCTGTCAGCAGCCTAGGAGGGCATTCTGGTGTCCAAGTGTCAATGCAAGTACCAACACATTGGTACAGCTGGTGCAAGTTTGGAAATACTGGATTGGTTATTTTCCAGGAAAATATTTCCACAGAGCTCACTGTTCAGAAGAGTCACTTTGAAGTCAAACTACAGCTAAATCCTTAAAAAGAGACTAAACCCACGGCTGCTGGCATTTCATCTGCTGGACAGACCACATCAAACTCTCATTCAAGAGACTCTCAAGGACTTTTAACATTCAAACAGGCTGTATAAATCGAAGTATATGATTCTACATGTACAGCATCCCTAAAGCTGCCTATTAGAGCTGGAACACTGCTGGTATACAAGTAAAACTGTACCGAATAGAAACCCTAAGAGCTGTCCCCACTTCCTCTTTGTTGGAAAAAAGCTCCACCAAAATACTAAGTTACTCATCACACCTCTTTAGTCACTAACTCTTCTTAGGGAAGTAACTGTGCATGTAGAGACAGGCCTTTGCATATCCCATGCTTCAGGGTTTTTTTGGATGTTGACTGGGGGATGTGTGGGCAGGTAGGTTTGTGGGATTTTTCTGTCAAATTTTTAAAATTCAGAAGAGGACAATATAACTTTTATTCAGTGGCTAAGACTGAAATTCTTACTCTTGTTAGATGCTCCTTAAATGTATTAACCTGCAACAACCTGTGCTGGAGCTCCCCTGTAATTCAGGGGTACTAGATCCTTCTGCTTGCAGGTTAAACACACTCAGGACGGTTCTAGAATGACCATCTTTTAGGCCAATGTCATCACAGTAAATCCAGCAACAATTCTGACTGCCAAATACTTTTTATTAGTGCAGAGAACACTGCACCCAGAGTCACCCTCAAGACGCTGCACTTAGTGTGGCGTCACATAAAAGATTTATGGTGAGAGCATGAAGGCACTGGTTTGTCTACTGACAGAAACCGACGTTTTACNTTTGCATATCCCATGCTTCAGGGTTTTTTTGGATGTTGACTGGGGGATGTGTGGGCAGGTGGGTTTGTGGGATTTTTCTGTGTCAATTTTTTAAAATTCAGAAGAGGACAATATAACTTTTATTCAGTGGCTAAGACTGAAATTCTTACTCTTGTTAGATGCTCCTTAAATGTATTAACCTGCAACAACCTGTGCTGGAGCTCCCCTGTAATTCAGGGGTACTAGATCCTTCTGCTTGCAGGTTAAACACACTCAGGACGGTTCTAGAATGACCATTTTTTAGGCCAATGTCATCACAGTAAATCCAGCAACAATTCTGACTGCCAAATACTTTTTATTAGTGCAGAGAACACTGCACCCAGAGTCACCCTCAAGACTCTGCACTTAATGTGGCGTCACATAAAAGATTCATGGTGAGCGCGTGAAGGCACTGGTTTGTCTACTGACAGAAACCGACGTTTGACTGTACGCACAGCGCCGGCAGCCGGTCCTGGCAGCGGGCACGGCGCGGTAACTCACCTCTTTTTCTGGTTTTAAAACGCTGGCCTGATAGTGTCGGCTTCTGCGGCTTTTGATTATTCATAAAAGACACCCTGCAAGGAAGCAGAGACACCCGTGAGGACGCTGCGGGCACAGACCGCGCTGCCCGCTCGCCCCCGCCGCGCCGCTCCTCCCTCCAGCTCCCGCGGCGCTGGGCGGCTGCGGGCGGCGCCGCTCCCGGCACNGTGCCCGTGCCTCTCGCCCCTCGGCCCCGCCGCACGGACCGAGCCGGCGGCGCCGCAGCTGCCGCCAACGCTGCCGCGCTGCCGGTGCCCGTGCGGGGGAGGACGAAGGGGTACACCACCGCCCTCCCCCGCCTCCGCCGCGGCGCGGTGCGGCCCTTACAGCCCGGGCTGTCGCAGCCGGCCGCCTCCCGCCCGCGCCCGTCTCCTCACCGACTTTAAGGCAGAGAGAAAACGCCCGAGCGGCCCGGAGCGGAGACGGGCAGGAACGGCAGCGAGGAGCGGTGGCAGCGAGACCTCTGCGAGCGGAACCGACGCCAGAGGAAGAGGGGAGGGCCGCGCTCCGCCCCGCCCCGCCCGAGAGGATGGAGGGAAGGGGCGGTGAACGGGGCGGGCTCTCTGGGGGCCGCGTGTGCTGCCGGCTTCCTGCTCCTGGCTCCGTGGGGTGTCTGCCGTGCTGAGCCCTTCCCGGGGGTGGTCGCGCCCGGGACTCGGCGCCTGGTGCTCCCCGCGCACCCCGGCCCTGCGGCGGAGCCCGCCCAGCACCGCCGGGACACGTCCTGCCTGGCCTGGGCTGCGGCCCACGGAGCGCGGCAGACACGAACTGCCGGGGGCAGCACCGGGGCGTGCGGTGCATCGAACTTCATACCTGCTGTGCCACTTGACCCTAGATTTGCTTTTGCAGTTGTAATAATTTCTTTCAGATCCTGGTGGTAACATCACCATATAAGCATTTGACATACTGTAGTCAGTGCAGGCAGGACAATTAGTTACGAGCTGCATCTGACGCACAACAAAGTCCCTGAGCTCCAGAAGTGCAGGCCTTCTCTCCTGCCCGGGTTGAAACGTTGTTTCTTTTGCTAGCAATGACAACAGGTCTCATTCTACCTTCAGGCTGCAAGGCAGTCTGTCTGTTAGCAGAGAGCATAAACACACCCACTGCGTTAATGGAGGCCCTGGCTGCCAAACTCACACAGCAGCGCAGAACATGGAGAATACTCTCGGTGCTGCTGTAGAACAGGAGATGTAATTTGCAGCTCAGTTCTTTGCTCCCCAAAAGGCCAAACACCAAACTAACCTAGAGGACACAAGTTTCCTTCTAGACCTTACGCAGCTGCAAATTTCCTCCAGGTTTAAATATAATGTTCTTGAGACTAAAGCAGTTAAAATGACCAGTTATCAGGTGTATGAATGGAACATATCACTGGGCTGCAGGAGTGGAAAACACGATCCTTCTTATTGTCACTAGGAGCCAGATTGCATTCATACCATTTTGGTTACTCTTTCTTCCTTGAAACACTACTGGTAATAGATCCCAGTGTCACAAAAGAGCAGGACGGTGCCTTACAAGTTTTATTCAAGAAACATTTTTGCAGATTCCAGTTAACAACCCAATGAAATCCCCAAAATACTAACTTCAAAAATACCACATTCAGAGGAAGCATTTTCACCTTAATATTTGCAAATATTTGTCCATTAATTCTAAACACAAGGCACTGATTACTTTGGTGCTCATTCTAAAATGAGAGCATTTGTCTAAATCACAATTAATTAAAAAGCCAAGAAGAAAAAACAGAAATTATAAAAGGAAAAGGAAAGGAAACACAAAGAAATAATAGTTCCTATTGTCAACTCCCTAAAGTCTTTGATGTGACAAAACTGCAAAGTCTATTACCACTTGAGCTTTTCCCATCAGCAGTAGTTTCTCACACTTGACCAAGAGAAATGAACAGGAAAATTTTACCAATGTAAAGAAATAAGATCTTTTTGTATCTACAGGTTTAGATTAAATGTGACTTATTTGAGGGTGTGTGCATGTCACACTCTCTTCTACATGATGCTAATTTAAGCCTGCACTGTCATCATTGAAATAAATGAAAATAAATTTGTGTTTATGTAAAGAAGCACAGGATATTAACTAATGCAATACCTGTTGAGCATCTCCAGAGTTATTTCTTATGCTAGTGTTTTGGGTACAGAATGATGTTAAATGTGTTCTTACTGTTAATTTTATTGCTTTCAGCTATCAACTATCAAAGTTGAATATTGATTTGTATGTATACCTATGCTGGCTCAGCTCAGCCATTTCCTTTTCTCCCTCTCAAATACCTTTGCCCTTGTTTTTCAGTCTCTTCTCATGGGGAAATGCTCCATCAAGATTCATACAGCTGCTACTGGATCACCTTAAAACCTCTTTTCCAAAACAGCGCCTGTCAGAGTGCCAGCTGTTTGGCACAGCTGAGTTAAACTGCGAGCTGCCACACCTGTGATGAACTCCTGTTGTCATGGTTCCCCTCTCGGCCCTCCCCTCCACCTTTCCCTCTTGGTCGTCTGCTGCTGGGATGGTTGCTATGGGCAACCTCACCTCTGTTGGGATAAAAGCTTGTACCGGGAACCCATTCTGCTGTTCAACCCTTCCTACTGCCAGTACACCTTCCTCGCCTTGTGCCCTCTCCTCACCTAGAGATGAATACATCAACTTTGTCCTGCTTCACCATTTTGCTGGACAGAAGGGGCAAAGCTGTGGGTAAGGCAGGGGAGGAGTGAGTAATGACACGGCAGTGAATAGCAGTGATTATATTCCAGCTGTGAGAAAGGCCAGATGTGAGAGTGGTTCAAAGAACTCTGATGATGTGAAGCAGGCCTGATGTGGGCTGCCAGGAAGCAGAGCTAAGTGTTACTGGGGTGGTATTAATATATCCGTGCCTAGAAATACTTGGCAGTATGTACTTTTAGAATCTCTGTTCTACTGAAATAATGATACACTGCCCATCGCTAATTTGTACAGTGCCTAGTTCTGATCTTTGGGATCTTCATATGCTGGAAGAAGAGAAAAAAATAGATAACAGTTGTGATTCTCAAACTGGATGCAGAAGTGACAAAATGGTACTGTTTGTGATCTGCTCTTCATTGCAGATACGCTCAAAATTACATGCAAATTCTTTGAAGTCCTTGAGGTAACTCCAGAACTATTCAAGTGTAGCATGAAACACATTAATGACAGGTCTTTTACTTAGCAGGACAAGAGAACTGGTGCTTATATCCTGTTCTACAAAGATGGTGTGATATATATGTGTGTGTGTGTAAGTATTACATTTGTAATTCTTTCTTGCAGGAATGCTTGCAGTCAGCAAGTGGCTGAAGGAGTCATCTGGTTGTTTGATCCTTAGGAAAGCAGCACTAATCTATATCAATGGCCCATGGCTTGTGGGCTCCAGGTTTGTATTTTGGAACCTGAAATAAAGTATAAAAAAATCATTTTGCTAAGGGGAAAAAAAACTTACTGTAATTCACAAACGCATGTTACTTATCAGCCGTGCAAATGTCACTGCACACACATATCTCAATTTTCTCATGTTATAAAAAGTTGGGAAATCAACCAACTTACTTCTAGTGAACAATAGCATTCTTGTAATTACGGATAGTTAAGCTCATATCTCCATAGCACAGGTGAGTTCTCAGCCTGAAAGGCTCAGATTACAGGAACTGACATATGAGGTTCCACTATGCCATACAGTTTAATGAGGCTGCACTGAAGCATGGGGGCCATGATGCTTGCAAGGAGAGCCTACAGTTCTGAGTGCATTCCTGGAGATAGTACATCATCTCCTCATGACTGGATAACAAATTCATCTTTATTTAAATTCAAAGTTGTTATCAAGTTTTTGCATAACACTTAGCCCACGAAGGTTCTTGATCTTGGTTATGACTTCTATGAATATGAGAAGTTCTATCACTGAGAAACACTTTGCTGGATACCCTGCACAGAAGGAAGCAGAAGCAGGTGGATGCAGAATTCCCAGCCCTAACCTCCAGGCAGATTGAGGTAGGGGTCTCTAGCTGGCTACTATTGGTAAAGAGGGGCCTGCAGGTCTGCCTTATGTAATTTCTGTCCCTTTTCATAGAGAAATTTTCAGTCTAGAGCACAACAGATTTGTTCAAACTCAGGTCCATGGGGCCTTTTAAGTTGAAAGCTTAAATTAATTCACCTTGTCACAGTTTCATCAGATGTTTCCTATTTTCCAGTCTCCCAAAGAGGTTTTTTAGTTTGCTTTCTGACTGGATGTGCATTGATGGGAGAATGGCTGGTAAACTAACCTCTTGCTCTTTATCTATTTTATACTTGCTCCTGTGATCTTTTCTACTTTAATTTTTTCTATTCCTTTTTTCCCCCTCTTTAATTTAGAAATAAACAGAAATTTGGGCCAAGTGACTATGTATTAAGCAACTCCAGATGTATCTACTTGTACAGTTCCAAAGGATTGAGTGCAATGGAAAACCTGTGAAGTGACTATTGTCGGGAAACAATGTTATCATTCCCATCTTGCCCTGCTTTCTGAAGAAGCACTTGTGTAATCAGTGTTGGCTGGGACTGATATGGGGAGGGAAGTTGGCTCCTGCCTCATCCTACAAAAATAAGTACTCTCCAGCAGGCTACTGCTCTGTCCTGCCAACCCTTGTAGTGAGGGAAGTGCAAGACACAGGAAGAGCAGATTGAAGGCATTACTCTGGAAAGACAGAGAACTGCAAGGGTGAGGGTGCAATTTCTTGCTGTCCTCATTTTGAAGAAAGCAGAGGCAAAGCACACAGGTGGTTATCCAAATAACCTTAGTGACATATGTCAATCACAATCCCATTCCTTGTCTTATGGTTAATACAAGATTTAACTAAAAATGAAACTTTCCTCCTTTCTTTTCCCACACCAGTTCTAAACCTATTCTAATCGTAACCAGAATTGAACACTGTCTTTGTGAGCAATACCTTCAGCAAAATTAAAAATATAAGCAGTCTCTCTCAGGAACAGTCATCAGCCAAACTCTACCACTCATGCAAGAGTTCACAGAAAAGCCAACTTCTCAGCACTTCTCTTTCCAAACTACATTGAACCATAAGCCCTGTCCTGGAGAGTTTTAGGGTGCTCAATTCATACACCTGCTACCACCAGTTACCAAGCTGATTTCAGTGGCGGCATTGTTTACCTATTTATTTTTAACATGAAAATTTAAAAGTCAAAAGTAACAGTTTACTACAAGTTGGGTCTTGCATTACCTTGCAGGGCTGGCTTCTCAAAGTGGCTCATTGACAATTTTGAGTTACATATTTATCATTTGCAAGTGGGATAAGGCAGTTAGGATGTTAGCAGTACTCCAAAGTAAAAAAAAAGGGATGGAGGGTTCTGCTTTTTCTGGATATTTCATGGGCTGTAGGATGATAGCTTTTGTTTTGATTCATGGCATTTATCAGGGTACTCCTAGGGATGGAGCAGGCTGGTGCTGGGTTAGGATTTCAGAAGAGGAGGAGTTTGGTTTCCTGCTGTGTCCTGTTAGCCAATGAAATTACACTGATTTGTCTCAGAAGAAACCATTACCCAGTAACTGGGCAAAATACCTTCTCATTCACGTTTTATTTTCCAAAGAAAGGGTGCTGTCCACCAGTGATTAACACATCCATATTTCTTTTCAGGAGAAAATGGAGTTGATGCCCAGTTCTAAAAGGAACATTAGAAAAATCCCCTTTTATTACAGCCTATTGATGCAGATTACAAATAACATTACATGTACATGCCCAAACTCCTAGTGGTGGCAATAAATCAGCCCATTCTATGTTTTAGTTTCTTATTAACCTACCATGCCTGAGTTTAGGCTGATTCAGCAAGTCCTTCTTGGTTTGTTTTTTGGTTTTGGGATTTTTTTTTTTTTGGCAACAGTAACAAACTAGAGGAAATGAGGTTTTCAGTAGTTTTCTCTTTAGCTTCTCAATGGGGAGATGCAAGTTCCATGAAAAATGGGCAGGACAGGGAAAGGCAAGGAAATAAAAGTAAAAGAGAGCTGTGGCACAAAGGGCTGATATGAGCATACCTATGTATTAGGATAAAAACCATCTTCACTGAATATCTGGAGTGAAATTCATGCCACCATGCCTCAGAGAGGCCTGAGTTGTTGGGATTTATACAGATCAAACCAGAGGGAAAGTGCCTCCATGCCTTTATTCTGGCTTTCAGACAGTAAGTGAATACCTTTGCCAAGAGGCCAGAGAATTTTCAAGCCTCTATCCAAGATTTACTGCCAAAGAGATAAAAAAAGATGATGTCATCAGGATAACCCCCCAAGGAGGGTTCAGGACTGAGGTTCCTTTTTCATTTAGTCTTGTCATCTTTAAATTTATTTTTGTTAAATCACTCCTTACTCCTTTGATTTAGTTAAACCAACTTACTTGTTGGCTGCCACAGCTGCAAGTACAGCAAAGAGTGAAGGTTTTCTACCTTCCCACCAAATGCTCCACCCACATGTTTCACATGGCACACATAATTTTTTTGGACTGGAGGTTTAAAGCTGAAGCCACCAATTCCTGCTAAAGTGAACATCCAGAATTTTACCTACCAAAATACATTGAAAAATGCTTATTGTCTATGACTAATCATATATTAAAAGCTATCAGGTTTAAGAGTCCAGGGCAGAAAAAGAGAGTTGCTATAAGAACAAACAAAACAATTTTGAACAACTAAAGATGCCAATGAAAGCACAATCTAGTCTTTAAAAGAATGGTGGAAATGTAAAAACAGCTCTGTAAACTTGTTAGATTATCTGATGCCAGATATGATAATCCCTGTATAGAACTGCATGTTTCATCTGCAGCTGGAGATAAAGCATGCCCTAAAAGAGCAAACCAAATGGAACTGAGGGATTGTTTACAGCACACAGTCAGTGTAACTAAAATACTGACATTGCATTTTGAAAATACCTCCTCTTACAGTGCTTCCAAAGATGTAAATAGAGGTTTAGCTTGTCAGGCTAACAAAAAGAAAAGCCTAAAAAATGCAAGCCAGCAGTGAACTGCAAAAGCTAACACTAAAGATGTAGAAATTAACATATATTCTTTGAAACTGTTGTGTGCTACAGGCCTACAATCCAACTTTGATGTTAACTGGGACCTGTTAGCTTTTATTCCCACAAGACTTCATACCATTCATATGTTATTATTATTTCCATGTTAATTTATCATTATTTGCACAACATTCTGACCCCATAATCATCAATGTCACTACTCATACAAGCAATGCAACTTGTGAAATACACTTTCTCAAGGAGAAGACACTCATTACTACAAAAAAGTGATTTTCCAGGATTGTACTGATTGTCACTAATTTTAGGAGGATTTGACCAATATATCTAAGACAGAATTAGTCTTACCTCACAAGATGATTACAGTCATATTATCTATCCAAGATACCCTTTGTTCATCCCACAGTAACACTGCTCATTTACTGTGTCAGTACCTTGTATATTCCACTGCTCAGTAACACTGTCTGTAGCTTGTATAATACAGCACAAGACCTGCTGTTCCATCAGGTTCATCAGTGGCAGTCAGGCCACTTATTTTCATCAAAGGATTCAGATAAATTAATCTGAATTGGCAACCCCATTAGGGAGTTTCAAGAGAAGCAGAGAAGGCTGAAAGCAACTCCTGATCATGTAGTTCAGCTTTAACGTTATTGAGAAAGGTAAGAAACAAAGTATCACAGAATCACAGAGTATTGTGAGTTGGAAGGGATCCACAAGGATCATTGAGTCCAACTCTTAAGTGAACAGCCCACATGTGCATTGAACCCACCATTAATTGTTTGTTTTACCTGTACATCTGGTGCATTCTGAGTTGACACATACATGGCCATTTCTTTATCTTCCCTTCTTGGAATAACAAGCACCCTGTTTGTTTCCACGTTAAAATGTTTCTGTCTTCCCATGTGCAATTCACCTGTTACGTGTGTAAGTATAGGAAAAATAAACTGGGTTTCAAGTGAACTGCAAGGAAATTTATATTTGACTATGTATATGTATACAAGGCAGAGAAAAAGAGTTTTGTCACAGAAGAAAAGTACTTTCATTTATTTTTTATTTCTTTGAATCTCAGGCTTACACCTCCTTTATTTATAGACGTGTGCTTATTAGGAGAAAATTATTCAATCAGTATCAACTTAACATCTCATGCTTTTTCCTTCTTAGGAGGTTACATCTCTTCTGCTATATCTTCTTCTGAATCACTTTATGAGGGAAAATACAACTTTCCTATTCCTCTTCCTTTTTTAACCTTTCCATCAGTAACACTTTTTCTACCCATTTCTACCCACCTTTGTACAACTTACATTAAAGAGAGGGAAATCCTTTAAATAAAAGTTAATTCTGTAAATTCTCTGCTTTACCCTTAACTTTATGCCATCCTGGAGTGTGATAATATTTGCCTGGTGGTTATTCCTGATCATGTTCCCTGAAACACATGTTCGTGCAGAAGTAACAGGAATCAGAACTGAAGCCACTAAAGGGTGACATGACATCTGATTGGGAACAGGTGGAAATAGTAAAAAGCAGAGCAGAAAAAAATCATCAGAGGTCAGAACCTAGATGGAGAAGATTAACAGAATTGAGGTGGCTGAGCCCAAAAAAGTGAAGCTAACCACAACTTTGCAAACTTCAGCATCACCACTGTTTCAAACAATCGTATTTTATACTGTTTGCTTCAGAGAAAACACACCTGAAGTCAGGAATATATTCAGGAATCATTCTAATTCCTTCTTGAGCATCCTCCTAAAGAGACAGGTAAGTAATTGTTCTGGCCAGTGGTGACCAGACTGAAAAACAGCTTAATCCATTTTTTGGTTATTTAAATTCTCATCATCAATTTATTCTTATTATTTCAAAGTCAGCCTGTAATTGAAAGCATTTCAGACCTACTTAATTAAGATACATCTTTGCTGCTCTCTGTTGTTGAACTGCTGATAGTTCACATTAACTGGAAACAGACTATTATCAGGGACAATGAAAATCTTCCTACATTTATGTTTTGTTGGGCTTTTAATGAGTAAAGAGTGCACTGTAAAACATATCTTTTTAATCTCTTACAGGACAAAAACCAAATTCTTGGCTGATGCTGAAAGTTTTTTGTGGCAAACTGCTAAGAAGCAGCACAAATTTGATTTTAAAAGCTTTTAAATTTTGCAACAAAACAAAAAAATGGGTGAAAATTATATATAAAATTTGAAAATTTTTTAATTGAAATCTTCTATTGAACAAACCTTTTCACATGCCAACCACCTCTCTTTTCCATACTGTAGCTTTGCAAATAGATATTTTAGGTTTGAACAATCACAGAGATGCTGCAGTAGGTTATTTCATTTATTTGTCCTGAGGCCCACTAGACAGTTTAACTAAATTCTGCTGAGCTCTTGCATCGCTGAAAACTGTGTCCCTTTTTGAGCTGTGTCAGGACAGCCTGATCTGCACAACACCTTGAGGGCAAGGAGTGCATCTGCACCCTGAAATACCAGGAAATCTATAAAAAATATAAAAGATTACCCACAGTGTCAAATGTTTCAGCAGCTTCACATTACAATTTGTAGAGGCTTAAGAATGAAAAGTTAGAAGGGCAAAATACTCATTAAAACAGTTCCAGGTAAAATCTGAAAAGAAAGCTGACAAGCAGAGTTCTTCTATATTCTACTTTTCTACCCAGAGCTGGGGGAGGGAGAAAAATTTCCTCCATCACCAGTCTACAAGCTTCATTCAGCATCTGATTTCATTGCCTGGTAAAAAACCCCCAGACTGACATGAATATACACTTCTTTTAAAGTAACAGGAAGATAAAGATACTGTGAAGTATGTGAGAAGTAGTAAATGAATCAGCATAAGTTATATCAAGAAATAACCCATTGTTAGAGAGGACAGGTCAAATGTGAGAGGCTGATGATGGGATCTGCACTGGTGAAGTCCAGCAAACTTCACTCTATGACTCCTGTATTTCAGTTAAATACATTCAAATATCCAGTATCTTCCTATAAGGAAGCCTCACAGGACTCTCTTGCACCGAGTGTGATTGAGCCAAATAAAATACTCAGACCTACAATGGTGTCTGTGCCTGGATGGCAGAGGACTAGCATTCCACAATTCACCATGGACAAAGCATCTTCCTGTCATTCAGCCTGTCTGAAGACTGAAAAAGAGTCATCCTAATGGGGGAAAAAAAGAAGGAAAAATTCCATCAATGCCAGAAATTGATCAAAATATATTATTTCTTGTATTTTAGGTGTTACCATTGCCCAAGGTTTCAATTAAACTTTTCATTTTTCTTGAAGGACTAAGTAAATTCTAGAAAGTGATACTAAGATGAGACATGATTTGAGGTTATCTATGCCAAATTTTTACCTTTATCAGCAGTTTCATGATTTCAGAATGCTGAGAAAGCACTCTGATCCTGGTATATATATATGGCCAGTAGGCTTATTAAGTTTCATTTCAACTTAGAAAACAGCGGTTTCTTCTCCAGGACATTGAAGTTCCACTGTGATAAGGACTCTGATTTAGTGAAGATTTTACACTCAGAGACTTTAAGTTTTTATGCCACAGTAATGGCATTTACAAAGGGAGGCACTAGAAGCAGCTGGGCTTTCTATTGTCAGAAATATTTTGTTCTGGGGGCAAAGCCACATGTTTTAAAAGAAAACATAACAGCAATATTTTTCTCAACCAGGCACAGATGAGTCTGTTGAAGAAAGTCTATGAAGTGCTCTTTCTGTAGCTCCAGAAAGAAACTTCAGTTTCAGACAACCATAGAACTTTTAAAGTAGGGGTTAGCAGCTTAGATCTTTGATATGTAATACCCTCATGACAAAGGTAAAAATCAAGATTACATGTTGAACAGTATGTCTTGTCAGAGATGGAAAAGCCTCTCTTCTGTAAAGCAATGTTCCCATCAAACTACCCAAAACCAAAAGCCAGCAGCTGACAGAGACAAGTGGGAGGAGAACTGACAGCCAGGTTTTCATCTGCACTTTCTGTTGACAAGTCTTGCAAAAAAAAGAGATCCATGTGCCTTTTCATTGTGTCAGCAGAGTTAATCAAAAAGGCAATTCAGCATGAAAGTGAGTGGCAGAAGCAGCCTCCCCAAAATGTGGTGTTAATTTCCCATGCTGAGACTGCTTAAACTCACATGTTATTCATGTGACAGCTGGTACATAATCTTGCTGCTCTTCAAAGTGACCTTTTAATTGCCAGCAGCGCTACTGTATTTTGTTCATTTTGTTGTCCCCACCTCTGCTATTCTTGGGTGCAACCATCTCTCTTTGAAAGGCAAGACTCTGAAATATGCTCTGGGATAGCTTTAGCTCTGCGGCACAACTTTGTCATGGGACAAAGCAGGTTGGTGTTTCTTTTTTCTTCCAATTTGTGGAAGGAACTAACATGTTTCTCCTGAATTTTCTCTTCCAGGCTGTTTGTTTCTCAAATCACAACTATGTCTCAATACTTCTGGGCAGCAGAAGCACCTTCACTGCTGCCAACAGATCTTTTGCAGGCTTTGAGCTCATGGGAATCCTTTTGTTTTTCATGGGAAACCTGTCACAGCAAGCCAACTTCTCTTGGGCAGATGCACTCATGCAGCATGAGGCCACGAATGTTTAGCGAGCTGCACTGCAGTGGGGAGCTGCTCTGAGGAGTGACCCTCTGGCGTGAAGGTTGGCAGAGACTCCTGCGGTCACTCCCTCACCGACTTCACTCCCATCACGTTGGTTTGTTGGTGGCTCTCCTGCACCTGCCCCGTCCTTCTCCGCACACCCACTAGAGGGATACCTAAGAGCACAGGAACGAGGGCATGGTTCCTCTGCCCCAACCCCCTCATGCCACACGCTGCTGCCTTCAGTCACAGTAGTTAGGACCTTATCTATTGAGTAGTTGCAACCACAACTCAGGATTATTTCTTGTAAATCGCTAATTAGTGAGAAGAGGTCAGAAATGAGACTATTGCTGAAGACTGTGTGACAGTTTGGCGTTTTTCCTGCAAGTATTCACTCAGGCAGCCCAAAGAAGCAGATGATGTCCAGCTGGAAGAAGTGGTAGAGGCGATGGAGGGATGCCAGAATTTTCTTAGCTGCTTCCAAGCAGGAGTAGCCTGCATGTTTCAATGCCTACTGGAAATAATGGAAATATTCCTAATAACTACATGGGAACCTGAATGAAGCTTCTGAAGCATTGAAGTCTTATCTTTGTAGAGTATGGGATGAAACCAGAAACAATTACCTCCTTGGCATTTATGTCTGCATGCTCATGGCCAGCAAGGAACTGATCATTTAAAAGAATCTTTACCATCTGTTGGAGAAAAATGTAGTCTGTTATTGAGTGTGAAGCAAGAAGGAAACACTTCTGCATTGCAGATTCAAATTTTGTTGAATCTGTGCAAAAGAATATATTAAGACCAGTGGAAAGGCTAATCTATCATACATGTTAAGTGTAGTGTATTTCCCTCTATGAATGCTATAGTTCTTCATCACACAAAAAAGACTGGGTATTTTATACTTTCTAGAAAATATGTTTTAAAAATGCTAATAATAGTAAGAAAATCAGTTATTTATGTTTAAATACAGCTATCATATTTCTACTCAAAAACTCTTCAGACCATTAATCATTAAATGACACTAAGTTTTAAGTAGCTATCAAGCATTGCAATAAGATGGGGAATCAGCCCTGTACATATTTAGTTCAAAGACTCCAGAAATTGTTGCCAAGATTTCCCAAACTTCTCACAGATTCTATGTTGCAAGGATGGGACCTGCTTTGGCTTGATTGCTGGGAGTATTATTTAAACATGATGCACATATATACACACACACATATCCACAAAAGCACCAGTAGCTTCAAGAGAAGTTTCATGGTGTGTGGCCCTGGAGAACGAGCCAAAGTTTTTCTTAAAATGTGAGAGGCAAAAGCAATAAAAGTGAACAGCGGTGGAGTTACAAGACAAAGCTAACTTGTCTGATAAATGGAGTGACTGATAAATGGAGTGACATAACCAGAGGGTAGGAAGGAGGCTTTCCTACATGTCAGGCATACCCACCTCACTTTCCTGAGATGGTGAGATGCTGTTTCCTTTTCCTTGTGAAACAGAAAGTATTTTCTACTGGCAAAACTTTTTGCAAGTTAAAATGACAAGCAAATACCATTCTCCTGAAGGTACCATTCCAACTCTTCTAGGAGATGCACAGTAGTGTTTAATTTGAAAACTGCTCCCCATAGACATATTCTCTGTTGCAGTGTTCTGCCCATCTGCAAAGATCTTTGGCAGGGGGACCAAAGCTTACCTTCTGATGCCAAAGGACAGATGTGCCAGCTGGTGAGACTGGGTTCGAGTCCCAGGACGAGCCCCTGCTTACAACGTGTTTTCCTAAAGACTTTAACAAACAATGAGGTTATTTTAAAGTTTGCACTTCTTATATGTAACAGGGATTTGTACCATAACCCCATTTTATTCCATTAAAAGACCTGTTAGAAATTGTATTTGTTTTGTTCAATTCTAACTGAAGTTCTACCTTTGTACTTCTCAATGTGATTTAATCTAGTGTTCCCTTCAGAAGTCCTTTCTCATATCATCTTTGTTGACAGAAACCAGGTTTACTTTCCCCCCCTCAAAGGCATGGCCATTCCCTCAGCTTCTTCAGGCTAGGGGGAGAAATCCATGTTGTTTTCTTGCTGTGGCAAATCAGTTGTTCTTTGCTGCTCTTGAGCCTTTCTCTCTGATGGAAATGACAAAGATTTGGTAAATTTGACTACTGCCAGTATGAGCCACCATATTGCTCAGTGGGACACTCGTGATAGACAGTGAGACATAAATGAGGCTTTTCATCGAGGTTCCTGTGGTACTGAACAGTGCTGAGCTTATATCATAATTATATTATTGCTTGGGAAACTGAAATTAAACTAAATAAATGGTAGGAGATTAGTATTATGCTTCTTTCTCCTACTCGGATGATTCTGAGAGGTTTCCTTTGTATATAATGAAAACAGTAAAGTAATGTTACTGGACTTTGAGGGAAATCAGGATGCTAAAATCTCATTGCATATGTGACAGAATACAAGAACTGTGTTCTCATAGGGAGGATCACTACATCCCCATTTGCTGAGTTATCTATCTACCATACTAGAACCAGACCTGTTTCTACAATATGTAAAATGTTTTTAAAATTTGTCTTTCCAGAAGCATTGTCTCCTTGGGATGGTTGATCAATATTTACATTTTTGTTTAATCAATGTGTTTTTCTGCCACCTCCTTTCTTACAAGACTATATATAGCCTTTTTCTCCCTCTGAGAATATAGTGTATGTTCTTTCCATATTTGTCAAGTGCCATGTGGAATCATAGTTTCAAAATATGCAAAAGCAATCTCTGAGAAACACCTGTTTTTGCAGACAGTGCAATTAACAGACCAGTGGACAAGCCAGAGAACTCTTGCAACTATGGACTGGCCTTCTAGGTAAAAGACATGGCTGAAAACCAAGAAAACCCTATGTGTCTGTGGAACCAGTCTCCTGGTAGGCAGCATCTCCTTTCTGTTTGACCACCTTTATCAGCCAGCAGCAGTTTAGCCAAGATCTTTAATCCAAGTAAAAGATTTGTAAAACATTAATTTAATACTTGCATTCTTAAAGCATGAGTCTCTCAAAGGCAGGACAACTTGCAAAAAGGCTGATTTACTTCCCCTTTCATGGTTTCATAAAGGAGTTTATGCCTTACTCTGAATGCTCTGCCCTGGGAGGCAATCATTAAATAAGAAAGTTGCACTCTCTGACAAATGTTTACAAAGGCAACTGCCTTTGTAATATCATGACAAACCAAAGAACATGCATTTTCAGAACTCAAATGAACTTTTGTGCTTGTGAGGTGGTTGTGTAATAGCAGCATGAACTGCCCACAGATATTTGCAAAAGGAATGCAAACAAGGAATTTTGCAAGAAGCTGCTGAAACATGAGTGAAGATTAAAAAAACAGTCTGAACATGACTGCTTGAGTTCTACTCAGTCTGGTCTGGCTAAATCCTGCACTACCATTTTCACAGATCTCTTCTCTTGCCTCTGTCTGCACATCATGGGTCTTTCCTCCTCCTCTCCCTCCATTCAAGTTTTCATCTGTCCTTCTGTGAATTTCCAATAACTATCACAATTAACCTCTTCTTTCCTCTTCAAGTCCTTTGCCTTCCCTGAGGACCTGCATGTAAGTCCAGTCTCAGGTCCTAGGGTCTATGTCCCAGATGGAAGAAACCATCCAACAGAGAATACAAGACAGAAGATGGAGAAATTCATTTGGGATCTTTCAAAGAAAATACTACATTCCACAAAAAAAAGCCAACTGGTCCAAAATGAAATGATCCTGCATAAGGAGCTCTTATGGGAAAAGTTGGTTTTGCAGAGGCAAATGATTTATTTTTTGAAAAAGTAGAGGTATTTGTAATAATGACAACATGTAGATTATCCACATTGAAATGTCTCATTATGTGTGACTAAAACTAGCATCTTCTATTTATCTGAGGATAGATCTTTCAGCTTCACAATGATAGCAGAAACTCAGTTATGCTTGAGATAACAAATGTCAGCAAGCCCTACCATTAGTTCAAGAGGAAATACAAATTCCTATATTGGATCCATGGGTGGGAATTGTTCTGGACTGCAGAGACCTAAAAGGATCTGCAAAGAAACTGAGTGGGGGTAGAGGAAAAATGCACATATTCAGGTTAAGCTGCAAGTCTTTCTCAACAGATGAGATTCTTTCCTAGGGTGACAAGGAGTTTTGACACTTCACAGGTTGAGTTGCACTCAAAAATTCACGATGTCCAAATTGATTTTTTTAATCTTTAATTCTGTTAAATCTATTCACACACCAGTCAACAGGAGGATATCATACTAATCCCTCTTAAACCTTTGCTTGAAATACATCGAGTCTTAAGAAAGATCTTCCAATATTTCCTGAAACTGGTCATAACAAATGTGTTGCAGCCACATTGGGTGCAATGGCTGCTGTGGGAGAATGTAGTGCTGGATTGCATAGATATGTTTTGTTCATAAACTTACCTTTCTGTTCATAACTTACCTTTCTGCCATTCACAAAAAAGATAAGCTTATCTGATTGCTGAGGGCAAGCCATGCTCTTGCATAAAAGTCTGAAAAATAAAGCTTTATGCATCAAGAGAAATTATTGAAATGCTGTATGTTCCTAAAGGTCGACTGAGTTTGCTTTGTCCTGCAGAATTTAATTTGATGCTCAGTCTGAAAATAAGCAGGTGGGGATGAGCCAGTGCAATGTCTTCCATTTCTCAGCAATTAATTCATGTTCAGATGCTAATGCACCACCTCCTACTCCCTACTCCAACTCTTCTCTGGTGACTTGAAATAATCTGCAAAGAAATGGAGCTCCTCCAATTCTAACCCTGTAACATAAGAGATAACTGTAAGGGGAGGGGAATTTCTGAGTTTGAGCTACAAATTCCAGCTCTATTTATCCTGTTTATTTCCAGGTCTGTATGTTATACAATAACTGATGAATTAAGAATACATAGGCATGCCTGAAGCTAGAACCTAGGACATGCACCATTACCCTCTTCTCTAGGGTGTCAAATGCAAAGCTCTGGAGTCGCAGTTCTCAATTTAGCTTGACCCGAACTATTTATAATCTTTTTTTCTGCAGAATGACCAAGTTTGAACAAAATCAACATTACTACTATACACACATTTAAAATTTCCTTCTGGTTATGTCTATGCCATGCCAGTTCTATGCCCATTCTGCTGTGGGTACCATACTCAACACATGCTGTATTCTTAAAGAGAGAAGCCCCAAATCCTGATTTGGGATTCTAGATCCTCATCCATTTCTTCATATTCATGTCCAGGAAACAAATTAATCTTTATGTGCCTTAGTACAGCTGGCCTTTATTTTTTTTAAAAGCAGAATTATGGATATATCTTTCAAAAGTCTCCATTGTATATACCTGTCTTTTTTTTCATATATCATTTTTACATTTTACAGCAAAGCTGTCTGTATTGCATTTAGAGAGAATGAAGGTTTGCAGGACAAAATACCCACTCCCTGATCTTCTACCACTCCCATTAGAAGGCAAGAAGCTGATTCTCAGCAGACATGTGCTGCTGGTTTTGTGCTTATCCCCTAACATATGCCTGAGAGCTACCACAACACGAGCACTGGAGTGATGTTGGTCACTAGGTCCCTAGAGGCAAAAGCTCTAATGGGTCCTGCTCAAACAGTTAGTAGTAACCACTGTCGTATTCCTCGTGCATGTTAGGTACAACAGTGCAGGCTCAAAGGCCTAAGAACAGAAAGAACCAAACCAAATCCTTGATTTTGGCAGTCCAAGATCTAATTTACAGGCTAACCCTCCAAACCAGAACCTGGTATTTGTGTTAGGTATTTAAACTTTCACCACACAGAATGGGCCTGCTGAGGGTGGACTGCTACTGAAACATTTCTCTCATGAGGAAAATCAGCATCTAGAGTTCTTCTGAACCATCTCCAGTTTGGGTGTAACAGTTACAGTGCATATTAATGTGTCAATAGCTATCCAATATGTCAGTGCCTTTGGAGCCTAACATTTCTGCTTCTCTGCCTCCCTGTATAGTCTAAGAATACTTCTTTCATAACATTGCATGTAGCCATATTATCATATGTCAAGATGGTTAACTGCTGGTATTTCTAGCTTCCATGCAGTTTTTCAAACACTTAAAAGCCAGCAAAGGCTTAATATGCTTCAGACTCAAAAAACCCAACAACCCATATTTGCTACATTTATAGAATTTACTGTGACAACTAGATAAAAGAGCCATGTGTAAAGTGGCAGGGAGGAATCTTTGTTAATAATGACTGAGAAGCAGACAAGATTTGCACTGCAGAAAACCAAGTGCGGGTCTAGAATATGATGAATCCTTGGGAGTGGGAACACCTCAGTACTGCAGGTGGGGAGATGTCATTGCCTGCAAGGTTTGGGCAAGATTTTGACAAGATTTGATTTGCCTGAACGAACTAGCACCCTTGCTGGTGCATAGGTACATAGGACAGAAGAGCCAACAGAGCTTCCCCCCAGTTCAGTAGATCAGTAGGCTCTCTGCTTCAGTATATCCTAGAATTCACACATATTTTGGGCTGTTATGGACATGTGAGGTTGCAAGCTGTCCATGACAAACCCATATGCAAGGATTTAAAGAATGTAGTCGCCTGTCTCAAAACATTGTCCCCTTAAGATAATGGAACCTGAGACAGCACAGTTGGCACAGCAGGAAGGAGCTAATTCCAGACCTGAGGTAAAGGTTTGGTTAGCATCCAGACACAAATTCCCACTGTGACAAAACATGGGAAAGGAAACAAGTGCTTACACACGGGCTATGTCAAATGATGGGAATGGCATGTATGCCCCATGGATACCCAGGACTTGGACTGTAGTACTTCCAGAAGAATGACTCTGGGATTGTTGGCTTTGGCACAGAGTCTTGTTTGCACCTTAGGTGGGGCAGAGGCATTGCTCATAATCAGATTGTAACATCAAACAGTGAAACCAAAATGTTTCAAACTCATAAAACTAATTGTGGCAGCAGCATTCACATTTAATTTATTGACCTTCTAACAATATATAAAAGCCATATTAATACAAAGAAAGTGAAGAAACTGAAGTAAAACCCAAGAAGGCTTCAGCTGCCTAAATCACACTTTCAGTATCATTTCCAATGATTACAATTACTATTACCTGCCTGGTCTCCAGTTTCTGTATCATATCTTCCAGTCCTGTGCTCTCCTATCCCATGTCTCTGCTGTCTTATGACATCTAAAATGGTCTAAACACCTATATTTAAGCAACTGCATTTCGCTGACTCATAGTGGTTACAGAAAGACAAATTGAAACAATAAAGATTTCATATCTTAATAGCCAATGCAAAAAGCTGTTTAAGATACTGACCTGATTCCTGTCACAGATACAGTATCAGCTCATAAAATGAAAGGAAGACAAGAGGATATTATGGAAGTCTGAGAGGCAGTGAAATAATAAGAGCCTTCAGGCTGACATGTCAAACAAATTAAAGCCATTTACTTCCAGTACAAAGGGCAGTCTTCATTGTGCTGGAGCAATGTGACCTATGAGTAACTGAAGAACAATCACCATGCTTAACAAGGAGTAACTGATGTAAAGATTCACTGGAACCACACATTGAACATATAAACTACCAATTTTCCCATTTCTGTTTTCTGATCAAAGAACCTGATGCATTTTTTCAGGTGCTAATTTAGATTACTTCTGTAGACTCACTAAAAAGACGAAGTTTTCTCTACACTAGGATGTATCCCAGATCAAAGCCCCAAATACAAATACCATGGAGGTTTGTGTATTTGTGTGTGTGCACATTCAGAACTGAAATTTTGTCTTTGCACTCGATGAGGAGGAAAGGCTGAAGCTGTCAGTGAATTCAATATTGTGGATTCTGATGCTGAAACTGAATACTGTGACTGAAACTTTCATAACTTTAAAGTCGTATCTTGGTCTCAGGTTACGAATACATACATCCTTGAAATTTATTAACTCCAGAATTATTATTACCATTGAATATAGTGCAGATTTATGTTTTCCTGTTTTCTCCAGCTGCTGCTGCTTGGGTGTGGTCCCAATCCCACTGCACATTAGCAGCATCAGATGATGGATCTTTGCAGATCATCATTGATCTCATTATGCTTTTTCAAACTTCTTTGTTTCAGCTGTGGCCAAGAGTGGGAGAAAGCTCCTAACTGTACTTGCATGGCTGAGCAGATTAAGCATTGCTTAAAAATCCTTTCCAGAGACAGGTTCATCCATTCTCCCACTCAAAGCACACTGAACTCCATGTCAGTTTTCCCATTATGTTCAGAGGCTTTTGGCTCACTTCATGAGATAAAGAAAGCTTCTGGTGGAAATGACAACTCTGTCAACTTTTGGGATAAAATTCTATATATCTAGGCCAGCCATGGCAACTTGCCTGGCATAGCAAAAGAAAATCATAACTCTTGTTTCTTGCATGTTTTTAACACAAAGATACCTGTGCCAAAAGAATCTAAATGAGCTGTACTACAAGTCAGAGGACCTCTTCTGATCAAAAAGGTTCTGAATCCAACAAACAAGGTTCTAATTCTTTGACAAAGATCTCTGCACTCACACTTCACTGCAAGACTCAAATCTAAATTAGAAAATTAGCTGAAGTCGTTACAAAATCACTTATCATATGAAGTTGTTTAGTGTAATATGTGGCAGTAAGTTATCTAGCATACCTTTACACTTCATCCTAACTTTCCTCTCCTGCAGCATTTGAGCTGTGCTGCTCAGCAGATCCTTCTTGTTGAAAATAGATGGTTCAAATGCAGAAGATGTATTTCTAGCAACTAAATGCAGGCATTTAAGCAAAATACTTTATTAAGTATACTGGAGGAAGAATGAAGATAAGGATGGAACACATAAAGTGCATATTTTTAGTAGCTGATTCTATTTGGAAAAAGAGAAAATACATTTATCTGTGTGTTGATTAGTGTGTCTTGGGCAGTAAATCAGTTTTCCATTCCGATCTTGTGCACTATGGTTTGTCATTCACACAGATGTGGCCCGAGGAATGGAGGAAGGAGCTTCATTGCTTGACATCTAAGAGATAAGCAAGAAATGACAACAGTGATTTTATTGACTGGCAGACTCTCAACACTGCCCTTATCAGGTGCCTCCAAGCCAGTGATAACTGGGATTAGGACTAAAGAGGGATGGAGAAGCATGGTTCCAGCACTGGTAGACCTCATCTCCTGCAAGTTCCTGCAATGAGAAGAAGCCCACAAAATTATTGATTCAGGGGCCGATGGTGCCTAAGCACAATCACAGAAATACCATGGGAGTAATCTGTGAATGAGAGCTCAAAAGTTTACATAGCAGAGGCTCAGAGGTTTAGGGCACAGCATGGATTAATATGCTGGCAAGGACCTTGCCTCACTAAGTAAAAACTTACCCAGAAAAAGAATTGTAATAGCAGTGGGAACATGACTACAGCGAACACTTGCAGAAAACAGAGTCTAAAGGATCAGCATTATACGAAGTGTATTGCCTCATTTGTTTTTCTTCTGTCCCTTTTTGTTAGCTCTGAGTTAATTTTTTTTCTCCCAAAGAGTACTGGGCATAGCAAGGAGTACCAGAATGTAGTGACAGTGCCAGCATGCAAGTGAGTGGGGAAAAGCACCTGGAAGGAGACTGAAGATCCTTACAGGCTGATCCATTGCATGTTAATAAGATGAGCTCTTTAGTCCTCTATGGGATTTGACATACAGAAGAAAGGAGACGAGTTCAGGGAAAGAGAGGGTTGTAAAAATTTTTTAAATTTCAAAGAAAAAAAATTATACAAAACCAGGGAAATTCCAATGCAATGTTAGAATGGCATTTGTTGAAATAACTTGTGTAAATGAGACCTGTTACCAGACATTTCAGTTACAAGGAGCTGTATATAAAGCATGACTGATTGGAGACATCATTAGGCACTCCACTGTTCAGGGGTGCCAAAATCAGTAAGCACTCCTACCCAGCCATAGTTAAACTGACCCTTCCCCACCTTCCATTGCCATCTCAGTAAAGGCATCGGCACAGCTTGCCCGTATTTGCTCAGCAGTCAGAGGGCTGTTCAGTGCAAAGGTCTTTTTCAGTCCTCTTTCATTTCTCACAGCAGTTACTGCATCTCTCAAAGCAAAGAACACAGAGCATCCCAACAAAAGTCCTGCCTCACCTATCCCCTGAAAAAGACAAAAAAAAGCCAGTCCCTCATATAGATACACACATACAATCCTATTTCCTATTGCATAGTACACACAAGTAAGCTGCACACTCTGATTGACATTATGATTTCTCCATCAACTACGTTAATATATTTTTATTCTAACCTTTCAGTTTATCACTACATTTAGAAGCATGGTTTTAAATTCATCTTGCAGCTTTTGTGTATGGTCTGTTAACAAAACTCTAAAATCACTACTTGCCAGCCATTAAAGTGACACAATATCTGGCTTTATGTCCTTTCTTATTATCTTCCCTAATGTCATAATTAAAACAATTTACTGGACACTTGACTGAAATGCAAAAGGAGAGGAACTGAAAACTTACATGTGTTTTATATCAGAGTAATTTCTCTGTTTGGCCTGAGATCTAAGAATTAGGCCCTGTGATGATTTGCTTACCTTGGATGCATAGATGGCATAAGGATTTTGAGAAGATGACAGCAGGGAAACACTAAACTGTTCTGGAATATCACAAACAACAGGGATCTTATACTGATCTGGACCCCGAGTACAGAGGACTCCTTCTGAAGAATACTTTAACTCCTCCATTGTGTACAGTCCAATGCCCTGAACAAAAGCACCTTCAATCTTTAAATGAGAAAAGAAATAGCTTTTATGTACTCATGTTTGGTTAACTAGCAAAACTTCACCAAGAACTCATTTCTATCATTAGCTCTTAGTCTAATACATTTGAGGCCTAACATGCTTCTGTTTGCCTAATGCAATTCTTCAATGTTTTGGAGCAACTGTAACGGGAAAACCTTTCACACTCCTCTCTCATACCTGAGAAGACAAATGCTTGAATGATGAAGTGATGAGATCTGTGGACCAGCCTGCAGTGAATAAAGGTGTTTCCCTGCTTTCAAGTGGGGAAGGCAGGTCAAACAACTTGGAGACTGTAGATCACAAACAGGATTTAAGTCCAGTAGATGAAAGGCATACATACATCCTGGAAGTACTACAGGATGACACCACGGGTAAAATTCAAGTTTCTTTGCAATCTATAAAGCTCTGACACCAATTCAAATGGAGCAAGTCTATAGGCAGAAGACCTTCTAATATGATCTATAATCTAGTAAGAAATGAATGTTTTTTGATTTAATGAGGTAATCTTCATTTTGGATAAGGACAATAGTGTAATATAAATAAGGCAACAGAAAATTCTTGGCACATACCTGTCCTATATCCACAGCTGGATTTATGCTGCATCCAACATCCATAACAATGTCTGTTCTGAGGTTCTGTTAATAAAATTCAAATTTATATCACCCAGAGACATGGACTGAAAGCATTAGAAGATAATATGTGTTAGAGCTGGTATTCAGTGAAATAAGAAATACTGAGGTAGAGGCCCCTCCATGTACATAATTTCAGAATAATTTCTAGTATGTCATCACAAGCAAAATGGGCTTGTCTAAACTTTAACAGAAGTTTAGCCACAGATTTTTCCCATTGCTCAAGGAAATCCCCATAAAAGTACAGACAGAGGCATAAAAAAGTACAGATAGAGGGCATATGGTCATCAGTTAATAGCATTTAGCTGTCCAGATGTTCAAAAGTCTGGAAACTGAATATTGCTATAAGGTGTTTGCTGGCAAACAGGGACAGAAGGAGCAAAGAACATGTTAGATGTCAGCCATAACCCAAAAGGTGAACATATATGACATTGACACACAGAAGCTGGTTAATACTGCACAGCTTTCATTCTGCTCCACCCATAATTTGCATTTGCATTGTTGATATATTTACTATCATGTGAAGACAGGTGACTTATTCACGCAAAACCTGAATGATTGTTGGAGCAAGCCTCATTCACATTATTACCAAAACTTCTCTGACATTCAGTTATTACCTTGTGATCTCCTGTTAGACAGTTAATTTCAACCTCTGAACAAGCAGCTCCATAAAGAAAATATGTGAATGGCTGTCCTTCCCCTTTCTCCCAGTCCATGTATTCATTGTAACCTCTGATGGAAGAAACAAAGTTCCACAAGAAGAAAACTGATGACAGTTTGCATTATAACAAAGCAGATGAGCACATAAAAGTTTGAAACTACTTGTGAAATCTTAAGTATAAAATCTTAAGTAAAATCTTAAGTAACAGCTCAGAACTTCAAAACTTCATGAAAGCCTACAAAGCACTAGTAGTTTAGGTTTGATGCACCTGTGTTGGTGTTTCTATAAAATGTACCCGACAAGCAAGCTATTTCAGTTCAGGAGAGTCTATTGCCAGCATACTTCTAGAGATATACTAATAGAAGCAGAGTAACCAAATACAGAATAAACATTTAAGATAATGGTTACTGGGATAATAGCACATAAAGGAATTCAGAAAAAAGGAGGAAAACTTGTCAGGACCTATAAAGAATAATTTATAAGAGATAAATGAAAAAGTCAAAATTACAGAAACAGCGTACAGAATTGAGAGGTTAAAATGGGAATATTGAAATAAAGGTGTAATTACTTGAATGGGAGTGGGACTAACTGAGGACACCACAGTAGTCAGGACTGATGGGGTAAATCCAAGGACATGAGAGGACAGTGAAATGTGTTATCTTCCAACCATGGGAGCTATATGATTAAGGTGTACTTTCAACTATGTGTGACTGAAATCTCTTTGTTGAGCATATTTAAGATTATCATAAAGCAATTATAATATAGAACCATGCGCTGAAAAGGGGATACAAAAAATGCATATACTCAACTTCTCATAATCCATTTACCTGAGCTGCCTTTGAGATTCTTGGAAGTAGAGAATATGACTGAACAAGAACTAGATCAATACAGGATCTGAGGCTCAGCAGATGTTTTTGGACACTATTATTAAATGTTGATAGCACTGTTCATTACTTCAGTGATATCAACATTCCTAAAGGGCTGCATAAGCAGAAAACATACTTGAACAGGCTTAACAACAAGAAGGGACATTTTATTTGGACATTTCTCAGTGTTTTAAAAAAGTATAGGTTTCCCAAGTGCCCTTTCAACTTACTCCAGACTGCCTAGAGGCCTGAAAAGGTGCCATTGATAATTAAGAACCACCAGCAGAAGGAGAGAAAAGATAAGGCTCAGCAGGCTAAGAGAAAAGCTTTGCTATGAATCCCACCTGAGTTATACCACAGAAATTTTTCATTTCTGGTTCTTTATATACACTATGAAAGAATTCAAAGAAAAAGGACCAAGAGACTGCTCTGAGAGCAGTGGGAATAATATTTATAGCTTATAGCAATACAGCCTCCAGTTAATAAACTATATCCCACTTTGCACATGACTGTTATAGGTAACAGTCACTTTCTTGATGTTTCTGGTTTGCTAAATGTCAGATTATGGAGCAAAGATGACACAAAATATTTTTTTAAATAATTTCTTGAGAAAATAGAAATTTTCAATTTCTGTAAATTTTTGTAAATTTTAATAATTTCTAGAGAAAATAGCCCCACAGAGGGTGCTAGACATAAATTAACAGCTAAACTTTATGCTTCCAACCCTCTATGTATCAACTAATTATATAAAACATAAAATGAGCTATTAGAAAGACCTATGAGACAGGATCTTCTATTTACAGCATTAGTTATCTTCAGAAATCAGTCCTGGTCTAATTTATGCATTTTTAAGGAACAAAAATACATTACCTAAAATAGCCAGTAGCTGAAAGACTCACACTCTGTTTAAAAGCTTCTTTAATCTGTAAAATATAGCAGTGCTTGTGGTAAGCCAAGGAAGGAGTCAGGAAGGAAGGCAGCATAGATATATTTATTTTATTTACATATATATACTTACCCACACATATTTACTTAAAAAACCCAAACTGTAAAACTTGTAAAGAAAGGAAGACAAGCTGAGTTAAGCATGTTTAGCTGCACATGGTGCTTAAGACTACAGAACTAAATCCCCCTTGCATGAACAATCTCAATTATTTTGGCAATACTAGAAGGAGAAGACCTGTCAACAGTGGTGTTCTTGCTGAATCTTTATTACTGATACTGCCACAGTCAGAAAGGGCCCTGCTCAATTTTTCTGATCAAGTTCAATAGAAATGGCTCTTTGTCAGCTAAACACATCTGATTGATAAGTCATTGATTATATTGGGTTATGTGAGTACGTGCATATGCAACTTTTAGCTTTTTCTTTCATAAACTGCCTTTATCTTAACCCATTGACTTGTTGGGGTTTTTCCATCTTATTTTCTTCCCCTATCTCACTGAGAAGGGGATTGATGGAGCAGCTTGTTGGGTACTTGGAGTCCAGACAAGGTCAAACCAGCACATTGACATAAAAGATCTGCATGACCTATTTGCACAAAAGTGACAGTTTTCAAGAGAAATGCTCTTTGTAAAGTTCTGCCAGTCATAAAAGTGACAGTATGAGGTCCCAAATCTATTCCCTTTGAGTGCTTCTCATGTTAAATTTACTCAGTTTACAAGTCAAGAAGTTTTTGTGGGGTTTTTGGTTGGTTTTACTGACTTTGTAAGATAGAAAATTACTTCTCTGCATATATTAACATTCTTTTTGGTCTGCCATTTCTGATAATATTTTTGGTGTGTCTGAATAATCCAAATTAATTTTGTACCTATTAGTGGAGATTAGGTGTTTTGGATTTGCATGTTTTTGTTATTTCTAAAAAGAGCTTACACAGAGACAAGGCCTTTTCTGCTTTTTTTAATTGCCCCACTGGTGAGGAGGCTGAAGGTGCATGGGAAGTTAGGAGGAGACACAGCTGGGACAACTGGCCCCAAGTGACCAAAGGGATATCCCATACCATATGGCATCAAGCTCAGTAGAGAAAGTGGAGGGAGGAAGGAGGAACAGGGGGACATTTGAAGTGCTGGTGTTTGTCTTCCCAAGTAACCATTACGTGTGATGGTGCCCTGCTCTCCTGGACATGGCTGAACACCTCCAGCCCATGGGAAAGAGTGAAAGAATTATTTGCTTTGCTTTGCTTGTGTGTATGGCTTTTGCTTTACCCATTAAACTGTCTTTAATTCAACTCACAAGTTTTCTAGCATTCACTCTTCTGACTCTTTCCCTGATTCCGCTGGTGGGGGAATGAGTGAGCAGTTGTGTGGCACTTGGTGGCTGGCTGAGGTTACACCACAACATATCATAACACTTTAGACACAGGCTGTGGACCACATCTGAGACTAAGTAGACTTAGCTGCACCTAGACTCCTCTGAAAAGTTTAGAAAGTCAGGGGATCTCCCTCCTCAACAGGAGGGACCATAACCTGATTTTACTATAATCCATTGTAACAGATGATAGCTTTGTTACTTGGATATTGCGCTGGCAATATTTAAATACTGTGCTAGCAATAAATCTCATTTCTTTCTTCCACATAATCATTTGTGCCTGGCCAAGAACCATCTCTTGACCATTCTGCACTTAATCTGTTTGTGAAATAGCCTGTTTCTACAGTTTTTAACTTTAGGATTGTTAGGCTGAGCAGATTTATTTTATTTATTCATAGACTACAGCACTCAAACACATTCAGTAGGATTCACAGGTCTTACCCAATCATTCCAGGTCCCTGTTGGGTTCTTCTTGATGATGGGCTGCAGGCGTTTCAGAAGAGTTTGGCAAGCATCCTGGTGAGAAGTCCGGAGGATATACCACAAAATTAACCCAGATACAGTTGCTACTATTCAAGTTATGTTCTAGTTACTACTTAATTAGTATATGCTTTACTGTCATCTTGGTATGAAAAGGTATTGCAGAAGTGTTATATTAACTACATTGACACAAAACTTCGAAATGGTTAAGTTACAGAGGCTAGAATCTGTATGAGTCAGTAGATTTCCAACATGAACCAGGGTGCAAGACTTGTATGGGACTAGTGAGCTTGTTAGATGAAACAAAGATTTTGACAAGTATAAGCCTTTCTGGGAAAGTCCAGATGATATTCTGAAAACTCATAAGCACCATTACTGAAAAACTGTCAAGTTTTGTTTCTTCTTGGCCATCTCCAGCAGTATTATTGGTAATCCCAAACTTGATTTTTATGGGATCACTAGTACCTAAAGTTTGGCAAGCATATACCTCAAGGGACAGGGTGGTTTTTTTAACTAAATACTACTTTTTACCTTCACAGCCATGCCATTGACATCTGTCCCTGCAGATCCTACAGAGGCACATGCATTGGGAACAGTTGTTGTGCTCGTTTCACAGAAGTGAATATATGACATGGGGATGTTCAATTCCCGACTAGCAACCTGTTTCAGGAAGAACATATTCTTTGTTTTAGAAACAATCTAAACACTTCAAAAATTCCCCAGTATTTGCTAGAAGTCAGGAATACCAGGAAAGATAAAAGTTTAAGCTAGTTCTCTTCCGATCTCCAGCTGAAATAATTCTGTCCAATTTGTTAGAACTAAGAAATAGAAAAGAAGGACAATGTTCTAGCTGTACTCAAACTCTGCATTGAGATTCTGAAGTCCAACACTCATTCCTGATTTTCCTGCTTATGCCCTGTAAAAATTACAGCAAATTATACAAGCCCAGGTCCCAAACTTTCACTGACTTGATAAATACTTTTACAGATCTGTCTCGGAATTATCCATTAACCAAATATGATCATACTGTTGTCATCATGACTGTATACCAATCTGAATACTGTCTGCCTTTTTCACTATGGGTTTTATGGGATCAGGCCCCAAAAATCTTATTCCTAATAAGCCTCTTCATGTGCTATTGGAAGGACAAAAAAGTCTGTTTTTTCCTTCCTTCTGCCTCTATGACTCTTAATGAAGGTACCTTTGCTTTCTAATTCTATCAATGCAAAAAAGTAGTGGCTATGCTGATAAAGAAACTGTTGTGCTGGTACAGTAACAACCCAAAAACAAAACCTTTACACTGTTTATCTGCATGAAAGATGAAGTCCATGGCAATATTTATTTAGATAATTTTTTACCTGGATCATTTTTGTATGAATACCCTGCCCCATTTCGATTCCACCATGTGTCAGAAGCACAGACCCATCAGTATAAATATGAACCAGTGCAGCAGCCTAAAAAAGAAAAACAAAATCAAGATCAGACTAGTGAGAAATGTGTTGTATGTGGTGATGAATTTAATAAAAAAAAGACAAAGTGTTTAAGTATATTTCAATTTATCTCTTTAATGATTAGGAATAGAAGGCAAAATTTGAAATGCTACTTGCTGCTCTTCCTCTGTAATGAACTTTAAAAGAATAAGATACAAATCCTTGGTGGTCTGCTTTTTCTGTTACTAGATCCTGAAATAAACCTACACCTGGCACAGTATCTCAGTGGTTCCAAAAGAAGCTGGAGGACACCCTTCACTAGTGGCTGTAAGCTCAATTTGCTTCAGGTTCCCTTTTCTCTCTTACTGACATGTGAGAGTCCTGGAGGTTTCCCAGCTGCATAAGTTGAATCTCTGAATAAGATTTTTTTCCTGGACTCAGCTCGAAGTAGCTGTAGATTACAAAGACCCTGTGACTTTAATGCTGAACAGAGAAAGCTAGTTTGATATGACATAAGTCAGTCAATTAATTAATTTTCAATTGATAGAACGCTGTCTGTTTCAGAAGCATTGGACACCTACATTAAAAAAAAAATGCAAGGACCAAAAATACTACTGTCCTTTTTTTTCCTTCCTTAACCTTAGCCTTTGATGGCATCAAAGGGTTAAGTCTTCAAGAGTAGCATTCCATAGGACCCCCATTGTCAGAAAGAGGAGGCTCAGAACTATTTCTGGAGTGGACAACTGATTCAATGAACATTTTGCTATCAGTCTTCAAAACCTTTTTGTAAATGTGTTCAGCTCACCTATTCCAACACTGCACCGCAATAAATAGGACTACTCTTAAAGCAGGCAGGGTCCAAGGTGCCTGGGTCCTCAAAACCAAACAACTTTGATCTCAGCTTGAAGAGAGCTACAAGCTAGTACAGCCTCTTCAGGGAACAACCATCAGGAGGATGATTGTTTTCCAGGAGTTGAAAGATGGAGTATTTGGTTTGTATCCTAAGATAAAATGACTGTAATCTACTATGGACAAAATGCTTAGCTCATTTGTTCTTTAATGAAACTCACCTGAGAAAGGTAAGGTGTGCCCATTCCAAATGGAAATTTCAGTGGTACAATGGCAATACCTCTTTTCTTCCAGTAATTTTCTTTGTTAAATTCATTGATAGTGGTTCTTCTACTGTAGTATGCAGATTTCTCCATACATTCATTCCAACACCGTATTAAATTCTGTGGATCAAGATTTTGTTTGAAGTGTGTCTGCTCACTCTTCTTATACATATTTATTTCCTTAATCTGAAAAAATGAAATTACAGTTATCACACAATCCTGTTAAAGGCAAACTGACCATCTGAGAGGACTAATAGACAAGAAGATCACTGTACATTTTTTTAACAATTACCAGTTTGTAAGACCATGTTATTTATTCAACAATACAGACATTGATTTTAAAAAATATGAATTTCAGCACAAATTATGTTTGACTTGGAAAAGACTTGTTCAAACAATTAAACTAATCTAAAGGTTTTTAACTTTCCAGTTCCATAGACTTCATTTCAGGAGAGAACATGCCTTTATTCAGTCACCTTTTCTGGTGATAAACCAGTTTTATCTGCAACGTCTGTTATCCAAGTTTCTGTCACCAGTCCTGACTGAGGAAAGCCAAAGCCTCGTAATGCTGTGTTTGATGGCAAGTTCGTTTTGCAGACATAAGCCCAGCATCTCAAGTTGGGAATCTTGTATGCATTGTCCATTTTTAATAAGGATACTTCTGCTACCTGAGGTAGGGGATAAACAGATCTCATTTAATGTCAGAACACTGCTTCTTTCAAATTTACATTTAAATCTTCCTCATCTGTTACATAAAAGACCTTAACTTGAGACAATTAGCTTTAAAATTGGGTTTCTGGCAATCACTGGTTTTAAGTACTCATGCACACATAGAGATGTTATTAATACAATTCTCATGCAATATATTAATTTTCAGGTATTTTTTGATACAGAACACTGCTGATGTTACTTGTACTTGAATGTTATCAATAGTGAAGGATGTAACAGATGTGTCATCTTATGATTGATTTTGCTCCTACTTCAATACCAAAAGCCACACAAAACTAAAAATAGGCAGATTAGATTTAAAGCAACAGTAGCTATGAAAGGAACTGATGAAAGCATTCTGAACTATCACATCCTATGGAAGTCCACACTTAAAATTTAGTTCCACCAGAAGGCATATGTAGTTCAGTCTACAGTGTCTCCTGGTCCTTAAGTTTTTAATTTAGAAGTTTTACATGACAAACATAAAACCACATGAAGAGGAAAATCCTACAGTAGAGACCTCAAATTAGGCTCTAGGAGTCAGTATCAAAATAAAAAAATAGTTTAAAAAAATGTTTTGACGCCTACAGAAGAGGTCACTATCTCTCTTCAATGTTAAGTAGATTTCTCAGAATGACAAATTTAAGCCTCAGTCATTCCTGCTAGGTCCACGAGCTTCACTCTATCATTGTAGAACTCCATCTTAAGACAGTTCTGACATGACCTGCGTTAATGTACATGCTTCTAATAATGCATTTTCTTCTAACCTAGGCTATTTTTCAGAACCAGGTTAGGCAGCAATACCACGGGCAGTTACACTGACAGATTTCAGGATGCAGAAGATACTCATAGGTGGGGCAATGACAAGCAGATGAGGGGTAGTACAGCAAACATTCCAGTTAAAGCTAGAATAGCCTGTACAAGCACAAATACCTAGTGATGATATTAAAGAAAGAAACATTTTATAGTTTGTAGACCCATAAGTGAAGAACTGAGGTGTATAGCACAATAAATGCTGACACAGTACAGAAATGTATAGGGATAGCAACAGGATAACTACCACTGTGAACATTCTGAAGGCTAAGAAATGTCTTCCCAGCCTTGAAGACATAAAGCTTTAGGCAGGGACAAATGCAGGTACTACGTATTTTAAAAGGATTACATTGTTAGTTGAGATGTTCAAAACAGAAAAATAAGCCTAAGAAAACATGAAGTGAATGTGTAGGGTAATAGAAAAAAGTAGTAAAATATTTCATTAAATTGAGTCTTGCTGGCCAGCCTTCGCGAACGAAGATCCGGGGAAGGCCTCTTTTTCTTTTCAGACCTTCCAGCCTGCGCACTGGATTTTTTAGGTGAGACACAGGGCGCGCAGATCTGAGCCCACCCTTTAATCCCGAGGTTCTTCTGCCGGGCCAAAGCAAGTCTGGACAGTGGCAGTGAGGTCCTCCTCAGGACGTAGGCAGATTGCCCCCTTGCAGGGCTAACGAGCTCTGCCTGCCCGGGGAGTATCCCCGGCCGGGAATCGAACCCAGGCCTCGGCAATTTGCTATGCCGTGTGCTTAACCACTACACCACCAGGGCTCCCATTAAATTGAATAAGGAAACAATAACCTACTCAGTGTAGATTCTTCCAACAACCCACAATCCCTGTATCAGAAGTCTGTAAGATTAATAATACATGGGCAAGGGAATTTGACTTTCATAATTTTCCAGCTAATGATGATGCCTTAAATGGCTA
>VZRF01000840.1:0-10974 GCA_013396875.1 Vireo altiloquus
GGGGGTGTCCTCGGAGAAGAACTACACATGTAACTGATCACAAACAATCTCACAAACATTTATACCCTCATGCAAAGCTTTAAGTGTTTTGCAGACACACTCTGGTAGACATCTTTGCCTGTGGGAAAAATCAGATGACATTTTTTATACATATTCTTGGATGTTCTTTATTTCTCCCAGCCCCTCATGGCTGGGGGTCTGGACCAGACTGGCCACCCTTGGGCCAAAACCCCAGAGTTCCCTGGGCAGGGGGACATGGACAGCCAATAGGGTACAGAGCTTGGCTATGTGTGACGAGAGAGCAAGGGTCTGGGAATCCCGTGTAACCCATGCTTGCCACTCAGGGCCCATCCCCTAGGGTGCCCCAACACACCTTTGTGACACAAGAGATTTATTTTTGCTGTGTTTATGCAAGCAGGTGTTTAGTCACACACAGATCTGTCCCAGTCGTACAGAATTGATAGTGTTGGCTTTTATGAGCATAGGAATCTATGAGAGTGCATTCACTTCTAGATGCCATAGTGTACACCATACCTGCTGTGGTACAGAGCACTGACAGGCAATATATACAGTGCAAAAGTGCGTATCATTTGCAGTACAACAACCATGCCTTTGAAGAATAGGTTTTTTTAACCATGGTTTTTTGCATTATCTGTAAGAGTAGTACTACTTTGGAGAATGATGTTCCAACAATACAGAACTGGATGAAAAGAGACCAGATTGCTGACTAATTACCTTGTTTACAGTACTCGTGGGCCTACATTCTATATCATTCTGGTTTACTGACCAAGGAGTTGAGGAAGTGTTACTTTTACTAATGAATTGTATTGAGGTTGCTAAAAATGCAACTAAACTCATTGTTTTTGATACTACGATAATTTCAGCCCAGGCTATAGGAGTCTTTGGGTATTCTTTTCTGAGTATGTGTAGTCTTTACATCTCCCTATTTCTGTTAGTCCCTTGTTGGTTAACAAGCGCTGGAAAACTTGTGTGCGTTAGTTTGTTGCTCAAGCTGGAGAACCCTCGCTCAGAAGACTCCTGGCCCCAGGCATCTTGGTGCAGGGATGGTTACTGCACACCTACTGGTGTGTGGAGGTCAGTAAGCCTCCTGCACAGCAAGATGATGGAATTCCCTGGAGGGACACCACCCTGGTGTAGAGACAGTCTTCAGGTTAGGGTGAGGAAGAAAGCTTCTCCCAGGATCCTTTGTTCTTTATGTAAATTACCCCAGTTTGGCTTCCCTGGTTGGCCCGTTGGCCTCCCTGTCCCTTTTCAACCCTCTATGTCCCTGTCCTAGAATGTTCTCCCTTCCCCGTTTCCCCATTGGCCCCTGTTCCTTGGCCCCTCCCTCAATGTTTTCCTATTGGCTCCCATGCCCTAGCCCCACCTATGTACTGCCCCTGTGCCCTCAGATCATTGACCCTGGTGCTCTTTCTGCCCCCATTGCCTCCCATACTTAAACCTGGACCCTTGATTGTTCCAGGTTCTTTGCTCTGGACCCCTTCATGTGGCTGCAATAAACCTCCCTGTGGAATACCAAATGAAGACCCTTCCCAGGTCTTTGTCATCTGCCTGGATTACAGCTATCCGTCATGTGGGTGTGTGTGCGTGTATGGTGTGGCCCCGACCAAGACGACTTCAGAGATGCTTCTGGGAAGGTTGCGGCACCTACCACCACCCCCGCCACGACACTGGTGTTACAGGAGGAGAACAAATGTGGTTTGTGTTTTTCCACCACACAGGATAAAATAAAAATCATGGTAAACTTAAGGCTGTTAAATACTGAATTACAAGGGATGCTGCTACGTCTTTGTCACTTCTTTACTTTTTGAGACATGAAAGCTCAGTTGGTAGGAAACAGAAGTTTCTCCTGTGTTCATCCAGCACTTTTTGCTTTTTCCTAGGAAATGTGCGTCTGTTCCTTCAGATTCCAAATGGAATAAAGACATTTTTATATACTAGATTTCTTATCAAAATAATACGGTAACCCCTAGTCCAGTGTACAATTGTTTGTACGGTGGACATAAAGACTGAGAAGGATTCTTTATACACACGTATATATAGCTGTGCATATATAGAGAGAGAGATGTAGGTATGTAAATATATATATAGATGTAAAATGTATATATACTTACTCAGGCTTTCATGAAGGCAAAAGTCACTGGAAAAAACACTGCAAAATAATAGAGGCCAGACCCTAAGCTGTTATGAAACATACAAGTTTCCAGACTAGATGAGGAAACTTGATAACAAGTTTCTCAATTGTAAATGAGTGTGTCAGCAATGAAGAGAGAAAGACAGAGTTAAACTTCATGTTATTTTAGTGGATGGAACTTTAACAAAACCTGTTTCAATAATCTTTTACTTCCAACCAGAATTCAAAACACTTTTTCCCAGTTATCTCTGAACCATAAAGAAGCCAAAAAACCACACCAGTCGTCAAGGCTTAGTGTTTTCCTGTCTTGGTTCAAAGTTCATTTTAGCTACCAAGGGCAAGGCTTGGTGTGGTGACTTTACAAACTTCTGAGGACCTCCTAGTAATACACATACCTTCTAGAAGCTCAACAAAGAAGAAAGCAGGGTGTGGCTCAGATTTGTTTATTTTCTGGCATTTTTCTCTAGAATGGAGGGCTACATGGCCCCAAAATGTATTTGATTAAATTAGAGTTTTTCTGCCAAAGTTCCCACATCCAAAGACCCCTCACTGAAATTAACTTCCTTTATTACAGAGCTGCTATTCTGAGTAGTTGCACATGTTGAGAAAGTTTTCCACTGAGTATTTAAATACCAGTGTCTGAGATGAGGAACGCAACTGCAGCACAAACCAAGATCTCAGCTTTACCTGGGAAATGCAGTTTGGCAATCTACAATCTTCCTCCAGGTAGATGTTTGCTAGGCCTCAAAATCCCAGTCTCCAATACTCATTTGTGGTTGTAAGTGACAGTATCTTCTTAGAAAGCTAAAAGAGTAAACAAATTTCAAGTAAGCATGTAGGGAATTAAAAAAAGTCAAAAAGTGATTCTTGCTTGCTTGTGTCCAACTCTAGCCAACAGTTTCTGTTAAGAGTCAGAGCACTAAATACTTGTGAAGTATATTTTTATGGCAGAATAAACACTTTTTATGGATTGGAATTTCCTGCCTCTGGTGGGATGGGAACCTTGTGCTGTTCTTTCTAAACATGGTCAGAATGTTTCCTGTTTTTGCAGATCATCCAAAGATTTTCTGTGTCACACTTAACATGTTTTCCAAGTCAAGTTGGCAAAAGGGTATTTTAAGCAAAGTGCAAAGCACAGTAGGATGTACTATATAGTGCCATCTGCTGAAAACTGAAGTGCTCACACATAAGAATAGAATTTTGTGCATTTTACATTAATGCAGAAATAATCTAGAGTTGGTGTATGGATATGAACCATTCATCCCCATTTAGCTCCACTATCTCAATTTACATGATAAACGTGAACAGTTAATTCTGGAGTTGATGGCATTGTGAATGATAGTGTGAATGATTCCCAAAGAAGACACTTGAACACATATGGAACATATTTGCATCACCAAGACTCTACATAAACTATTTAAGAGATTTTGCTCCCATCCTAGAGAGCAATCCTCATTTCAGACCCTCCCAATCCTCATTTTCAGACAACATAGATAGATGTAATTTCCTGTTTAATAATTTTACTCCACAAAAGCCATTGTGTAACCATCTCAACAAATCTGTTTGTATTTTTCTATCTCAATCTGAGACTCAAGACCCTTGAGACAGGGACTTTTCTGCCTGTTTTTATCATTCATTTTTTGTTTTTCTTACTTTGTTTTTAGAAAATCACTACAAGACTTTAATGCTGTCTGCTTTGCTGTACTACTCAATCAACTGAAAAGAAGAGCAGTCAACATGTTGTCCTAATAACTCTGAAACTGTACATAATACAGAAGACTTGGAATAATAATTTGCCTTACTACACTGTCTTTGATGTAAAGGAAAAGGCTGTATTTTATGAAATAGTACAGAAGATTTAAATTTAAAACTTTTTCACAAAAGGCTTGTCTGCACAGAAAAGCTCCCTCAAGTAAGAATTTAAACAAGTACATTTATAATATGTTTAGACTCTTATTTTGCTGGAAAATCTGCTCCTGAATGTTTTACTGTATGTTCTGTGAGAGGGCTTATGCTACATCATACAATCAGTTAATATACTCAAATAAGACTCTCCTTGTGCAGATAAACTATTAAGAGTATGAAGCACCTGTAAAAATTTTCATTATTCTCACTTCATTAGAGTTTATTCAATAATTTTCCAAAGTACAAACTCGTCAATCTATTGGATGAAACTATGAAAAAATTAATATATTCACTGAACTAGGTGTCTGGAAATAACTATTGCATTGTATTCTTTGAAATTATCCCAGATAAGTTATCTAAAAGTCATAGATCTGTGACAGCATAGGCAAATGGCAAGCAGATGGCCCAGTTGACTGTAAGTTTACATCTTACAATGGCTTTAGAATATTTGCAATATTTGTGGTTACCCTATATTCCATCTATTTGATTTTCTGTTTTTTGCTGATTACTGACTTGTAGATAATTCCAAGAGGGGCAGAGTAGCCCACTGTTGGACTAAAAATTGAACAGTAAAGTATAGATTCATTCACTAAGATCTAATGGAGTGATTCAGATGTCATTCCTTTCCAGTTTATTGCTCATTCCATAGAGTGTTGCTGTGTGGACTGTCTTAACAGGGATGTAGTTACAATTTGTATCCTTGAGGGCCTACAGGGATGCTGAAACAAAGAACTCTGAAGTGGATGAAAACCATCAGTTGTTAGGGAGAGTCTCAAAGACTACAGTGATAGGTGCCTAAACAGGAGAAAGACAGACCTCTCCAGTCTTTGTGAAAAGTATGGACTATCTGTCCTACTGAAAATTTTTTCCTGTTGTGTACTTTTCTTGCCCTTAAGCATTGTATGAATCAGCAGGTGACCGTAGGTGACAAAAATCCTATGGCTGAAGTCAAAAGAATAAATTTATTTTATTACCTTGCTGACTGGAGAATCCTGAAACAGCACTGGGCTGCAGAGACACATAAAACAAGGATGTAGGCACCATCAGTCTCAGTCCAGTCCTAGGTGGGGTGTCAGGCCTGCTGTTAGCACCTGTTTATGAAAGGTCTGTGCATGTGTAGTTTACCACCATGCTGTGATTTTCCTCTGTGCTTTTTCTGATCTCTGCTTTGATCTCTCACCTAAGACAGAAGCTCGAGCCTGTCCGTAAGAGTGTCGCCAAGTCTCTGTAAACATCTATGTTACCTCTACATAGAAATTCTACTTCTCTAAGCAGACAGAAGATAAACAGCAGTAGGCATAATATATGAATTCCCACACTGTTATTCTCCAGGCCTTGGCATTCTCAGCTGCAAGGTCGCTTGAGCAAATCTACCATCTTCCTTGCCATTCTTCTACTTTTAACCCTTTATGCCCAACAAATATACACAGTATTTTGCTTTGGAAAACCTGTTTTTAGTGACTGCATTTACAGACTGGTCCAACTGGTTTTAGATCTTGCAAGTTATTTAGTACTGTACTGATCACCATTTGCTGAAAAAAAAAGGGTACCAGTATTTTGGGTCAAGTACAGTTTGAATCAGAACCTACTGCTCCACAAAGAGGTGTAGTCTGGAAAAACTCTACAGGAAAAGAGAGGAAGAAAATATCCACTTTGACCTTTTTTTTTAACTATAGTGAGTTATTATTCAGTTTCTCTACCTTGCTATTTTTGTTTCTTTTCCCTACTCTCATTTTGGTTTTATATACAATTTATTTTTAATTTTTGTGAAACTTCACTGTGCTGGCTCTGAGACTGGTGTTTTTGAATCCTATTATATATAGCTACACAAAATGACCCAGAGGAAGGCCCAAAGCCAGAATCTCAACTGCCTTCATAAATGTCATCCCCTTAATTTTCCTTCTCGCCTGGGAAAAAACAAAACAAAACAGTCATGAATAGCACCTCTGAAAGTAAAAAGAGATTACAGATAAATTATTGCTGCCTTTTCCCTATAAATATGGCAGACATACAAAAATCACATGTGGAAAGATGTGTTGAGGTAGAAGAAGAGATGGAGCAAGAGAAGAGAGTGGGAAGTCCCTGGGGAGCAAGAGATCAATCTTTGAAGCAGGTTGTAGGGACACAGGGCACACCACTGTGTCACCTGACAGCTGACAATATTAGACTCTCACAAATACCTGGTCATTCTTATATGCAAAAGGGCAACCAGTGGTTGAAAGGCATTACTAATTGAACATTTCACTTACACATTACACATTTTCATACATCCTAGGGGAAAAACCCTCCATAGAGTCACACCAAAAACATGGTTGAAAATACCCCACAAAACCACTTGTGAGGTATTGTTCCCTCTGCTCTGGAAAAGGGGCAGGGAGTATTTTTTCCTTGTCTCTTTCAGACTGACCATTCTTTCTTCATGTATAAGAAGACAAAACCAGAAAATATTCTTAATTCAATAGTGTCTTCTTGTTGCAAATTATCTTCAATTAAATCTCAACAGTACCTATAAAATTTTGGTTTTGGAAAAAACTAGGAGGGAACCTGCTTTGGAAAAGCTTTAATTTTTCTTTTTAAAGTAACTACGTTTTCAAGGAGACTGCTTCTGAACAAGTAGATGGGATTCTTTGGAACATGAATCACTATTTTTAACTGATATTATTATTTCAAAGGGAATCATAGAATTGTTTAGTTTGCAAAAGACCTCTAGTATCATCAAGCCCAACTGTTAACCCAAGACCACCACACTCAGCACTAAGCCATGTCCCCAAGTGTCATATAACATAATGTTGTGGTTTAGGAATGGTATTCTTAAACGTAGTGCTCCCACCGAATCCATTCGCTGCTCACTTGCTCCCAGCCTCACCCTTCCTCGGCCCTGCTTTGGAGAATTGGAGGCTCAGAAAGCAAAGATCATGGGTTGAGATAAGAGCAGTGTGCTGGAAACAGCAATGAGATAAGGAAATGAACAGTACAACCACAATACTAATGACAGAGGGTACCAGAAGGAGGTGAATGATTCACGCAGAAACACCACCACCCAACTGCTCCCTCCACCATACTACACTGACCCAGAACAAACCCCTTCTCCCCAGAAGAGTTCCTTCCACCAGCCCCTCTGGGGTAATAACCTCTGGGTCCCAGCCATGGCTCCTTCTTGCTATTGCACAAATTAACCCTATCCTGGCCAGAACCAGGACACACGGTTCTATGCAAAGACATATCACATAAATTGTCTGCTTGTATTTGCATTATTCATTCTAGCTGGAACTTGTTCTTTGGCACAGGCAAAAGAGTTTCTCCTCACTAAAGTACGTAGGAGTTGTTAAAAAGTCTAGCTGCTTGGACGCACAAATATGGACAAAGCTAGTGAAGGGTTTTCATGCAAATTCATGACCCACAGTTGGGCTGAGATCAAACTGCCAAGGGTCCTGAGTCATATCCCAATGCATGACCCTGATCAGAATGTACTTTCCCAGGAGTATGCTAAGGCTACGAAATCAAGAGTTGTGGCTAGCCTGTAGATTCTGAACCCTGGCATTAATTTAATGACTCAGATCTGGGCTCTCTCAGGGTGGAGTAATGGTGAGCTGAAAGAAATGAAAGCCTCTTTTGCAAACTTGTTATCTCCAGATGTACTAAACACAAATCCAGTACAGCTGATGATCCAGCCCCCTGTGATTAAAGCCCTTTCCATCAGATTGAACTGGGAGGCAAAACTAATGAGGAGAAAACAAAAGAGATTGGGAAAAACAAAAGCAATGTGGTTTTAATTTACTTGTATGAATTCCAAATTATGTACTGCGTTGTCTGCTGAAGTCGGACTGTCTGACAGTTCAGAGCACTGATGCAGTTTTACATGAAAACGCTGCTGTTCTCTCAAATGCAGGACACCTTAAAACTTTCTATATTTTGTTTTAGCAACAGGTATGCCTACAAATTTATTGCAGTTTACTCAGTTTTCGTATTTCTCAAGCTGCAGTAATTGGCAAAATTTTCTATCAGTATAAAACCTGTTGCCACACTCTGCATTAATTTTTCTGTGGTCTGTGGTTAAAGGTAGTTATAATTCCATGTAGACTGCATTTCCGTAGGCTGCACTTTTGTAATCTTCAGGATGTAACTCCAGTGTGATCCAACCAAATGCATCCATATTGGGATGAATGCCATGATCATCTAGCCTAAACCAAGTAGCTAAACTACTAGCTTTTTTCTTTTGTAATTTGTAATTCACTCAAAGAAATAAAGGAAATTTTCCAACATTATAACTTCTCAGTTTCCCTGCTACCGGGTGGCATTAATAACTCAATTATAGACTAATAATCAGATGAAAAACAAACAAAAAAAAAGAAGCTTCAAAATAATACTCAAAACAATTCTCAAAACTTCTGATTCAGAAATCATGGAATTCACATGAATGAAATAATATTTAAAATTCTTCTATCTTCTTGAAGGTTTTTCTTTTAAGTTTTGTTACCTCTTTTCATGCTGGAAAATATAAAATGACATTTTAAAAGATATTTTAATGCTTCTCTTTAAATTTTAGAATGAAAAAAGCTGTTACAGGAATTAGAAAAAAGGAATAAAAATACTTTCTGGGTTGTGAAAGTATTTTTTTTAAGTTTAGTAATATTAGCACATTTAGTGGATTCATATATTTTATAGCAAAAAAAAAAAGAAAAATTATCAAAAATGTTTCTTCTTCTACTATCACAAAGTTAAGAATTCTGCTGAATGCAGAGTGGTAGACCTAACACATGAAAAAGTGATCCTTTAATCAGTTTCTGAATTAAAAAAATCTGCTTTGTATAAAAGTATTTTTATATAAATTATTTTTCATTTTCAGTTTTTCTCTTAATACTAATTTCAATTTAGCTGATTTTTAAAGTTTAATGCTGCTTTTCTATGGTTTAAGTTTTGTGTGACCTTTCACTTGGAGCTATTGTGTTGCACAAGCACAGGAAATGTTAACAGCTCCCTGTGGATGAACAGAGCTTGTTCCAATTGCCTGAAATACTACAATTCTTGTGTGTGGTTTGTTTCATGAAGGATGAATTTTGAGAAGCTGTATATGATGTCAAATCTTTATTCTAAGCCATCTTTTCTCCTTATCTAGATCATTCTTGTAATATGTAGCAGTCCATCTGTTTTCAGTGTGTGGTTTTATGTTGGCTATGTCTGACAAGTCCTGATGAAGAGCTAGTGCAGGCCTGTGTCTTGCAAGGCCTCTCACCACACCGTGCCCAAGAGCAACACTGAGTTCAGAGGTTTTGCTTGAGGCAATGAGTAAGACAGGGATATGCATGTACATTCCCCTAATGCTGGTGGAGGAGTTTTTGGAGAAGGCCAACTGTACTGACTGTTCTTTCTGGAGTATCTTTTTATGTGCAGATTACATGAAAAGAAGAGAGTGTATTACAGTAGTGAGTCCCTTTATATAGCTTGTTTCTCTCTGTGAAGCTTTATCTGTTAAAAAGCTGCAGGCAGAAAAAACAAGATAGCCTGTAATTGATTTTTGAGAAGAGCTTCACACCACTTCCAGAATGCCATCTCAATCTTTGATGGAGGAAATTTTCCTTGGGCAGATGATGTATAGCAGTTTTTGGAGGAGATAATAAATACCGTCTCTTACTAATGCATTCCATTTTATTAGCTAGATCAATATTGCTGTAATTTCTACCCATTAGCATCTCATTGCTGTATAGTACATAAAAATATTTACATTAACACTGATCAAAATTGTAACAGCATATATTAAAATATGAATGACATATAATCAGGATTTTCTGTTTCTACTGCCTCCAGTTATTTGTGACCCCAGATATGAAGTTCAAGTTTACACGTAATAGCACAATTATGTAAATCTGTAATTCTAACACTGAATTACAGCTGGTAATGATCAATAATTATATTTATGTATGATGTGAAGTTAATACTGCCACCATAGATTAATGTAAACAACAAAATTATTTCTGCAGTCAAGAGCTAACAAATCATCATAAATAAAGAGAACTAAAACAATCTCTTCAGAGCTTAATTCCCCCAGCATTGTAAACAGATTTTTATTTCTGATGACTGTAAAAGCACTGATTAAAGACAACACATGTCTACAAAAATTACACAATGGCTGTGTCTGTTAGCATAGTTTGATTGTTTTTCAGGAACCTTTGAAAACAAATTTGCTTGACACAAATAAAAATCTCTCCAAATAAATGTGGATAATAATTTTCTTGGAAAAGTTCTGGGGGAAAATAAACCCAGAGGAAAAAAGCAGATTACAAAGAAAACTGAGGAATAATCAAACACAGTAGCTCATAACTTTGGAGCCTTTCAGTATTCTCTCACCTGTAATAATTGTTCTTTGCTGAACAGGGAAATGCATAATGGGGCAGATCAGTCCTTGGAGTAGCTGAGAGTTGGCTGGAGTAGGTGATACCAAAGAAGTTTGGGTATGGTTTGTTCACCATTCTTTCAAGAACACAAAACCACAGATTATAGTAAGAGTTTTTTTGCCTTTTAAAAAGTTCTATCTTAACATTTTTCAACCTTGCCTTGTACTTGTTAATGTGCAACATGTGTGCATTGGGACCTTCCCAGAGCATCTTGTCCCACAAAATGAGGTTGCAAGGTTGCCAAGAGCTTTATGATTTTCTCAGTGCTCCAAACCAGGTTTAACACCTACAGGAATCTGAAGCTGTTTAGTTAAAAAGGTGATCACACTAATACCGTGATGACTCCCTTGCAGGATTGGTTCAAAATTTACCTCATAGAAATGGCAAAAACCAGGGAAAGATGTTGTCAGAGACTGAAATATTACAGTTTTATGAGTTAAACATTTTCCCTGCTTTTTGGAACTGTGTTACAAAAAGCTGCAAAGAAGAGCACCACACCCTGCAATGGACAGAGGCACCAAA
>VZRF01000841.1:0-39858 GCA_013396875.1 Vireo altiloquus
ACCACCCTGACCGACAGGGTGTCTGGTCCTATCCTGACTCCAACAGTTTAAGCCAGTGTATCTGTATTATTGCCGTGATATATATACTAGTAAAGAACTGTTGTTCCTAATTCTCAGATCTTTGCCTGAAAGCCCCTTAATTTCAAAATTATAATAATTTGGAGGGAAGGGGGTTGCATTTTCCATTCCAAAGGAGGCTTCTGCCTTCCTTAGCAGACACCTGCTTTTCAAACCAAGACAGTCTGTCCCACCCCTTCTTGGAAAGAAGCACAGGATCAGGAGGTCTGAGCATTCATCTTTGCCCCATGGTCTAAAAACCTCTCCTCTGCCCAAGGGGGTTCTCTCATGCAACCACCTCTGAGCATCCCCTCCCTGCTTGTGTCCCCGAGATGTGACAGAGACAGCAGCCACAGACAGACCCTGGAATTAGCAGGGGTCATTCTGGGGGACTGACATTCCCTGCTTTTGGGTGTCACCCTAACACCCAGGTGATCCAGCCTCAGGAGAGCCACTGCCTGGATGAGGTGTTGTATTGGTGTGTCTTGGGTTACAATGTAAGGTGAAACCAAAAGTATGTATTCTACTACCATCTACGTGAGCTGTTAAAATGGGTGGAGCAATGTTCTTATCTTCTCCATGACTCAGCCCTGATAACTCCCTCCGGGGAAGCAGCAGCCACCATGGGCGGGGTGGGGGGGCATCTCCACTAATGGGCCATCAGTGTCTCACAGAATGACTCATAAAATTACATCAAACCATTGTGAGTTGCCCCGCCCTGGGGGAGGAACCAAACATTCCTGAGGTTTGGAACAACATGGGGGAACTACCACTGGATTCCCAGAGGACAAGAGCTGATAACCACCACTGGTCCTGGGAAGGACCAGACCTTTCTACAGGATCACCACCTTGACAAGACCACATTCATCACTCCAACAGGACTGCAGCCACCATTTAATCAGACTGTGACCACCACCCTGACCAACAGGGTGTCAGGTCGCATTCTGACTCTGTCAGTTTAAGCCAGTGTTTCTGTACTATTGCCTTTATTTTAATTTCCCTATTAAATTGTAGTTCTGACTTGGAATCTCTCACAAGATATTTGAGTGCAGTTAATTCCTCCCGCTGGTTTTCCTTCAAACCACTAAATGGTGGCAAGTATGAACAGTAGGAACAGAGACAAGATGGTCATTCTGTCCTAGGGAGGGACAGCTGCTGTGTTAGGTGTTACAGACATCAACGCTTCTCTAGGAGGGAAACGTGCTGCCTAGAGCTGTGCCAAAGGCGATGGGCCTGAGATTGACCATGAAAACATAATACAAGTGTAAAAAAACCCTGGTTTTCTACATCCTGAAACTTTCCACGAACACAATCTGAATATTTGCGGTATTTTCCTCTAGGAAAACATATTTCAGAACAACTAAGCAAAATGGAGAGTCATAAAGCTGATGGGAGATTGGGGGGTTTGGGGGGAGGAGATGCACTTTACTTAGGTGTAATATGGTAAGTTGAGTACCGTATTTCCTTTAACTTAAAACTTCTATAATAACAAAACTTTTTAACAGTACATGTGCTATCAACATAACAATTATTAACTATCTAACAATACTACCATTAACAGTATAACAATTTCTAACCTATTTTTGACACCTGGGATCAGGGAACCTTGGAGCATTCCCCAAGAGGAGCACAGATACCCTCATGCTGTCCATGTCCAAGGGTCAGTGTTTAGTGGGACGTGGGGGAGGTGAGGCAGTGACAGGAGCAACATGGGAACTTGCAGGTGACGGGGGGCTGTCAGGCCAAGGTCACACACTTCAAGATCTGAGCATCATTTAAATTAGTGAAGCAGCCAGATAAAAAAGCAAGGCCTTGTTCTTGTTTTTTTTTGTCTTAAAAAAATCTAATTTAAAAGCTTGTTACCTTCTGTTAAAAAAAGGGGTTTGAAGTCTTTGATTTCTCCCCCTGGGCAATCTGTAATCCCTCAGCTAAGTCCCAAGCCGTTTAATTAAGACCTTGGTCATTTGAATTGTTAATGAAGATCCATTGGAGGACCATCATTCTCATTCCTTATTTCATCTTGTGCTCGTTAGGGACTCCTGATTAAAATTCATCATCTCAGAAGATATTTATAACTCTCTAACTATCCCTAGACCTCATTAATTCAAAGCCACCTGTTTGGAAAGAGATGAGGGGACTTAAAAGGCACCAGGCGGGATCTGGAGCTGAGGGAACACTGTTGACTGACAGACGACAGTATTGGCCTCACTGCACAGTATGGGAAGGGACACCAGGGGTATAAGGGATACCATGGGAGTAAGACATGATCCAGACTGTATTTAGTGGGGTGAGAGAAGAGAAGGCCAAACAGCCACCGGCCAGATGTGCCAAAGAGGAGAGAGATCCTCTCCTACATCAGTGTCCTGGAGCATACAAGAGTATGAAGACTTGGAAATGTTGAACCATAGGAAGAGACCACCCCATGACTCCTTCTCTGTTCCAGTGGACAGACAGGTCCTGCCTGTCTCAACAACCCACCAGGGACACAGCCACTGGCTCATACAGTCTGGCTGCTCCCTCCACAGTTTGCCCAACACTGAATTACTGTACCGAACCCCACTGAAGCTGAACCAGCCTCATGGACCTCACCCCTGGATGGGCCATGGGGTCCTTCTCCCAGAAAAACCCCCACTGGTAATAGAGAGGGAACCCCAAAGCATCCAGCTCTCCTTCCAACCCATGCCTCAGTTTGCCTTACTCTGGGCTTTGCCTTTTGCTCTCCCACCATGTCCTCCCTTGCACTACTGAAAGCCAAGCAGAAGCTCTGCCTCTTCCACTTCTTGTCCTCTGCCCTCTCTCTTCCTCTCCCCCCCATCCATGCTCTCTTCCTCTTCTCACCAGCTGTCCAGTCCTGAGGTTTGCCATGACTCTGCTGATCTTCTGAATCATTTGCTTCTCCCCACGTTCAGCCTAAATCTGGGTCAGGCTCCCTGGGGCTGGGGACCAAGCCCAGGGATCACAACCATCACAAGAGGTTTCCCTGGAGTCATTTGTCCCCTTGACGCAAAAGGAACCCTTTCCTTTGGGACACCCAATGTTTTTGCTTAGTCTCATGTTCTCCTGCTTTGGGTCAGGCTTTAAATAAAAATGCCCTGTGAAAATAGGAAAAGAGTTTTGTTTCAAGGCTGTCTAATGAAATACTCCAGCACTTCAGAAATGAGACATTTTACTTTGGAAACATCTAGCAGGACTATGCTGACACTTTCACATACATCCAAATGACTGAAACCTGAACTTACAGCTCCTTTTGGTCCTGTTGAAATCCCATTTTTTGGTGAATTACTACACATAAAAGTTCCAGCTGGCTGCTGCCACCCCTGCACAGGTTTCACTACCCTGCAGCCCAGGTGAGTTTTGGGACAGCTCATCCCAGGCCCCTTCCATCTTGCATGACACCACAAGTGCTGTGACAGCAGTATGCAGCTCTTCAGCCGTATTCTGATGTGTGAGGCTGAGGAGAGCCCTCCTTCCTCACACAGTGGCTGAGTCCAGCCATGTTTGTACTAGTCACCACAACACAAAGCAGGAAAAAAATCCCTGGGTTGCTGTGGACGACAAAGGGGGTGAATAAGAAGGATGATAAATGCACTTTGAATCTCTTTGCCTCTAGACAGACACATTTAAAAGTGACCTGCAAGGGACCTTCCCCTTTTGGTCCCAAATAATAGAAGCCCTGAATGAATTTTAACACTGGATTTATTCCCCTTATGCTTTTTTTGTTCCTGTTAGAAATTCAGGTCCCTGTGCTAGTCCCTGAATGAGTGAGTGCAATGAGGATGCAACAGGAGGGAAAAGTGAACACAAGTGAATGAAAAATTGGTTTTAAACACTTTCCAAAGTGTCCAGCTTTTATCCTGCTGGAGTGGGAGAGGACGCTGTTTAACACAGTTTGCTTTGTGCTTGAGAGATTTATTTAACTCCAACAATCGTGTGGCGGTTCAGAGAAAGGAAGCCTTTGTTTGAGTTATAGCTCTCCATAGCAAGCAGTCTCCATGCCCTTGCTGGAGTGAGGCCACTTTGCATGGAAGAATGAACTGCTTATTTGGGATGGGTGACCCCAGAGCCCACTGCCTGCTGGGAGGCACAATCTGGGACGGTCCATCTGACAGCAGCTTTAAGCTTTGACTCTGTCCGTGGTAGCCAGGAAAGCATCACAGCTGTGTGAGTCCAGCCCAAAGAGCAGGGGGTCTTCTGAGCAATGGAAAGATTCAGGGTCTGGGTCAAAAATCCCAGGCTGCTATGAACTTCTCTTGAGCTTCCCAAAGGGACTTGCTTACATTTGAAGTTTTCCAGATATCATTTGCTTAAATGATGTGTGATGAACCTGTTATTTTGATATCAGAACAAAGGATGATCCACCTGGGTTGAACAGAGGTAACCACACTACCTCAACAGGCTCTCAGTGCGGGAGAGGTCTTGGCAAGTTTCATGGAGGCAAAGCTGTTATTGGAACCTGTCTGCCTGGAGCTGGGTCCAAGGAGCTCTGTTTGGAAACAGAGCTGTTGTCTTGGACATATGACTGTGGAGCAGAGCTTCTGCACCTACAGGACTCTTCTACCTTCCACAGGTCCATGGAAAGGCATCAGTCTTAAGGATCAGCTTGGTACATATACAAAGGAGTCCCTCAGCCTTTCCCTTTCGGCCTCTTTTCTCCACAATAAGCAGATTGTTTGGAAAGATTTGGAGGTTTGGAGAGATAATTACAGGTTGGATCAGGTTGAAAGGGACCACAGTGGGATCATGGGGTCCCACCTCCCTGCCTCAGCAGTGTCATCCTAGAGCACATGGCAGAGGATTGTGTCCAGATGGTTCCGGAATATCCCCAGTGAGAGAGACTCCACACCCTTTCTGGACAAAAGGAAAGAGAAAAGGGTTGTCAAGGACAGTACCTTCCAGCTCCTACCTTCTGCTGGCAACAGGACCACTGGTGTCACAGGGAAGGAGCAGTCTTCTGCTAACAGGCACAGCACAATAACTCTCTCCCAGCCCAAGCAGAGGACATAAATTTTACGTCAAAAATATCTTTCACCAACATCTTTCCACTTTTTGACACAAAAAAANATGCTGACACTTTCACATACATCCAAATGACTGAAACCTGAACTTACAGCTCCTTTTGGTCCTGTTGAAATTCCATTTTTTGGTGAATTACTACACATAAAAGTTCCAGCTGGCTGCTGCCACCCCTGCACAGGTTTCACTACCCTGCAGCCCAGGTGAGTTTTGGGACAGCTCATCCCAGGCCCCTTCCATCTTGCATGACACCACAAGTGCTGTGACAGCAGTATGCAGCTCTTCAGCCGTATTCTGATGTGTGAGGCTGAGGAGAGCCCTCCTTCCTCACACAGTGGCTGAGTCCAGCCATGTTTGTACTAGTCACCACAACACAAAGCAGGAAAAAAATCCCTGGGTTGCTGTGGACGACAAAGGGGGTGAATAAGAAGGATGATAAATGCACTTTGAATCTCTTTGCCTCTAGACAGACACATTTAAAAGTGACCTGCAAGGGACCTTCCCCTTTTGGTCCCAAATAATAGAAGCCCTGAATGAATTTTAACACTGGATTTATTCCCCTTATGCTTTTTTTGTTCCTGTTAGAAATTCAGGTCCCTGTGCTAGTCCCTGAATGAGTGAGTGCAATGAGGATGCAACAGGAGGGAAAAGTGAACACAAGTGAATGAAAAATTGGTTTTAAACACTTTCCAAAGTGTCCAGCTTTTATCCTGCTGGAGTGGGAGAGGACGCTGTTTAACACAGTTTGCTTTGTGCTTGAGAGATTTATTTAACTCCAACAATCGTGTGGCGGTTCAGAGAAAGGAAGCCTTTGTTTGAGTTATAGCTCTCCATAGCAAGCAGTCTCCATGCCCTTGCTGGAGTGAGGCCACTTTGCATGGAAGAATGAACTGCTTATTTGGGATGGGTGACCCCAGAGCCCACTGCCTGCTGGGAGGCACAATCTGGGACGGTCCATCTGACAGCAGCTTTAAGCTTTGACTCTGTCCGTGGTAGCCAGGAAAGCATCACAGCTGTGTGAGTCCAGCCCAAAGAGCAGGGGGTCTTCTGAGCAATGGAAAGATTCAGGGTCTGGGTCAAAAATCCCAGGCTGCTATGAACTTCTCTTGAGCTTCCCAAAGGGACTTGCTTACATTTGAAGTTTTCCAGATATCATTTGCTTAAATGATGTGTGATGAACCTGTTATTTTGATATCAGAACAAAGGATGATCCACCTGGGTTGAACAGAGATAACCACACTACCTCAACAGGCTCTCAGTGCGGGAGAGGTCTTGGCAAGTTTCATGGAGGCAAAGCTGTTATTGGAACCTGTCTGCCTGGAGCTGGGTCCAAGGAGCTCTGTTTGGAAACAGAGCTGTTGTCTTGGACATATGACTGTGGAGCAGAGCTTCTGCACCTACAGGACTCTTCTACCTTCCACAGGTCCATGGAAAGGCATCAGTCTTAAGGATCAGCTTGGTACATATACAAAGGAGTCCCTCAGCCTTTCCCTTTCGGCCTCTTTTCTCCACAATAAGCAGATTGTTTGGAAAGATTTGGAGGTTTGGAGAGATAATTACAGGTTGGATCAGGTTGAAAGGGACCACAGTGGGATCATGGGGTCCCACCTCCCTGCCTCAGCAGTGTCATCCTAGAGCACATGGCAGAGGATTGTGTCCAGATGGTTCCGGAATATCCCCAGTGAGAGAGACTCCACACCCTTTCTGGACAAAAGGAAAGAGAAAAGGGTTGTCAAGGACAGTACCTTCCAGCTCCTACCTTCTGCTGGCAACAGGACCACTGGTGTCACAGGGAAGGAGCAGTCTTCTGCTAACAGGCACAGCACAATAACTCTCTCCCAGCCCAAGCAGAGGACATAAATTTTACGTCAAAAATATCTTTCACCAACATCTTTCCACTTTTTGACACAAAAAAAGCCATCAAGGCAAGACCATGCTGTCCCTCGGCTCTTCCCTTGCAGGACAAGATGTGCCATGAATGTACCTCAGCCATCCCATCCCATCCCATCCCATCCCATCCCATCCATCTGCCCATAGCTGTGGTTCCATTGATGCAGGTGTGTGGTGCAGGGTGAACATGGCCCCCACGCAGCCCACAGGCCCTCACATAGGCCCAGGATTTGTGTCTGGACCCCCACGACCCCCCTGGGCCCCCCACGCTACTGAGAGCTTCAACCACAAGCCACTGCCTCCCTCTTGTGGGTGAATTTGGGGAAGTATGAGGAGGAGCATCCAGGAAGCCTGGCAAGGCTAGCACCTACAAAAACACTCCTCTCACCTCACCAAACAGGGAACATCCACCAAGCATGCCACGCTCTCCAGCTTCTGGGAAAACAAACCTGTAGAGCCCCCAAGGGCTCATCCTGCCATAGACCCTCATGGTGGGCTCATACAGCCAAACAGAGCCTTCCCAATGAGCTCACACAGACAGATCCAGCTCTCTGGCTGATTGCAGAGACTGAGGTAAATGAGGGGAGAAAAGGACATGCAATGGAGCCAGAACCACAGTCTTGGGTCATCTATCACAAGCTGCCTGACTCTTGGGTTGGGGAAGATTTGGATCTTCCACAGGCAGAGCAAGATCAGAGAATCAGAATATCCTGAGCTGGAAGGGACCCGCAGGGATCATCAAGTCCAACCCCTGGCCCTGCACAGGACACCGCAACAATCCCACCCTGTACCTGAGAGCATTGTCCAAACGCTCCTGGAGCTCTGGCAGCCTCGGGGTATTCCCTGGGGAGCCTGGGCAGTGCCCAGCACCCTCTGGGGGAAGAACCTTTTCCTGAAATTCAGCCTAAATCTCCCCTGACACAAAATCGTACCATTTCTGGTAACTGGGCACCAGAGAGCAGAGATTGGTGCTTGCTTCTTCACTGCCTTGGGAGGAAGCTGTGAACCACTTCAATAGACCCTTCAGATGGCCAGTATTGGCCAGAGTACAGGAGAATAAACCAGCCTGTCCACTGCAATAACCAACCCACAGAGCATTTGGGAGCAGACAGCAGCAAAGAACAGAGCAGCATCTCCATGGGATCCACTGGCTACTCAGGACTGTGGTTCCCATCTGAAAAAACCCAAGTTTCTCCAAGCCCTGGGAACTTCCAAGCCTTTGGGAGACCATCTGAGTTCCCTCATGGAATTGGAAGGAAAAAGGGAATGGAGAGCCAAGGGAGCTATTAAAATCGCCTTCATGGGAACAATGGGTGGCAGGATAATCCCAACTGCTCCCAGAGACACTGAGATAGCCCCAAAGGATGTTTTAAGAGGGCTGAAGATACAAAGAAAAAGGCTGAAAATAAATAGTCGGGGGAACTGAACAAGAATACTCAAACTTAGCTAAGACCTGCAAGGAAATTATAAAGGCCAGGGAAAAACAGAGAAAAATAACACTGCCAAGAGGGCTACTGGGAATAAGAAGGAATTTTGCAAATTGCAGCAAAGGGAAAGCAAATACAGTGTGAGTCAGCTCATTAATAAATGAGAAGGGAATGCAAATTAATGAGAATTCAGAAGCAGCTGAGGTACTGACCTGTTTTCAGATTTTCTATTTCACTCCCAGCGCAACAGAGTTCTGGGAGGCATTAACCCTTTCCTCTGTACACTTCAGGACCGGGCATGACACTGTCGGTTCAGAAAGTCTGCAAGCTTGTGGCACTACATGGGCTTCCTTCAAACTCCTTCATGTGCTTGTGCAAAACTTCATCACAGCTGAATCACAACAGTCTGTGATGGATACTTCAGCCATTAGTATCAACTTCAACCCTTCTCCTGTAAGTTCTCATTCCCATGTGGCTGGGCTCATATAAGAGCCTGCAGAAGGTCTTCTCTCCCACATCCTAACCCTCTCCTTCATTCTCTTGTTCTGTTTATTTTATTTATCATAGTTGATTTGAAACAGTTTTTAGAAGTTTTTTCCCAGGCAGCTAGAGCTGAGACCAGCTTCTCTTTTTCCTTCTGCTGGGAACTGTGGATCTTAACCAGTATAAACTAATGCAGCTCCATTATGGCCATCAGAGGGTTCTCTGATACACCAGTACCTTTTGGCCAAAAGCAAGAGGGTCAAGGCACTGGTCATTTATAGCACACACCGGTCAGATGTCTGCTCCATTCTTCACTGTCTCTTTGGGAGGTCCCAGCACAACCTCTCTGCTGAGTGGTAGCAGTTTGTTTTATGGATCAGCTCCTGTTTGATGATGTATTCAGTGATCTTTGCCACCACCAACCTCTGAATTCCTCATTCCCAAACTGAACTGAATCACTCCAGGATCCACCACTGCCTCAGTCTGAACCTTCCTCTCCTGCTCCCAGGAGCATTATTTGCAGCCTCTGAGTCACATTGATTTTTACCCTTCACAGCAGCCCAAAGACACTTCACAGCAGTCATCCTGCCAGGAGACACTTAAGGACTTTAATGTCCTGATTTTGCAAGGAGAAGCAAAATCCAGAGGCAACAGAGTTAGGGAAGCCTGTAGTTAAAGTTGTTCTGGCCTCTGACAGACATTCACTGTCTGAGCTGCACTTTTCCAGGCTGGATGCCTGCATACACTGAGTAGCTGAAGAGCATTTTCAGTTAAACCAGCACTGCTGTCAGTCAGGGAATGAAAATCTGGCTTTGGAAACCATTGGAGGGCTCTACAATTGATGCAAGAGTCAGAGATGCCATTGAGATGTGGATTGACTTCCATGGGTTTTTTTCTCTTTTTTCTTGTCTGAGTCCTTAAATAAACGTGCATTTTTCTCCTGAAGGACCTGGAACTTGCAGTTTCAAATGGCTTTTATAGCTCCCTACTCCAATCCTCCAAACTGGACTATGGGCAGGCAGATGATCACACTCAAGTCCCACCTTCTCTGAGGGTCCCTCTTGTCATAAGCATTTTTACAAGGCCTTGGCCAGCTGTTGGAATTAGTTTCCACTGCCTTAAGCCCTTCTTCAGAATCTGAGTTCTGAGTAAATACTAAATGCCAAGGACTGTGACCTAAAAAAGGGGAAGAGAGGTATAAGATGGGGACATTGAACGCAGTTCTCATCCACTCTTCACTCAGTCTTTCCAGTCCAAAGTACCCAGCAGGGTTTTATGCCAACTTCTCCCCAAGATTTGTCTGTCCTGGATGTCCTACTTCAGCTCCTCATCACCTCAGCATCAAAGACCTTTCTGTGCTGTCCACATGGCAGCTCCCAGAACTGCTGTTCTTCCTGCTGAGCCCTTCACCTCCCTCTCTTCCTCACTGAATTTCTACTGGGCATCATGTAAAAGTGTCTGTGGGGGTACTGGTGGGGCAATGGATGCAAATACCTGGTCTGGGAGTATTAAGACATCTCCTTGGGGCCAAATGGAGCAGTCAGACTCACAGCATGGCACCACCAGCAGCAGTGGCCCTCAAGTGTCTCTACCATGTATCTGGGCAAGGTCAAGTGTCTGTGTGCAGCCAAGTCCTCCTGAGTGTCAGATGGAGCCTGTCTGGGCTGTATGCTTGGATCCTGTATTTTTAACCTGACCTCCTCTTGACCCTAATGTCTGCAAGTCCAACTGGAGCCTTAGAGCCAAAAGCCTCGCAGAAACAGCACTAGGGTTCCAGTAAGCCACTCCAAAGTGTTTCCATACACCTATTATAACCTGCACTGCCTTTCAGAGCCAGTGAACATCCCTGCCCTGGTGTCAGGCCAAGAAGACACAGAGCAGGAGGGACAGGATGTGAATGAAGAACCTCAGAGAAGGCAGAGGACCTGCTTAGTATCATCAAATCCTTACAGCTAGAAAAGTTCTCAAAGATCATTGAGTCCAGCCATTAACCCAGCACCATCACCATGTTCACCTTTAAACCATGTCCCTAAGCATCACAACCACCCATTTTTTGAACACTTCCAGGGATGGTGACTCCACCACTGCCTGTGGTGGTGCCTGACTACCTTTCAGTGAAGAATTTATTTTTTTCAATATCCGTTCTAAACCTCCCTTGGTGCAACTTGAGGGCATTTCCTCTTGTCCTGTTTGTTCCCTGGGAGCAGAGCCTGATGCCCACCGCCTGGCTGCCCTCTCCTGTCAGGGAGTTGTGAAAAGGTCCCCTCTGAGCTTCCTTTTCTCCGGGCTGAGCACCCCCAGCTCCCTCAGCTGCTCCTCATCAGACTCATGCTACAGACCTTTCCCCAGATCTTGGCAAATGCTTGGTCACTTTTGTTCCTTTAGAGTTTGCATTAACATCAGGTAACCTCTATATCCACAACTTTTACCTTGTGCATTTCACTATGTACCCAAATTAAAATTTCCCCTGCCTTTTCCAAGAGCGCACTTGGCCCTCAGTCCTGTAAAGCCCTTTGGAAAGGTGGCCCAAAGGTGTTTTTTTAATGAACAAGATGCAGAAGCAGAGTTAAGCTGCAGAGCAAATTTTCCTTCACTCACATCACCTTCACGCCAGCCATAGCCAAGTTAGACTTCAAAATACTTGCAATCTTGTTTAAATATTACATTTGTTAAGCTGGTTTATAGGCCTTCTGCTTTTGAGGTGCTTAAACTGCTTTCAAAACAGTCTGTCAATCCTTTTCCTCTGCAACTGGGAGGATTAGAAAAGAATTTTTATTTGAAATAAAAGCTGAGAGTTGTAGGTATTCACAAAACTCCAGCATCTTAGGTTATTGGGGGAACAACTCCTGGCTGAAACAATGTCCATTGGCAGCACCTCAGCACACCCAACACTCCATGTGCTCATGCTTGGGGGTTTGTGTGAGGTCCCAGCTGTATTCTGGCACCTATGGGATTGCCAAAGAGGGGAAACAATTCAACCATCTTTAAAACATCAGGCTCCAGAAATCATGAGACTGGCTTAATAATAATGATTCTTTAATAGGTGCTTTTTATTTGGCTGTAGCAGGCAAAGCTTTAAGAAAAATACTAATTTTAGAGACATTTGCAATACTATCACCCAGGTTGGCAATGTTACACCTAATAGAGCCAGAAAGGCAGTCACAGCTTCATTTTTGGGTTTTAACACTTCTCACAGCCTCCAGAAAATTTCATCTTTGGATGAAAACTTTCCAGTTTTGTCATATTTGCTGTTGTTGATGTTTCTCCTTAATGTTAATGCAAAATATCTCTGGAAAAAGCTAATTTTCTCCCATTCTCATTTTCTCCTATTTTCTCCCATTCTGGTAATTTTTTTCCCATTTCCCCACACTAAGCAATGGGATGCAGTTGTTCAACAGAATTCCGCACTCACCCAGGCACTCTTGGGGGATAGGACCCCTCAGATGTCCCCAAAGGACATCTCACTGTGGCCCAGGACATATCATGCTTTTCCATTCTTCAAAATCCCATTGTCACTACCAGCGCATTTGGGAGATGACTGTAAAAGTGCAGCAGAACACCCAGTCTGGCACAGAAATGCCGTGGAAGCAGGATGTAACTGAGACCTGGCTCTGTCTCCCCCATTCCTGCACTGTCACAGGTGGGTCTCATAGCAAGCGCTGGTGTTAAGGCAGTGTTTCCTCTTATAAAACACTGTTTTCAGTTACTTACATTTCACCAGACTTTACCCACTGGGCAATTTTCCACCTCAGCCAGCCTCTGCCTGCCTTTATAGCCACTAAAGGGAAAGGGGAGTTTCTAGGGAAAAAAATCACATCATCTTGAGGCAAGCAGTCCAGGTAGGACAGTTTCTTGGCATTAACTGACACTATAAAAGGTGTCTACACAATTGTCTCTCCCATAGACACCTGGTGTCTGCAGATGATCCAATGCACCCCACCCCCAGTTTGGTGGGAATTCAGTTTGGGCTGGATTGTCTGAAGGAAAATCTAGGCCAGAGGGGTTGGGCCAAGGGGAAACAGTGCTCAGTCTTTGCTTAAAGAATTTGTCTGTGTGTATGTGAGTGCCTGTATCTCAATGTTAGCATGACTTCTGCCAAGTTATAAGCATCATAAAAATTCGTGTTCACACATAACTACAGGACACCCAAGGATCCAGTCTTTCCTCTCCATTCTTGTACAGTTCATGGAGATGGGATTTGAGCTAGTGAAGGGCATCTTAGAGCATTTCAACCACTGGCATTATGCCCCCAAGGATAATAGACAAAATACTCTAGAAGAACTCATCCCAGATTTAGGCAAATCACTCTACTTGCTCCACATAGTCCAGCAATTGAACAGGGAGAAGGAGTTGAAAGAAATGGACCAGAATAAAAAAAGCAATGTGAGGTGGGAGTCAAATTAATGTAGGTGACACAACATGGTGATACCAGGCCATGCCATCAGCACTGGGGTTTGGGAAGGGCTGCAACTGCAGGTAAGTACCAAAAGGTGGGAGGCAAAAGGCAAGGTGTCCTGGGGATGTTCCAGGATGGTGATGGGAGCTGGAATCGAGATTTAGTTGAACATGGCTGTCAGGTATCTATAGCTGTACCAGGGCCAGGACAGAGGACTGAAGTCCTAGTGAAATCCTAGTCCAGCCAGATCAGGTCTTAAATGTCCCTCCATGCCAGATGAGAGGTTAAGTGCACATTTCTCCCTCCATCCCATCCTCTGGAGAGGGAAGGAAAAATGGTAGAGGGGAAGAAAGGAGAAATGGATGGAGAACAGCACAGTCTAAGCCTTGTTAACTCCAGCTGTGAACTTTCCAAAGACAGGACTTGCCCTTCATGAGCACCAAGGACCAACACTCAGCACCAGCAAGACGCACAGTTTCCTCACAAGTGAAATGCCACAGCATGAAAGGCGACCCTGATTGAAGCCAAGTGGAGGGCACAGCCTCTGACATCTGATGTTAATGAGCATGGCTGTGCTGGAATAGAAGAGTTCAGCATGTTGCTAGATGGAGTCTAAAGCCACCCCAAGCTCTTCAGCTGACCATCTTTGTCCACATTTGGATGTCAGGGCTGGCACAGAGATCTACCAGGTAGAGAAGGAAAATAATGGCCAGCACCAGAAGAAATTACTTGTGGAAATGGCTAAAACTACAACAAGCACCTCTCTGTGCTTCTCACATCCATCAAGTGCAGAAAAGGGAACAGTAGTAGAGGGGGACTGGAAACTCAGCCCACCAGCACTAAATGAAAGGGAGACACCAGGAGACAAAGCTACCACCCTGGAGGAGACAGTGAAAAAATGGGACCAACTAGTTCAAGCCCTAGTTTTCACCAAAACGTCACTGTTTGAGCCAAGTTGGGTTGCTCAGGTACAAGCCTCACCATGAGCTAAACCCAAAGGTCTGAAATCAGCACCTCCCTGCCCCTGGTGCTGGTGATGTTAGTCAGCCAGTAGCTGCTCTGAGGTGATGGAAAAGGGGTGACAGGGTTTCTGGAGATGGAGTTTGGGGACAGGAAGCTGCCCGATGAGCTCTGTACTTCGAACCATCACGGCTAGATGGCACTGTGTACTCTTCCAGGAGTGGCACATCCCACCACAGCTCCCATGCCCAGGAATTTAATAGGCCTAGTGTTTTCGGTGGCTGTTGAAGCTCTCCTCTGAAAGACAGCTTATCCAAGGGATGGTGTGGGCTGTTGGGAGTTTTGTCATGGCCAGAGCACAGGTGAACTTCTTAGGGAGGAAACTGGCAGAATTTTCTGTTTTGGGGTTATTTTAAGAAAGGCAAGTATGTGTTTGAAGCAGGAAAAAAATGCCATTTCCATACAACTGTAAACAGCAGAGACAGACCTTGAGGAGTCGGGCCTAGAGTGGACTTACACCATCGCACCTACAGAGATCCTCGTGTTCATGTTCTGTTTATCCACACCCCAGGAGGAAGATCAACACAACGGAGCACTGGGACAGGGTGTCCTTGTGCTGTTATGCCAGTGCTGATGTAGAAGACAAGGATCTGGATTTGGGGCTGCCAGATTCTGAGACCAGTCTCAGCTTCCTCTGTCAAGGAGAAAATCTGGACACATATCATCTCTGCCTGGTGGAGATTCAGCAAGGAACCCACTGGGATCTTCTGCAACCCTGGAAGACATTTGGTCACCCAGGCAATAGGCAAAGACCAGAAAAAAGGTGAGGGAGGGGCGAAAGGCATTAGATATGAATGGAGGAGTGAATGAGCAGGGTCAGGCAGGGCAGAAGAGGAACATGAAGCCTACCACTGCCTTTTCCTGTCTCGAGATTTATTTGTGGATCAGTTTGAGCTGAGAACCTAGAAGCAATCTTTACAAAAGGCAGAGCAGTCTGGCCCTCTCTCCCCTTTTTCCCCAACTGGTGGACTCAAGCTTGGAGGCTGGAAGACACCACCACACTGTGGTCCCCCAGCTGGGAGCCCACCGTCCCTCGCTCAGCCGTCTGCACAGGAGTTGGGAGAGTTTAACATCTCAGGAGCTGGGCTCTCATGTTCTGCTCTTGCTACCAGCTGGTCAGGCGGGCTGCCAAGGGTATGCTGCCAGGAAACTGGGCACTTCATCCGCAGTGATGGATCTCCAGGGAATATTTCTGTCCTGATGAATCAGCAGTCTTAGGTGGGAGATGGGCTGCCCAATGGAGGGGTTAATGTCCAGCACTCAGGAAAGGTGCGAGTCTCACATCAGGCAGGTGTCAGCTAATCCAGTCGCCCCCAAATCCATCCCCTACTGAAGGCCTCTCCTTAATCTGTTACAGTCGGTGTTTGTCCTGGGGCTGCAGATCTGATATATCTTCTGAGCAGGGTGTCAGTATTAACTATTATAATTCTGGATTGTTAGCCATGCAAATGTCCAACCCTAGGCTGGAATCTTGCTTCACTCTTCCGCTTCCGCAAGATCCTGTGGCAAATTGCTCTGTGCAGAGACACTTCTGTTTATCATCCCCGGCCACCACCTGTTCTTCTCACCACATTCCTGGGTTATCCCACAGGCACTGCAGCTCTTCTCTGCCCTGTTCCCTACTGGACACCACAAAATTTTGGACTGGCCCTTTATTGCAAAAATCTTTATGGTAAGCTGGGAAAAGAGTAGTGGGATGTTGATTCTCTTCTCAAGTCACTCTGGTGAGACATTCCATGTTTGCATCTGCTTGTGGCAGAATCCACTAGTATCCATGGAAAGCACTTCCATGAAGAAAACCCATCCCATGTGAATCAGGACTGCAGCCCAAGCCCCTTGCAGTCAGCACAGCCCTGGGGTCAAAAGCCCCCCTCCAATAGGAAGGCAAAAGGTAAATATGCTGGGACAGGGTAAGAGGAGGTTTTCTGCTACTACTCTGCATGAGGTTCCAATTTATCACGTGGGAAGCAGGTGTAGAGCTCAAATGGAGACCAAATGGCAGTGGGACAGAAAAATGTTAACAAGTCAAAAATCAGCAAGTGCTGCACTGAGTTCTGTAGTGTGATTAATAAAACAAACATGTGAAAAAAAATCTCAGTTTCAACACGTGGCCAGAAATGCAGCATGTTGTGCTATCAGGGCTATTCTGCCCTCTGAATACCCGCCTCTCTGTTTGGGTTCACACTAAAATACTCTAACATGCTTTCAATTTTTTTTTTTTTTAATTTTAATTTTATTTTTACAAATGCTCAAACGTTCCTGCCACAAATTATTCTTGGCTGAGTTACAAGTAAAATGGCCATGTATAGTCATTTCTTTAAAAAAAACAAAACATGAAAACCGGTTTATGAGATATTTTGGTTGAACGGGTTTTTTTCTACACGAACATGCGGTGAAAGTTCAGGAGTTTTCACTTTTTTCCACCCCAAAGCTCCTCTTAAGCTGAAGCTCAACCTCCAGCATCTTTAACATGATCTCACCTTTACAGACCATCCGCTTGGAAAGAATATTGCTGCTAACAAAGCCTGAGACCATCTCCCTCTGTGGCCTCTTTCACTGCAAAAATGCTGTCTGGGACTGCTGTAAGGACAGGCTGTCACTGACAGCCTCAGCCATGATAAGTCCCAACTCATCCCACAACAAAATTATGACTTTAGCATGAAAATTATGATTAAAGCAGTAATAGACAAGTAAATCTTACTTACCTGTGGTCCCAGGTGCTCTCAGGCTGTAGGTTCAAACCACTAAGGAGAGAAACTTTTTGGGGAGAGGCTGTGAAAGAAAAGTTTAATGCAAGCACACAATGCCACTAAGCTGATAATTTAAGGAAAATAATGAACATTATCAAGAGTCATAAAGAGCCTTGCTGCAAGAACTGGCACCTTCAGCAGCTCCACAAAAATATCCCCACATCATGAGAGCTCATAGGCAGTTTTGGGATAATTAACCCCCCAAGCACATTAAGTCCAAGAAAAACTAATTACTTTCGCAGAACAAAACAGATTGTTTTACAGGCAATGTTGTTCTTTGGTCTGTCTCTTCTGGAAAATGGCACCAGTTAAACAAAATCAATTTTATTAACTGGCAGTGCTGTGAAAAGATTTATAGAAAAGGACTGTTTGATGGGCTTTTAATAACAGACCTGATGCCCATTACCAGGGCTGACAAGGTGCACATGCTGGACAAGAGAGATCATCTGAGCTGGAGACCTTTCACAGTCTGGCCAGACAGGGTTTTTTTGTGCTTCTTCCTCTAGTGAGTCCTAAATCAAACATTTAGCATTAGTCATAGGACTCAGCTAATGGCACAGGCCTGTTACCCAGAGAGGTGATTTTCATCCTGTTTGATGCCATTGTGCTGGGCTCCAATCAAAGCTCGCATCAGGCCTCAATCCACACTGTTTCTTTGCAGTGCAGCCTTCCCTCAGCATTGCCCTGGCACCTGCCATCCCTCACCACACTGCAAGGGAACAAGCAATGGACAGCCCATAGCAGCCCATGGTCTCGGGATGGGTTGCCCCAGAAGCTGTGCTGAGTCCTGCAGGGACAGATTGCCTCTCTGATGGCCCCAGAGATGGGGAGGTCTCACCTTGCTGGAGATTGTTTGGGTAAGTTGTGATGGATCGTGTCCCAGTGTCGAGACTTGAGGTGCAGCGGGAGGCTGAGAAACTTAACATTGAAAATGTTTTAAAGCAAAGGGAACATCAAAAGATCTCCAGGAAATGGCAAACACCCAGAGTTCAGCAATCTCTGAAACAGATCCCCTCCTCCCATCTCCATGTCTGGATAAGAGAGACTCCCAAGAAAAAGGGCGATCAAGATCAGAGAAGATGTTAAGCTATAAATCAACCACCTCTCTCTTTTCACCTCCCTCCCTGTGCCCTCCAGTCTTAGGAAACCTCTGGAGCAGCAAGACACAAATTCAAACAGCAGGATGACTCCTCCTGTCTCCTCCTCAAGGGACTTGCCCTAGTGCAGCCCCCAAGCCTTCCTCCAAATGCTGGCCAGCTCACAGAGGTGCTGGGTGGGGAGCACAAACATTCTCTCCGGCACTGCAGATTTTATCTGACATGCCAGATTTAGACACTTACAAAAAGGTCAAATCCGCTTTAGAATCCTCATATTCACTGTCTACTACTGGAACATTTTTCTATAAATCTGAGAGGCTGAACACAAGGTTAGGAGGCTTTGAGCCCAGCAGAGTTCAGCCCTGAGCACACAGACCTGGTCATTAGGAACACATCTTACAGGAGCATGTACCCCACAACACTTCAGGAGCTGCTCTCTGGCACGGGGCAGCCTCCTCTTCTCCTCACCAGGCAGGTGGGGGTGAGCCAGCCCTGGGTTTTAACATGGAGATGCATTTTTCAGGTGGGTGGATTTGGGGCATTCCCAATAGTAAACGTGCCTCTTGGTAGTAACAAGGCCAAGCTGAGCCCCTTCCCCTCCATACCGGAGCCTCCTTCACCTCTGAGGATCCCACTGCAATATGGAGTGCAGTATACAGATGGGTGAGGAGAAGACATGTCTGGATTAAGACAGAAACACAGGGCAGGTTTTGCCCTTCAGCACGGCCCATGGTGAAGCAGCAACGCAGAGAGGGCAGCATGTCTCTGATGTAAGGGGATACAGCCCTCGGTGGGTGCTGGCTGTGGTTCAGGAGGATGTTTTATGTACACACATGCATTAGTGCAGTTGCCAGGTTACTGGGCAGACAAACTATGTTCAGCCTTTCTGAGCGAGGTCTCCTGCCCACGAGGCTGGGTCAGGAACAGAAGTGGCAGCAGGCCCAGTCTGTGTGTCAGCAATTCAAGGGGCTGTGACGTGGCCTCAAGCCACAGAGCAGGAGCCCAAAGACAAAGAGAGGAAGAAAAGAAGGGATGCTGGGGGGACACTGAGTAACACCCCCTGTTAATTCCACATCTGGGGTACCCCTGACCTGAGCAGACTGACCCTACCCAGCTTCATTATATCTCCAGCATCTCCTATGGCAAAGACAAGCTGCCACGGGGAGGAAAGGGATGCATCTCATTTTTGGCATTGACTTGCTGCACAAATTAGTTCTCATATTCCCCTGCCTCATCTAGGGGAAAGCAAAAGCTTTGACATGATCCATCTCCCCACTTTTAGGCAGCACAGGTAGCTCCTGACTTGGACCTTCTTGGTTTTATGATCTGGAGAGCTCCTGCTGCTTGGGACAATCTGCACTTTGTGACCATCCTTACTTAAAGTAAATATTCTGGACTAGGCTCCCAGGTCCCATTGGTGAGATCTAAATCCCATTAACTTCCTCCTCTTTTCATCTAACCTGCATCTAACCAGTTAGTTGCAGGAGAAGCAATAGCCAGACTGTTGGGGTGTGTGAGTGTAAACACTTTTAGGGAATTGGTACAGATGATATCTAGCAAGCAGTCCCTGGAGCTTGCCTGGAACATAGACTTATGGGTGAATTTTTGAAGTTACATGAACCCCCACACTCTCAGAAGGTCACATTTGGTGGTGGATAAATCAGAGAGCACAGAGGGAGATGGAAGAGAGGGAGTCATTGGGAGAAAGGTGTGGGATGAGTTGGTTTCCACATGGCCATTGTATATATCTGCTGAGGTAGAGTAGGAGCAAACAGGGTCAGGATTTGGGGCAGAGAGGGCAGCAGGAGGGATTAAGCCCTGCAAGGAGGCTGGACTGGGGGGCAAAACTCATGCTGGGGGTGGCTAGCAGAGAAAGGTTTGGGGCAGGCAGGGAAAAACTGTGGACAGAGTTCATTACACGTGACAGAGAGATTGGGGGGTGGGATACATAGGGCATAAAGGTGTCCAGGGTCAAAGTCACACATGAGGTCCCTGAAGCACATGGGGAAACAGAGGAATTTTGGAAGCAGGTGTTCCTCATGGGAGAGGTGATCCTGGGGACTGTGCAACAAAGTGGGTGCACAGGGGCAGCCAAGCAGAGGACACAAGCTCCCAGCCAGGCAGGTGTGGGGCTGGTGGACCCCCTCCATGCCTAGCTCCTGGGTGGAGAGGGGGCTGACTCCGAGGTGTTTTCCAGGCACCAAGCCACCAGGGGCTCCCCTGGGGGCTGTAACTCCAGCTCAGCCTCCATCCTGCTGTCAGGCTCTGTGCCCAGAGCTTGTTATTGCAGGTGCAGGGCAGCATTCCCCACACCCCCTGCAGCCTGTCCCTGTCCCCTCCACTGTACCCTCTCCCCTCCACACACCAGCCACCCAGCAAGAAGCAGTTTGGGGTGTCCCAGGACTGCCCTGTCCTGCCAGGGCCCCTGCTTCTTTTCCCCTGCAACCTTCTTCCCTTCCCAGCTGGTTTCTGTCTCCTCATCCAGGGTTTGTGTTCATCACACCAATCCTGCAAAACTGCCAGCACAGACAGGTCACCCCACAGAGCACATGGTCAAAAGCTTGGGTGGCTTTGGCCACCAATGATCACCACCAGCATTCTGATGTCCTCCCACTGGGATACACGGGGCAGGAGGAATTATCCTCACCCCTCCCGTGGTCCTCTCCCATCTGCCTTCCCCTCTGCTGTCCACCATTTCCACAGGGTCTGCAGACCACCCTTCTCCAGAGGCCACTCAGTAACCCCTCATCTCCCTCAGCCTCGTCAGGTCCCCCCTGCTGTATTTGAGTGCCACCCAGTTCTCCCCAGGTTCCAGACCCTCTGAGCTGCAGCCAAAGCTGCTCCAAACCTGGCTCCAGCCACTTTCCACCTTGCAGCATGACCTTGGGTCCATGGGGACCCCAGGGGACTGCAAAAATTCAGGGACCGTTCTGTCCCCCCAAAACACCTCTGCCAGCACAGGGAGTTTGTGATTTTATTCCCTTTGGAGCAGTCAGGCGTTGAGCCAAACATCCCTTCCTGTTAAAAACAGCTCTTTGACATCTTAAAGACCTCAGCCCAGGGAGGCAGCAGCTTCTGAGAGTAGAGTGCCACTGGTAGGAGCTCAGCATCTCAGCCAAGCAATGCCTGGCCCTCTCCAGGCTCTGTAAACCCCTCTGTAAATCCCTCTTCCAGCTCTTCTCTGCTGGGTTTGCCTGTGAGGATAACCAGGGACTGCGTCCATGCATCGGTGCCACATCTTATCACATGCCAAGTGTTTGCAAAGCCCTCTACACTTCGTCCTGCTTTTCCCAGGGCTGGAGCTCGGTCCCTCCCCTTCACCTTTCTCCTTGGCCGTCTGTACAGCTCCCATCTCTCTGCTTTGTGGGGGCAGGGGAGTGCAGGCACGGAGGCAATTAAAGGCAAAGCCTGGTAAAGACCAGCATTCCCATGCCCTGGCCTTGGCCTTGCTTAAACACCTTGAAGCATTCCAGCACTGAACTTAAAAGAACAAGTAGTCCCATAGTGAGTTAAGGGCTTGAACCTGAACCTCTTCTGCACTACACTGGCTGCTTCTGAGAGTCCCTGCAGGTATTTTAAGCACAGGTCTACAAATGTTTTAAAACACAGGCACAGCTGTGAGCAGTTTCAAAATAAAACGTGAATATTAGAAAGAGCCCCTCCTTAAAAAAACCAAGAGCAGTAGTGTGTGCATCTGCTGGTGAGGAGCAGGACCCCTGCCCAGGCACGGGTGCTTCCAGCACAGCTCTGAAATAAGGTGACACTGCCCATGTCGGGCAGGCACAGAATGACTCAGAGAGGTTTATGAGGTAGGAAGTTCATAAAGGCCCTCTAAGGGCTTGGTGTCCAGATCCCCTTCAGCTGGGTGGTGGGTAATAAGGTGAAAGCTGATGAATGCATATGTGGTGCAGGAGTGGTGGAAGGTGCTGAATGGGCTGCAGAAATCTGGAAGGGCAGAAATGTTTGGGTTTGAATTAATGCCCTGATGTACAAATACTGGAGGCTGGGGATGCAGGAAGCCACAAAAAGAGAGTCATGGTGACCATGGCTGTCTTCTTCAGCCAGCCCCCCTGGACATATGCACAGTGCCCTCCATGCTGGGGGTGTTTAGAGGTTTCATGGGCAGAGCTCCCCTCCATTGCCCTCCAGCAATGGCTCACAGGCTCACAGAGACATTGGGGTGATGTTGGCTGCTGGGGTACTTTCCTGCTCCTTGCAAGGCCCTGTACCAGCTCTGAGGTTTCTGAGATGCCCTTCCGTACTCAAGAGAGCCCCACCTCCCCCTAGCCTGCTGAAGGCTCTGGCACCCACTCCAGCTGGTGCAGGCAGCATGTCCCACTGCACTTAGATCTCTTTGGATCACTGTGTCCACACCAAAGGCAGCAGGTCTTGAAAACTCTCTCCTCCTGTCCCAGCTTTAATCATCTCCAGAGCACCAACCTGTAGATGCTCATCTGTGATGGAGGGGATCTGCTGTGCTTGTTTGCCCTCCTGTTACTTGAAAAAGGGGAAGAGAAGAGCAGATTTGTCCTCCCCTGGGAGAACATGGGACACTGATCCTAAGGGAGTGAGACAGAGTTGAAGTGTGGAGAAAAATATGATTGGGACCCAAATGTCTCCAGGAAGGGAGACTGTGGCTGAGGAAAGGCTGTGAATATGCTGAGAGAAGAAGGGAACAGACTGATGGCCTGGCCTCAGAGATGACAGCAGAGCAAGATTTCTTAGGGGCACAGAGGAGGGATTGTCACAAGGTGACTGAGTGCTAAAGAAAGGGCAGAGAGGGCAAGGAGAGATGGCTCTACAGACATAATATTTTTGGATTTTATCATCTTTAACTTAATATTCTCAGTTTTGTTCCTCTAACTCTGCCAATTTACATCCTACAAATACCTTGTGATTTGACCCAGAGAAGGCCTGGCTTGGTAGGCGAGGTCTGGTCAGCACATGGTCCCATCTTTGCACAGTACTGCTGGATTTGTGCCCTCTGAAACTTCTGAAATAACAGCCCCAGAACCCCATCAGGCTTATTTCTCCAACCTTTCGCACTTGATTCATGTCTGAGTAAAGATGTAGGAGAAAGATCATCTGAGTGTCATCTGAACCTTTTGGTCAAGGCCCAAAATGGAGCACTGACCTTTGGTATGTGAGCTCTATGAAAAAGCCCCATGAGCTTTTCACAGTGCTCCTGAGGTGCTTTCCACCTCCTGGTCCAGCAGAACTGATGCACAGCACAGTCCAGCCCAGCAGCTCATGGCCCAAGGCAGGAAGTACCTCAATTTGTTGTTCTGAATCAGTGCAATAGCTGCTTGGTATTGTCACAGTGCAGGGTCCCAGCACCCATGCTCAGTGAATCCTGTCCCTGCACTCAACTGAGTGTGGGGACAAAGCCACTGAACTTCACAGTATTTTTTTCATCTCCAAGTGCCCATCTGCAGGTGGCTCAGGACATGGCTTCAGTTACTCTTGACGATTCAGGAATTTCTTTTTCTCTCTCCACAAACACACTGCCCTGAGCTACTTGACTTTTCTACAGTTGTCTCATCTTCCCAACTCTCCCATATGAATTCAGACCCCCTTCCCCATGAGGACATGGCCTCTTCTGCCTGCTTCAAACCTGATGCTCTTGCTTACTGACCCCACGGGACCTTGCTCCCAGACTGCTTGGCATGACTTGCTTGACACAACTGGAGATATCCCATATGTCTGAGGCTCTGAACCATTTTTCCACCACTTGAGCTGCTTGGAGGATCACAGAATGATGAAATATGCTGAGTAGGAAGGGACCCACAAAATTCCTTGAGTCCGGCTCCTGGCCCTGCACAGGACACCCCAACAATCCCACCCTGTGCCTGACAGTGTTGTCCACACACTCCTTGGGCTCTGTCAGATTTGGGGCTGTGGCTGCTTTGAGCCGCTCATTGAGCTGGATTTGGGAAATGCCTGTCAAGGAAAAGAAGGAAGGAGTTATCCTGCAGAAACACCTTATGACCCTTTTCAGACCTCTCCCAACATCATATCAGTTCCCATGCCAGTCAGCTCCCTGTGTTCTTTGGCTGTGGTCTTTCTACTTTGACCTTCTTGATGCAACCCTGGCACAACCTGGTTGTTCTTGCTGGGTCTTCAACATGGGCCATGCTATCACTGCCTTTATTTGGCAAGTAGGCATCAATCTTCCTCTGGGTTTGTGGTGGAGGTTATTCAGCAGCAGGATTATTTTTTGACACGTAACGGATGGCTGCATCTGGAGGCCATCCAGACCAACACTTTGTCATGCAAGGAGCTGTATGAACACCTCCATGGGAGAGACTGACATTTGTGCAGATGAGTCACCAATGGAGGCGATAGATTGTGGTTACCAAACAGTTGGAGGTCTCTAGAGAAGGGGTGCAGCTTGTGGACACTCCCTCCACAGACTGCCTGATTTTAAAGCACTGTTTTGTGGGGCAAAGAGAGGCTCATATGTTGGGGGTTGTTTCATTTTCTGCCCCTTTTTTACTACCAAACTTTGGAGAAGAAACAGTCCAGAGGGTCACCACCCTTGTCCTCTCACACTCTGCTCCCCAACCCCTACAAAGCAGCAAGATTTCAGCTATGTCTTTCTGCCTTCATGTTTTGGTGCTGGAGAAGGAAAAAGAAGAGCATGGAAAGACGGACAAAGAACAGAATTTTAAAGGAATGACAAATGCAGGGCTCAGCTTGCCCTGCCAGGAGATTTCACATACAGGATGCAATGAAATCTCTTCTTTATGGTGTTTGTAGGAAGGCTTTGCCTCTGTTATCCGCAGACCTCAGTCTCCCCTCTGCCCACCTTGCTAGAATGGGATTCTCTGTGGTTTTTTGCCTCTCACTCTCCTGCACAGTTTCCCAGTCATCACATTTTTTCCAGTCCCTTGCCTGTATGACCTGTTCCATAACAAGCTCCAGTCTCACAGCAATAATCTTCAGCTCAAGGTTTTTAGGGGCACAGAGATCAGTCCCAGCAAACCTCCCCTTCACCTCCCATACCTCAGTCTCTCCCCCAGGCCTTGGCTGCCCAAGCATCCCTTGCCCTGGTTTGCATTGGGGTTTACAGCCCAGCTGTTCCCTCCAGCTGAGAGCAGCTGTGCAGTGAGAGGGGACGTGTCACTGGCCCCTTATGTGCTGTGTTTGGCATGAACAGAAAAGTTTTGCCCCCAGTCTGCAAACATTGTGAATTAATTACAAATAAGACATAAATGACTCAGCCAGTGGGAACAGTGTGAGCGCAGATGGTGGCAGATTTAGAAAGAAAAATATCTCCTATCTGGTCCTAGACGCATGTCTTCAGCCAAGTCTTCCACGAACCTGTGTCCAACAAGCAGAGTCCCCAGTCTTGGAGTATCTTGGCAAACTCAGATCTTTGGTTTGCAAAACAAGCCCAGGAGCTTTTGGAGGTCTCAGTGCTCTTTCAGAAAGAAGTCTCCCAGCTTTGCAAAGAAATGTTATCCAAGGAGAGGAACTTATCCAGAGTGCTTCTAACATGAAGTAGACTCCAGCAGGGTGTAATCTGGGGGCTCGGTGCCCCTGTGGAAGCAGAGAATCTCATGGATCAAGTAAGGCAATGACTTTAGAGAGCAAGACAGGCTGCGAGGCCTGGTAGAGAATTGCCAGAAGCAGGGCTGAATCCACCCCAGTGATACTGCATGAACGTTGTCCAGCTCAGGAGAAACAGGTACTTCACCTTCTACCCTCTGGGAACCATCTCAGCTGCCTACTGACAGCTGTGTAGGAGTGAGGAGATCTCTGCAGAGGCAGCAGATCCTCTCCCTGGGGCATTGGGATGTGCCAGTATTGGTTTCACCATGATTTGGACCCAGACCTAGAAATCTCCAAGTTCCCCATGATGGAGCCAGGCTCTGGCACACAGCCCTCAGCAAGGTGGGCGGCTGGAAGAGTTCAGGCACATCTCCTCTGGCCCTCTGGCTGCTTCCCATCAGAAATGCAGAAAACTGAACTCTCTCCTCAAAAACTTTTCAATTTTGATGAGTCAGTGAAGGTGTTGGCAGGTTTTGTGACTTGCCTGCAAGTGAATGCTTGTTGATTCTCACCCTCCTCCAGGAGGTCCAAGCTGACCTCGGGCTCTGCTTTCCCCATAAACACGTTACATCACACAGGTACTGGCCCAGTGTCATGCCTAGATGAGGGCTGGAACTTTACAGCAGAACATCTAGGGTTAAAATAGATTTCATTATAATATTGTCTATAAACTCATGTGAGAGATGAAAGCAAGTGCTCCAGTGTCAGGAAGCTGCCTTTATCACCCCATACTGATAGTGTGTCAGGAGGCAGCCACCATTCCTTTACAGCCTGGGAAAAGAGGGAATGTCATAGCCTGCTGCCTGTAGGAGGTTGTGCTCGGGGCCTGTGCCCTGTGCTGCTGGTCTGAGAGTGCAACGACCCAGTGCACAGAGCATGGCAGAGACAGGCTGGAGCCACCCAGGGCTGCACAGCTTTGACAGCATCCTCTATGCAGACAGTAGGGCCACCACACTCTTGCTACAGCCACATCTGGAGAGCAGAGGAGGCTACTTATGTTAGTGACACCAATGGGCAGAGCTGTGCCCTTTGGCTTGTCCTGGTTTGTCCATCCCCATATGGAAAGCACTGTATGCTTGGTGCAAAGGTCAGCTGGCCAGAACAGAGACCAGGCATGAAGTTCAAGCTCTGTGCTGGTGGAACCCTGTGTCCATCCTGCTGACACTGTACCCTGGACATCAGCATTCCCTGTTGGAGAAGCACGCCTGGTGGTGCTGCTGTCACACATGGAAGAGCTCTCCATGGGGCAGAACAGGGGAAGGGGAAGAGCAGCCCTTGTTCCCATGTGCATATGCTCCCCTCGTGGCCCCAGCACACCAGCACGAGGTCCTCAAGCTGGTGGGTGAGCAGCCAGGCCAGTGCCTTGCTTGACCAGTCACCCACAAAACGTTTGGGACCCTCCTGGGCCATCTTGGAGTGCTGGGGTACAGGCTCGGTGCCCCTCCCCAGACTCAGCTGGTTCCAAAGGAATTTTCTTCTGCTTAGAATCTGATACCCAGTCTTCCCTGTGACCACCATGCCCAGCAAGGCCAGAATCTGCTCTCCTCCACACGTCTCCCTGCATGCATTCCCACATCGCATCCATTCCCAGGCTATCTCCCTGCTTCCAGCACCAGCACCTGCCACCACAGCCATCCCACCCAGCTCCCCAGCACATCCTGGATGATTAAATCCAGCTGGTGTTGCTGTCTTCCTCCCACACCCATCCCAGGCACACGCCTTCGGGGGCCAGTGCGGGCAGCCCAGCTCCCAGGGCTCTTGGAAAGGGTCTGTCATGGAAGATAAGAGACTGTGTGCCACTGTGGTGGCAGGGAGGAGTCCTGCCAGACTGTGCTTTATCCAAAACCAAACAGCCTGGCCAGCTTCAGGAGTTATAAACAGATGCTGAGGCAAGGCTCTGGCTCTGGGAGGGTCTGGGAAGAGAAGAGGATTTGGTATCTGGCTTCCTGGAGAGCCACAGCCCCAGGGAATTTGCTAAGCCTCCCACAGCAACACCCCAAATAGTCCTGAGAGGAAGCAGCTGCCCTGGGGCGGCTGCAGGGATGGGCACAGGGAGGACAAGGAGCCAGCTGGATGGTGGGCTCAATACACTACGATATGGGGCCACTTACACTGATACAAGGTTCTGATGGCCAGGGCAGCATGTGGTTCGGGCCATGGTGGCCATGCCAGAGCTGTCCAGGAGGGTGAAGACAAGAAGTGAGACCCCAACCACCCACCCCTGCCTTCAGGGTGCTGCTGCAACCTATTTTCCAGCCATTTCCAATGGGTTTGCAAACCTGGAGTGAGACAGCAGCATGAGCAGCATTGCAAAGCTCCACACCAGAAACCATAGGCACAGTAAGAGACATTCCTGACTCCTCACTATAGACCAGATATGCAGAAAAGCTGTCATTGCAGCTTTATTTTGTCTGCTTGCCTTTATTTCCCGACAACACAAGAACTTAGGAAACTCAGGATATTAAAGTGAGGCCTACACTAGAAAAAAAAAAGTGTTCCCCTTGATTCCTGCCTGAAGATCTTCTGTGCTGCTCCAGACACCAGCCTCTGCCACGAGGTTGCTGAAGCAGAGGATAATTTAACAACATTTAATTAGAAGTGGGATAGGTAGGGGACTCACAAGGGATTTATGCCGTACGCTTATGCTTCCCCCTCCTTTACAATACTTGGAAAAAGAGTGGCAGGAACTTGCAATTCATGAAGAGAGTATTTTGATCAACTTTCCCACTAGAAATGTCAGAACGGTAGAAATGGGGCCACCTGGGTAAGTCAAGCTGCCTCAGGGATTTAAAGAGGAATAAGAGGATGCCGCATGTTGTGTCTTCACAGCTCTGTGACAAGGAGGGAGAATCTGTCTTTGAAGGCTCCCTTTACTTTAGTCAAAATATTAATTAGGCCACTGCAGTTCACAAAAACCTCAGATAAAGGAGTCTGGAAGAGTCCGGTTCCTTATGAATACCTTAGGTTTCATCCCCTTCTGCTCAGCAGTGTCAGTGTTTTACTTCCCTTGTCATCATCCAGTCTCCCAGCCTAAACAAGGACTGAGATGTGAATGCAAACATCCAGTTGTTGAGGGAAAACAGCCCAAGAAAACGGAGTGGAGCAGCAGCTCTCAGACACACTGCTCCTGCAATAACAGACCAGGGTGGGATGGAAGCCAAGGCTGTTTTGTTCCCTTTGCAGGTTGTCTCCAGATGGCCCTTCACCTACCCCTCCAGGCTAGGTCCTCCTCAGTCCTTCCTTTCCAGTCTCACCCTGGCAATGTGGTATCTAGAAGCCATCACACTGGTCCCTCCTGAGATTTTTCAGCACAGTGGGCCATGAGTTTTCTATCTGCATCCATGCACATACCATTGCCTCCTATCTTGTTGACAGACCATACTGCAAGTTTATTCTCTGTCTTCAGTGTTTTGTGTTCCAGCTCTTTCTGCTTCCAGGTTTCTTTCTCCATATCCCACCAGTGGTCCCATACCACCCTACCAGAACCCAGTTGCATTGTCAGTCTGTATGAGCTTCTCTGTGCTTCTAAAATAGGAACTTGTGTGCCTTATCTAGAGAATAAAACCACTCATTTGGAGAGCTGGTGTTTAGGAATTGACCAGACAAACTTGGGCAGGAAATACACAGCCAGGACACGCACCCTTGCAGGCAGCCACTCTGGGCTTTACTGGTGATAAAGGCAGGTTACAATGGCACAGAGAGAGATCCACCGTAGAGAGAGCCCTCAATATCACTGGAAAAACAGAATCGCAGAATAAGCTGAGTTGGAAGGGATCCACAAGGCTCATCAAGCTGAAGCTCTCCATGGTTTCAGAAAGCTTTGGTTTTTGGTTCACTGGTGGTTTCCCAAGTTCTTCTGGACTAAAGGTAGATTTGGGATCCTGGTTCAGTCACCACATGGGATGGGGGTACTCATTTATGTGTCCCTCTGACAATCTCTCCCAGGGGAGGCCCAGACACCAGGGCTGGCACCATCCCAGGGGTTCTGTGGTGGGACATAGCTGCTGCTCTGTCCCTCTGCACCTCTCCTGCAAGCAGGCTGCACACTCAGCTGCACGGGCTGATGAGAAGTCTTAAAGTTTAACAAGAGCACTGGGCTCCATAAGGAGAGCTTTACACTCTCTGTTGGTCAGCCAGTGTTCATAGTTTTCCCTGGCTGCACACATGCTGGATAATCAGGTCCAGCTCTCTGCCACTAACAAAAGCGATAAATTACCAGCCAGGCTGCACCCACCCAGCCCAGCCCCACCCCACACTGCAGCCTCCAGGTGCTAACCCTGCCTAACTCCCCCTGCACATGGATCACACCAAAGAGCTGCTGGAGGGAAATCTGTCAGCCCTGCTCCAAACAAGCAGCTTTTATCATCATGTGTGAGGACTGAGAGCTCCCTGCAGCAGGATTTATAGGGGGGCTTTCCAGCTGCAAGGCAGAGAGTGACTCCAGCATGAGAACCACAGACCTGTCCTGGACACAGGGAGTTACAAGAGGCTTCCAGGGACACTGGTCTCAACCCAGCCTGTCCTAAACCTGGCACCAGCATTCGTGTCTGTCCTAATCCTGCACAAGCTAGCAAACACCCTGTAGAACCCCAGCATTCCCAAGCCCTCCAACACCCTCTTACAAAAGTATCCATGCCTGGCTTTCATTTTGGAAGGATCCCCAGATCCCTGGGGGGGACTGTGGGGCAGCATTTAGTGTGGGTGGAAGTATTGGCAGAGGTCCCTTTGCTCCCACAGTGCCCCAGGCATCCAGAGGAGCCCAAGCCTGATCAGCAGGTGTCAGTTTGTGTCCTTGGGGCTCTGGCAGGGAAGGGATCTGCCGCAGTAATTGAGGCAGCAGGAATGAGAGGTATGTTCTGAAACAGTGGAGGGTGGGGGCTGCACTTGGATCAGTCAGATCTAGGGCCCACAGTGATTTCCCAAACACACCCTCCTTCCAAGCCCACCCCAAGCCTCACAACCCTAGGAAGAGCCTCCCAAGAACAACCAGCCCTTTGAGAAACTTAAACCACTTTCTCCAACACCTCTGAACTCTGTCAGGAACATCCTTCATCAGAAAGCTACAAGTGCCAAGCTGTTTTCCCTCGAGGGCAAATCTCCCTTGTGCTGTCAGGAGCAAAGCTGCTCGGGTTCACATTGCTGCTTAAGGTGAATGCATGGTGTGTTTTACCAACTAATTGTGAAATTGCAGACTGCTTCAGAGGCAAAGGAGAAGCATTTTATTGTGAGCAGAAGAATTAATCATACCTGGGGCAGTACAGATGTCAGCAAAAAACAATGCAGAAAGGATTTCTCAGGAAGACTTCTTGACATGAATAGGAAGGTCTTTTTCAGGTCTTTTTAGATATGAATGAAAGATTCTCAGTGGTTGTTGTGACCCTTGTTTTTACCCTTGCTGTCTAGATCCAAGAGAGGGATGTGTGTGCTAAAGCTACAAAATTATAAGGGGAAGAAGTTTTATTCAAGAAATGGAAACTTCCCAAGCCAAGGCGTCTGCTGCAGCACTAATTCATGACGTGTCCCACATAGTTTATGGCAGAGATTAAACAATACAAAGGACAAAACATTTCAAAAATGGCATTTAACTGGGAAAACAAGAACAGACTAGACTCCAACCCATCCATTGTGCAATGCTGAGTTGCTGAGCTCTCAGCCCCAGCACTCTGGTCCTGCTCAAGGAAATACCACTGGTAGCTGTTTGCATGTGTGCAACCCAGCGTTTCGTCACACCTTTTTGTTTGTTGTGGAGTGAATCCCCTTAGTAACATGGCCACCCCCTCTTCCTCCCTTTGTGCATTTTTCTCTGCCTGGGACTTGTTACTCTGGTCCCAAGGGATATGCTTTTCCATGGCTGTTTCTCATATGGAGGCTGCATATGTACATGCTGGTGGAAGAAGAGAGCGACTGATTCACTGCAGCCTTGCCCTATATTGTTAAAAGATATTGGTTATGATCAGCCAAGCTCTGCTGTGTACAGATTTATATCCTGACTCTGAGCTTGCCTCCACCAGCTCGGCCCATTCTGTAAGGCAGAGGAGGCAGTGGCAGGTCTGGGATGTAGCGCTAGGATGCAGTGCTAGGGATGCAGCATCCTCCTGGCAGCACTGGAACTGTTGCTGCAGCCAGGTAGGGAAAGAAGAAATATTGATATGTGCAAGCATAGAGGTTAAAAAAAAAACCAAAGAAGAAAGTCTGAAATGTCTTATGTGAAACCAAGCAACATATGGCAAAGTTAAGGAGAAAGAGAGAGGATACAGGCAACACTGAGTGGGGCTGTAAAAAAACTGGGATAACAGCCCTTCCTAATTGTATTTGGTGATAGATGCCCAAAGTTTGCCATGAAACATCTCTCCACAGTTCCATTTAAGCTCAGGTGGCCACAAGAGTCCCTCACCTTCCTCTTGACTTCCTCACCCATGCCCCCAAATATGCCCAACATCAGGATTACTCTGAACATAGATTTGACCTGAAATCAGTCCAAGTAAAAAGCAGTAACAAAATAAAGAGGTTGGGAAACAGAGCCAAGAGCAATGGCAGGACATGACAGAGATACAAAACACCCCCAGAGATATGCCCTGATCAGCAGGTGAAGATGCATGTTTGACAACGTAGCATTTTCTCCTCCAAGTTTTCTTACCACGCATCACTTCTGCTTTTTTGGAGGCTCTGCCCATGCTCTGTGTGATGGGATAGGGATGCCAAAGTCAGTCCAAACTAAAGAGGAGATTTCATGAGAAATCTGACCTTTCTTTCTTTATTATCCTTATTTGCCACATCTAGATGACGCTGGACATGACACAAGTTCACAGTGATGTCATTTACCTACACGTGCTTACATACCCAAGCTGATGCCATCAGTCTTGGGATTTGCTCAGGAGACCCACTACCAGGAAATGACTTCTCTTAAAACACGAGGAAAGCTCCGTGTAGCCTTTGTAGCTTCTAGTCCAGCAAGCCTGTAATATTCACAGGAATGAGACTCAAATTTCTAATTATTGGCTGAGTTATTTGTAGCTTCATATGTTTTAAGGCCAGAAGGGACCATCATCTAGTCTGGCCTCCTTAAATGGAAAGCTCCATAAGCAACAACCAATTCCCTGAGCTTCATTACAGTAATGAGCTCAGGAGTCCTGCCGTCTCGTCTCTGGCTCTTACCACTAGACCCAGCCATGCCAAACATAGCTGCTCAGATCTGCCTCCAGCTCCAAAGGGAAGTCTGAGTTCCTCCTGAAGAGGCAATAAATCAAAACCCAAAGTTCACAGCGATTGGGAAGGATGACTGCCTGCATACACTGGCTCAGCCTGCCCAACAGGGAGCTCAGGTCCTGAGTGCCTTGTCCAGGGGCAAGCACTAGCAAGGACGTGCATCCAGCCAGCAGTCTGGGATGGAGGGACTTACTTTGCCATGATGCTGTTTCCCCTTTGGGGAACGGAGAGGGAACCACTGACACTTGCCTGGTTTCACACCCTGGCCAATGCATTTCACCCCACTGGGATTGTTTCAAGGCAGGCAGTGCTGGTAACCAGAGACGCAGTGGGGCTGTGTACCAGCTCTGGCAGGCTTTGTCCCTGTCTTTGGATCAAATGACATTGGAAACAATGTGGCAACTTCTCTCCTCTGCACAAGGCGTCAGAGGCACATGCTAAAAAATCACCCAGGACCTCCCAGTACAGGCGTCACTAACCATCTCCCTCCATGGGACAAGGGAAGGTGGCCTTCAACTGCTGCCACAGAACCCTGGGAGAGACAGCCCAGCTCTCTGTGGATTCATAGGAAACCACCTTTCTCTGACACAGGAAGAGGTCTCTGAACCAAGGGCATGGCCAGGAAATGGGTTGGGAATTTTCAGAGGTGAGCCATTCATCTTGTCCTGCTGCATCTTGCCCAGCTCCAGGATGAGACACCCCTGGCCAGCATGTGCTCACCTTCAGGCATCAAGCTGAACGTTTGAATGAGAGAAGCCCTGGAATGGAGAAGTGTTGGTGCCAGAACTCAGGGGCCTGGGGGTTAGGATTTGGAGCTCATCCACCTGAATGACACGCAGTGGGAAGGCAACCCCACACCCACACTCTCAGGGTGCTCCAGGAGCCACCAGCCAAGGGCAGAAGCTCATGTTTGCACTGAGGACAGAAAGCTTGGCAGACAGGACACTACCAGTCATGCTAGGCTGGTGTTAGCACCTTCTTCTAGGTGTCCTTTCCTACCACTATCACAATTTGCCTTTTCAGAGGCAATAGTGGCTCAAGAGAGTACCTCAGGGTCTTCTCTGCTTCCCATTCAGGCCTCCCCATTATAGGATCAAGTAAGTGTCACTGTCACAGCTAATAGCCACCAGTAGCAACCACAGCTATGGGCAGATGGATGGGATGGGATGGGATGGGATGGGATGGGATGGGATGGGATGGGATGGGATGGGATGGGATGGGATGGGGCACACACAGCTTCATGAAAACAGAATGCCACCCACCTCATGACCAGTTCATGGAGGAAGAAGCAGAAAGGAGGTACTCCAAGTTCTTGGTCAGGATACTAACCACAGACTGTGTCTGCAACATGACAGCGGGGAAGAGGCAGGGAAACAAGCCAGAAAAACCAGAGCTTTGGACATGTTCCCTGGAGGCAGCCATAAATATAATCAGCAGAAGAGCACTCATCCCATCAATCAGCAATGCGTCTCCAAGCACCACGGGCAATTCCCACACACCAGCTTGGACCACGCTGGCTGTGACACCCCTGTGAGTCACTGCCCCAGGGTCTACCTGGTGGGATGAGTTGGCTAGTAGTCACACTGCACAGCATAAGTTGCTTACTGGTATTGTCAGGGTTACCACCCATCCTCTCCTGCTGCCATGGTGTTTGTGGTGATAACAGAAGTAGCTCAAGGCTTCTCCTTCCTGCAGGCAAGAGGTAATTTAGTGGCTGTAGAGGAGCAGGCTCCAGGGAGGAGGAGGGCTGGGCTCGAGGTATGGCAGAGAAAGTGTGGAATTTTGGAGCACTCTGCTTATCCATGCCCTGAGCTGGACTGGACAACACCCTGTGTGCCCTTGGATGTGCCTCTCACCTCTTTGGGGGTGAGGCACAGAGATGGGCCATGCCAGATGACACAAGCCAGATGACTGGCATGAAGTACAGAGAGACATCTGCTGCTCATCCCATTCCTGCTGAGATGACTCGGCTCCTACCTCAGGAGCCTGAACAGGAAGACTCATGTGGTGTGCAGAGCCCTGCAAAACCCAGCCTAGTCCCTTCAAGGCCCATAAGAAGCATCTCCATGGACAGGGTTTCTGTATGGAGAGGGGAGATACAGACAGGCAGTCCCCCTCAGAGGCTGGCAGAGCACATTACAAGGGCTGGAGGGTCTGTAGCAGCCTGGGCACCCTTTACCCTCTCATTCAAGCTGCAACAGGCAGGAGTCTGCAGTTGTGCAAGGTGTAAAGTTCTGCTGTTCTCAGCAGCACTATGTAAAAGTCTGGGCAGGGGGATGGAGAGGGTGGAGAGCAGAACAGCAAGTCTAAGCCTCCCTCTCTATGGTCTCTAGTACCTGAGGAAACCACTCTACCTTCATCATACATACTTTGGACAAGGTGTCCAAAGGGCATACATAGTACAAGACAAAGTCTGCAATAGAGATGCAAAAACAGAGGTATGCAAAAAGCTTGGCTCCTGGAGCCCTGCTGAATGGACAGGGCAGCCTTTGCCAATGCAGTTACCCTAAACTAGTCCTGTCAGACCTGTTTCATCAGTCTTTATGCTCAGCCGGTGCTTTTCTATAGCAGGGAACATCAACAAATTGTGGAAACTGAGTCTCAGAGACACACAAGGTTGGACTCATATTGCACCAGCATCCTCATTAAGCCTAGCTGTCTTCACATAAGTCATGGCTTCATCATGAGGTTCAGCCAGATGATCTCTTTCTGTATGATGGGAATACAGATATTTGTCCAAGACCTTTGTCTTGAGTACAAGAGCATGAAACAAGTTGGGTAAAATAGTGGAGAGAGGGGCAGAGGGAGCTTTGCATCCTGCCCGACATGGAGCCTGACTGGACCTTCTCCTGCAAAGTATGATGAACCATACATCCCCAAAGTGTCTGCTTCTACCCCAAGACTGTACAAAGGCCTCACTGCCAACCAGGGTTTGCTGCCCAGCAGGGCAGTGACAAGCAGTGCAACTGCCCAGCAGGACAATCAGAGCAGTTGAGGGCAGCTGGTCTTGCCTGGCTTGAGAGCTCAGGATGGCAGGGAAGTAGCAGCCTCCTCCACCCTGAGCCCACACAAAAGGGTAGATGGCTGCCTAATCACCTACCCATGAGAAAGAGGAGACTTGCTTTCTGGAAACAGAGGGACTAGGCAGTCTCAGGCAGCCGATTGACTTATGGCAGACTCCTGGGGTGATAAATCGTGGCTAATTGTGGGCAGGTGACAAAGCAGACTAAGGGAAAAGGAGTGGGGGACATTCACTGCATGGCAGCTGCTGCCCAGCCCTGCCCCCTTCTTTTACCGCTCCTTTCAGGCCACTTGAATTATGCAAATGCAGTGCTTTCCAAAACCTGCCGAATCTCCCTCGCAAGGCTCCTGCCCCCTCCCTTCACGCTCCCTTTCAGGGCTCCTGTCCTCTCCCTTCCCACTCCTCCCTTGCTGCTTGCTCTCATTCCTCTCTCTGGGATAGGTCTGCAGTTGAGGAGGAGCCGCCCTGCCACCCACAGGCTCATGCCATCCAACAGCCCTTCTGATACCACAGCAGAAGACTCTGAGGACTCTGATTTTCCATCCCCAGGCATCCTCCTGGGTAGACCCATGTGTCCTCTCCAGGTCCTGCTCTCAGCCCTGATGCAGGTGGCTCACCTGGACAGAAGCAACAGTACCATGTTCTGGATAGAGGTATCTTCAACATCCCACTTAAGGAGATACCATGTTAAGCACCCCTGGTGTGGCTCTGATTTGGACCCAAATGAAGGGAAAAAGCCACTTGGATCTCAGGTCACAGTAGGGCTAACTTGAAAGCAGAGCCTGTGAGGGGAGGATCCAAGGGATCAGCTTGAGGAAATGGGCTGTGCCTAGCACATGCTGAAAGGCCAGGAGGCAGCAGGTGCTCACCAGTCCTTGCCGGACCCTACATGGATGACTCAGGCTGCCTGGCCTTATCCCACACTTTCCTCCTTGCTCTACCATGTGCTTGGTGAGATAGAAAAACAGACACTAATGGGGACACACCAGCAGCAGAGTTTTCACCAAGTCCTGTCTTTCCAGAAACTCCTCTGGGAAGAGCCAGATCAGGGCTTACTACAAACTGGATGAATGCATCGCCCAGGTGGGACAGGGAAGGTGATGACCCTTACAAGAGGCTGGATAACATGCAGGACAGCATGAAGCAAGGTCCCTAGCTCAGCTGAGCATACTCTAAGAGCCCAGTCCTGGACAGGTTTAGGACTGAATCCTTGCACAGGTGACACGGTGCAGTGGTCGGTGGTTTGGAGCGCTGCGTCCTTCCCAGAGAGCATCCTTTCCTGGACAGTCCCGACACAGCCACAAAGTGTGCTGGCTGGCACACAAACACACTCCTGCAGATGGTAACACACAGACACACGCTGACACACTGATAGCTCAGCTCTGCATCAATCAGAAACAAAGAGGCAAGAGGGAGTTCCTGCGTGGACAGAACTTACTCTACAGGCAAACTAGAGGCCAGAACTGAGAGACAAAGGGTCCAGGGGCTTTATTCGAGGACAGGAGCCAATGAGAAGAGGACAAAGGGGAGGAGTATAGGCAGGATTAGCATACATAGTCTAATAGGGGTACAGGGAGGGAGTGGCTGAGGAGGAGGGGTTAATGGAATGACAGGGAAGGGAGAACTTTCCAGAACTAGGTATATTTAAGGGAGACAAGGGGAGGAGAGAGGGTGGAAGATTGACAGACTAACCAAACAGGGGGTGTTAATATGACAATGCACTGCCTTATGAAGGGAAGCCTTCTCTTCATGATAGCCTGGGGAGAGATTACTTTTAAACTTCTGAGCCATCCCACCAGTGGCTTGCTGGTTCTGCCCCTCTGGTCGCCCCAGCCCCAGGCTGGGCCACTGCAACAAACAGGTTGGGTAGGTCAATCAGGGCAGACACTTCCTACCCAACCCACTCCAGGCTGCTTTCGTGAGGGGTGTTCTCAATTCCTCTGTGCTGTGTTTGAGGACAATATTTGGCAATTCTCCACTTCTCACTTCCCCTTGCTCACACTTGCCTGATTCTTCACAGCTTGTCAGAAAATGATACCCACTCTGGAAAAGCAGTTTAAAATCAAGTCTTAGCAGGCAGCTGAAAGTTAGTGAGAGATATGTTATGCAAAAAAGCTAAAATTAACTCTTCCCTTCACTCTAGAGGGTCTGCTCCACTCTATGCACCCACCATCCACCCTAAGCCACTGACCATTTGGACTCACACCAATAGTCTGACAGCAATTAGCAGGAGAGAAGCAGCTGGCAACCATCAGCTACTTGTAACCATGCATTAACTGGATTTATCACAGGCTTGGAAATTATGAGTATTTGTCCATAAATACACCATTTCCATTTCACTCAGCCTCATATACCCAAAAGTTAAAAGCCCATGTCTAAGTACATCCCTCAGCTCCCTTTATAGACAGTGGTGACCTCTTTTAAGCATCTGGCTTGGGATGAGCTGTATCATCCTGTGGAGGGCTATATTCTGGTAAGTCCTTCTGACTTACAGAAGTCTGTGGTGAACACCCAAATTGTCTCATGGAAAGCAAGCACTCTTTGCATGATGGAGCTTTTCCTCAAGTCCTTCCCAACAAGATTTCAACTTTTAGCAGCTGCTTGCTAGGAGCTGGATACAGACACGTTCCCGAGAGATGAGACATGCATTCAGGTTTAATCTAATACACAGAGTGATAGGGTACACCACTAGTTACTGACCTCCAGCTAGACTTGGTTCCATGGGGCTCTCATGGGGCTGGCCATTCAGCCAGTTTTCAATCCACCTCACTGCCTGTTCACTCAGCCTGTACATCTACAGCTTGACTATATGGATCTTGTGGGAAAAAAGATCCTGTCTTGGTTTGAAAGACAGGTGTCTGCTAAGGAGGGCAGGAGCCTCCCTTGGAATAGAAGATGTAACCCCCTTCCTTCCAAATTATTATAATTTTGAAATTAAGGGGCTTTCAGGCAAAGGTATGAGGAGTAGGAATAACAGTTCTTTACTAATAGATATATATATAACAAGGCAAACAAACAGCAGTAACTGTGGCAGTGACACCAAACCGAGCAGAGCCAGAGCAGCCTCTCCCGGTGAGCAGGGCGGGTGCGATGTTCCCCCGCGGCTGCAGGGGGCGCTGCGGAGCGAGCTCGGCACCACGCGGTGATGGCGGAGGGGAAGTCACTGCACAGACCCTGGGAGGGCAGAGGAAACCTCGGGAACAGCAGGCTGGAGCAGGAGAGATGGATCCAAATCCCGCGTTGTGGATGAGATGTACCAAACTCCGGAGCTGCAGCAGGACCTCCGGACGTCTCGGCAGGCAGGGGGTGCCGCGGCTACAGTGTAGCAAAAAACTCACAGCAGCAGCAGCCACGGCAGCAGCAGGAACAGCAGCAGAAGCAGCAGAAAGCCAAAGCAGCAGCAGCAGGAGAGGAGCGGCAGGCAGAGCAGCCTCTGTCTCTCCCGTCCAGATGCCAGAGCACACCGAGCCAGGCTGTGCCTGCTTCCCCTCCAGTGCCAATCTCGTGCAGCATCTCTGCCCCATGAGAAACTCCAGGCAAAGAGGGCAGCTAGCTGGACCCTCCCCCTGTGGCCAGTCCCCTTTATTTCTCTTAAGTGCCCAGCAATTTGTTCCTTAGCAACAAGACATGGGGAAAAATTCCTTTAGGGAAAAAGAAAGAACGGGGAACTTCTAAAACCCCAACAGATCCACAGGTCTTGCTGAAGTCCAGGCAAAGTCCACTTCTCTCCCCATGTCTCCTAGGCCAGTCTTTCATCATGAAAGTTAATCATGTTGATCAAGCATGACTTCCTTTTGGTGACTGCTCCTGATGATTTTCTTGTCTATCATGTACCTGATACGTGTTCTTTGTAACCTCAGGCTTTCCCATGTTGTCTTGGTTTGAAAGATAGATGTCTGCCAAGGAAGGTGGGAACCTCCCTTGAGGGGAGGGGAGGGGAGGG
>VZRF01000841.1:39948-60730 GCA_013396875.1 Vireo altiloquus
GGAAGGGAAGGGAAGGGAAGGGAGCAGCGACAACCCTGGACTCAAAAAAAAAAAAAAATCCCCAAGACACATGTCCTTTGCAAGCACGTTCTCCAATGTTGAACACAATGTTGACCACATTACATGCTCTTCCTTCTGTTGCCTACATACTGTTGTTTTTGAATTCCCAGCCAGATTCAATTTCACTTGGACTTTGGCTTTTCTAACTTCAATCCTGGATGCTTTGACAATGTTTGTATTTGTTCCAGTTATCCAGCCTTACTTCTACCCTCTGTATGCTTCTTTTTCGTGTTTTAGTTTGGCTAAGATTTCTTTATTCATCCATGTAGACTTATTGGCATTTTTGCCTGACTTAGTATTTGTTGGAATAGAAGTCTCTTGAGCTTGCAAAAGGAACTCAAAGAATCTTGTCCATCAGAAATATTTCTTAGTTAGTCCTGGTATCTCAGGACAATTATCTTCCAAAGCTGGATGTGATTGAATTAAGCAAAAGCAAGATTCAAGCTTGCCCAAATCAACATGGTTACAGGTAAGAATACATCCCCATGATACAACACATGGCAACAGGAGTTTAGCCATCTTCTGCAGCCCAATGTCTTCCAGCAGAAAGCCTCGCACATAAAGGTGTCTCTGTGCACCCCTCAAATGCTTCACGGGCAGCTGCAGTACTAGATGGGAAGACATTTGTGTGATCAAGTGATTGCTTCCAGGCTGTGTCACAACCAGTCTCTTTCAAGGGTAAAAGAACTAAACTTAAGAGAAATGGATGAGCTTGTAGGTAATGTCTGCCCAAGTTTGTGCAATTGACTTGGGGTATTTTCAATAATCTTGGCAAAATTAAGCTCGTAGCAGATGTATGACCTCGTCAACCATACCTCCAAGGTTCTGAATAGACAACAGGACATTATGTCTCTAAATAATTTGCGGAGTCTGTCAGGGAACCTCTGATTTGGGCATTTGTAGATCATGCAGCATTGTCACCTGTGCACATGCTTGTCTGCCCAGGTGTCTGAGGGCTTACCAGAACCCCAATGTTTTCTTGGACAGTTTGAAGCTGCTGAAGCCTCATCAGCACTTAATAGCACTTCGGCTTTTAGCAGATATCAATCTTCTTAGAAGCAACTGATCTCCCTCTTCCTAAAACTAATTTAGTGAGAGACTTGCTCACCACTTTCATATCCAAGACAAGGTTGTTCCAGAATTTGATTGTGATGAAACGAGAGAGCAATCCCTGTCTGCTGAGCATACTGTGCATATGATGATGGAGACTCATGGAGCAGCATTGCCTCAGAAGCAGTCAGAGTTCCAACCAACACAGAAACCTAATTAAATGTGACCAGGAGATGGCTTTACCCACATCACTTCCAGCTCTCTCCGCCCAGAGAAATGGGTTCAATAAGGCAAAGGCCCACCTGAAGTTGTTTGACAGCCCAGGCATTAACGCACGGCCTTACATCATTTGTGTTTAGCTACAGCCCAAGCAGGTGCCTCCACACTCCCATTCTAGAAAGGCCTCAGCAGCTTTGCCACTCATCCCACACACCTGCAGTCCCCACTTGGGCCAGGAAAGTCCCACTGTGATAGGCCACAGTGTCCCTGAGACAGTGCCCTGTCCCCAGGGTGTCATGGGAGGCTCTCTGATTCCAGCAGCTGCTTGCTGGCCCAAGGCACTGCTGCTTAAGCTCACACTGGGCACATCAGATGTTTATCACCTGCCCTCACCCTGAGAAGACAAACCAGGCAGTCTGAATACTGGGCTTGTTGAGGCTGGTGCCATCAGCCTGTCCCATGCTGGTTTGCAGTGTCCAAGGGAGGGGAGGAGAAGGGAGACATTTGAACACCCCCGTTCTCTGTAACAAGCCCTGAGCACCCTGTAGCCACTGCCTGGGCCAGGGGAGACTTGCATTGAAACATGTCAAGGACTTAACTAAACCTCCGCAATTTCTGGGGCAGCAGGACAGCTCTTCCCCAAAGGCTCATCTGCCTCTCCTGCTCCACAGATCTGCTCATTGAGGCAGACCCATGGTTGCCACACTTAACCACCATCCTGTTATGGAAATTCAGTGGGTTTCCCATGGTCTGGTCCCTGCAGAAAATATGGACAGACAGAGCCCAGCTCCTTGCCTCACCCTCTCATCCCATCCGGTCCTTCCTGCATCCATGGAGCCAGCTGCAAACCCCACCAGGGCTCTTCGCAAGGATCCTTCTGCCTGGACTGCAGATGCAGGGTGAAGCCTCTGTGGCAGAAATGCACTACCCCCACACAGCTCTACCTGCAATGTGCTGGATAACCACCCTGGCACAAAGCATCCTTTCACCTCCAGGGATGGAAAGTGCCATGCACTAGGAAAAGGGATATATCAGATCATGCTTCCAAATCTTTGCTTGTTCTCTCTGGTATCCTGTGACTGTCTGCACAACTGTAGATGGCCAGACATTATCCCTCCTATTGCCACAGTGCTCCAATCCCTAGTCCTGGGAAAGGGCTGTGATCTGATCTCTCTCCTTCAATAGCTCATTTCCTTATTTAACTTCTTTCATTGCTGCCTAAGATTGTGGGGATAGAGCCTTCCAGGGAGCTCAGGCACCAGAGGAATCACCCCCTTGGCTGGCCATGCTCCCCACAGCCTCACCCTGGGGTCACAGCAGCTGCTGCAACCAGCCCTGCCAGCCCCAGGCCTGCAAGAGCATCCGGTTCCTGCCAGCACCCAGCATCACTGGGTGGGTGTTTGTCTGCCTTTCTCTTTTGAAAGGAGTTTCCATAGGAACAGGAAGGCCAGCAGCCCTCTGCAGTGTGGTTCTGGTATATTACCCAGCGTGAAAGTGCACAGCTGCCCAGCATTGTCCAGCAGCTGTTACCACATCCCCCAGCACTCGCTCGGCAGCAACACTGGAGCATTATGAGGCCACTCAGCCATGGAGATTGTGGGGCTCTGTCAAGTAAACACTGGGACTCAGAGCTGGAGATGTGCTTCCTTGCCAGGTCTGTTCCCACTCTTTCACCTGCAGCACCTGAGTGCTTCCCAGCAGTGCAGTAGCAGACCTGGTAGAAACCTGTCCCATGTGCTGTTCCCACACTGCTGCCCTGTTCAGGTCCTGGGAAGGACAGCCACAAGCCCCTCAGCCCAGCTTGCTCCCCACCATGACCTCAAAAGCATTCCAGACCCCCCGGGTGAGGATGCAAGAAAAGTGTCCATGCTCAGCATCCCCTCCCACTTGCAGGGAAAGGGAGATGGGTCATTGGGAGCCGTCTGTGTGTGTGGCATCAGCCCACTGCTGCAGCCGCTTGGTGTGGGGTTGGCAGCACAGTAGCAAAAGTAGCTGTGCGGGGGGCCTGGATCAGGCTGGATCTGGCTGGAGGAGGAGGCACAATGCATTTCCCAGACCAGTGCTGCCAGCAGAACTGCTGTTGAGGTCCAGCCAAAACCTGAAGCCTTCTTCCCCAGCTGGGAGCTGCACAGCTCCCCTTCCACCCTCCACCCCATGCCCTGACACCCAGCTGCAGCTGCCTCTCCCGACACTGAAGGGCGCTCTCCGAAAGCCCAGCTGGTGCAGTGCTGCTGGAGGATGATGACCCAAGGGCTCAGAACCCTCAGCCAGCTCACACGGTGCCGTGTGTGTACCCGCACGTAGCTCATCTGACACGGGGCTGGGAATGCCATGGTGGAGGGAGTCTCCACCGGCCATCTTGTCCTTCCAGGAGGTTTTTCAGCTGGAAGGAAATGCTCTTACTGGGCAATTCCTTCCAAATCTCTCATTATTCCTGAAAGCCAGATGTTCCCCTGCAGCTTCTGAAGAGACAGGAGCTACAGGTCTCTCTCATTTTTTCTTCCCCACCAGTTCAACCTATTTCTCCCTTTCTTCCCTCATGTCACATCTCTGTGGTGATGATGGGAGGTGGGGAGCAAGGAGACTGTGAGGGTGAGGGAACAGGTTTCATGAGAGGAGGTAGAGTGTGGAAGGCCACACTGGGAAGAGGCAAGGGATGAAGGGCACAGGGGATCGACAGAGAGCAGGAGAGGAGGAGTAAGGGGCAGGGGAAGGATGCATTTTATAACTCACTGCTCCACTAACCCCCTAAGTAGAGTCACCCCGGACAGGACAGACAGCTGGAGATTAGCAAACACTTCCTCCTCCCCCAGACAGGGAATAGCAGTAGGGAGGCAGCTGGAGGGCCCTGGCTGTCTGAAGCCCCAGCTGCCCCACACTGGTCCCACCCCATCAATCCTGGGAGCATCCCATGTGCGGCTGTGCCTCTATCACATTTGTTCTGGGTCAAGGTCTGCAAGCCTCCAGCTCCCTCAACTCATCTTTTCACTAGTGTGGGTTAGGAACAGAGCACGGAGCAGGATCGAGCCCAAGCCCTGCTATCCCTTGGCTTTGCTAGATCAAGGTCCTATTATTTTGGACAGGCTGGGTTGCAGCATCACCCAAGCCATGGGGTGACGGGGTGGGAAATGACGGTGCATACAACAGCAGATCATGGGGACTGTCCTGTGCATGGCCCAGGAGAGCCCAGGCGTGTGGTTCTTGCAGGCTGAGAGCTTCTCCCCGTCTAATCCCACCCTTCTGGACTTAAGATACCCACAGCGCTCTGGTGTCTCATCCAGGACAAGGTCCTTTCCTGGTTCAGAGAGAGTGACTTTCTGAATACTCCCAGGAGTCATCCCCAACTGCTGTACACTGCAATGGTCTAGAAAGAGAGGAGAGATCAGTTTAAAGATCTCTCCATTCAGAGCTGGAGGGTCAGAACAGGGCGTACTCTTCCTCTTGATACCCATGGGTGAATGTAAAAGGGCACTGGGTAACATTGGGACCACTGCTGTGACTTGAACTGAATTTTGAGCTTCATTTCAGCCTCAGACATGTTGGAGCAACATCCTTCTGGACATCTCTGAAGGGGAAAGGTGACTCTTTGTTTTCTTTCTTTCTTTTTTTTGTTAAATTTTGCAAACATGGCTGCCCTGGCTCACCCTCTGCATGACCACAGCACAGTTTGGGGCCAAAGCAGAGCCTCCCACCAGTGCTGGTCACAACAACCCTTCAGGCTGCAGCCTTTGGTAAACATCTCCATGAAACCTTTCTCTTTGTTCTTCTTGTTTTCAAACCCAAAGTATTTGCTCCAAGGAGCAGGTGGGAACAGCAGAGTGGGCATGCTTATGTTGGGACCTTGTGTGGCATCCCCTCGGCATGTGTACCATACTTCTCTCCTACTCTCACACCCACTGGGACAGAATCTGGCAAAGGAGCTAATGCTTGTGCCCCAAAGCAGGGAAATAGCTGAAGGACTGAACAAGAGGGAAGTTTTGTACCTTGTTCTTTGAATAGCTTATATAGAAAAACTGGTCAGAAATCATGCACCAAAGGGAGGTTTGTGTCTTCACAATCAGATTTTCACCTGAATTAGTTCTTTTCATTAAAACATCTGCTTTCAGAGAAAATTTTCAGTGTTTCCTCTGAAAGAAAGAAAAAGCAATGAATTTGAAAACACCACTGCAACATCTCCCAGCAAAAGGAAAGGTGGGTTGACCCTGCCATGCAGATGAAGAGTGAAACTCAGAACACCTGAACAGCCAGGGTCTATGTATAGCTGAAAGAAGTCTGCCCTCCTCAACAGTCAAATTGTCAATTTTTGACAAATAGCTCAAACATCCTGGAGAAACAAATGTCCTGATGGTACTCATGTGCCACTGGCCATTGAATCGTTGTGGACCAGGCAGCAGTGACTCAGATTTGCAACCAGGGGAGTATTGTTAGTTGTCCCTATACATGAGACCACTCTGCAAGAACCTTTTAAGACATAGAAGCGTGAAAATAAGCAAGGCCAGGGGCATCCGGGGAGAACAGTTCACTCAGCATCCCGGCCTAACCATGGCACAAGGCATCTTGCCTTGCCCCTTCCATCCCAGTCCTGGGCTCCTACATCCTCTGCCCAAGCTCAGCCAAAGCTCAGTAACTGGCAGGTAAGTCATTAGTGTGGCACAGCCCCAAAGCCTGGCAGGAAGACAGGGCATAAAATCAAAACTCTGGGACATGGACCAGAAGGACAGTCCTGGCAGACTGCACCTGGCAGGGACCCAGAGATGCTGCTCCAGCCGACATCCCCAGCCGCCACCCCAGCAAGGCCAGGTTGGGCGCCAGGAGATGTGGTTTGCATGGAGTTATTGTTCCATGGGAAACTGGCTGTCTTCCTGCTCTTCATCTGTCAGCAGGATTTTCAGAGAATATGTTCCCAAATATGAAGTGAATGTGGCAGGCTGGGCTGGAGCCCTTTGCTAGAAAACCTGGATGTCAGAGTGTGTCCAGTTTAATCCCACAGTCTGTGAGAATCAGTGTAAAGTAGCATATCAAGTGAACTTTTCACTCTGTGGCAGGAGGGATTACCACATCCCCTTTGTTTGTTGTGCACTGCGTAACTGAAAACACTTTAACCCTTTCTTGCAGCCCTGCGGCACTAAGTAGCCATGAAAATTCCTAGGAAAACTGCAGCTGTTCCAATCTCCACTGGCTGGGGGGTGATGGGTACACTCATTTTCCATGAACCATTGCTCCTCGGTTTCCTCTCGGCTAGGGAAATGGGTCCTAGTTTAAAATGCCTCGCCACAGAGCTCCTTGGGAAGGTTTTGCAGCAGGCAGTGGAGGCAGCACCAGGTGCTCCCAACTTTCTCATAGTCCTGGCCAGGCAGAAGCTTGGAGGAGGCTCCACTGGTTCCATGTCCAAGTGAGTTTTGCAGCTAAAGAGCAGCAGTTTCAGCCCTTTCAGCACCCACACAACTCACCAGTCCATCATCTTTTACTGCCCTGCATTAGTGCAGTTCCAAGGAGAAAAAATTTCACAGGAAAATCCTGCTAAAATATAAAATCATTTCTATTAGAAAATGTTCCTTGTGAGGAAGCAAATTTTGATGTGAAGCAAATCAGAAAAGTTATTTTGGTTCAAGATGAATGAAAATGCAAATGCTGGCCTCTGAGAAGTTTATTTCTAATAAATCATCCGTTTCATTCCTCCCTCCTCTTTCTTGGTTTTTTTCCAGTTGAAATGTCTCAAAATTTCATCAGTGCTGGACAAGGCACTAGGTGACATGGTGTCATGGTTTTAATGCTCTTATTCCTACTTGATAACTTTCCTGCAGTTGGAGAAAACAAAGGGGAAATAAAATGGGGAAAAGGCAGAAAAGCCAGACTCCAGGACATGAGTGATCTCACTGCCCTCAGCAGCAAACTGAGATGAAAGAGAGAAAACTTCCTGTTTCCAGTTTCAAAAGAAAGGCTTTGAAATGCAACCCGAAAAGCTGAGTTTGAAACTGGACTTTCCACCTTATCCTGTAAATTCCACAGACTATTGGAGACAAGAAAAATGACTTCTTTTTTTTTCCTGAAAAGAAAAGCACTAAAATAAAACTTTCTAGTTGGGGGACTTCCTCCTTTAGGAAGTTGGTGGTGTCACCTCTGCAGCATATTCTCATCATTCTCAAGCCCACTGGGTAGGGCCCACATGCATCCATTTGCTTCTCAGGATGCACTTTTTACTCTCTCCATTCTGCACAGCATCCATCACTCCCCATCCTGGGCTCAACAATGACAAACCTGCTTGGTCACAACAAGCCTTCCCCCCAACTCCCTCCTCTAGAAATGCCCAAAGGAAAGCAGCTGGGCAACCCTCCACTCAACCACTGAAAAAAAATTCTTTATGGTCAGCTCAGGAGCTTCCTGGATGCAATTTTAGTTATTCCATGTGTTTGCAGCACAAGGGCCATAACATGATGTTCATGAACAGCACTAAAGTGGGCAGTGCAATGCTTTCAGTCCAGGCATCGACTCCAGCCCAAAACCTAAGATCTCTAGATAGACAGTGTACATTCACTAGGAGATAAGAACCAGGTCTGGATCCTGGACCCTCTTCTTTATACTCTTTCTTGCTCTTCATTTGGGTGTTAAGAGCTAATGGGCTGAATTAATGACTCCTCCAACCCTGGCACCAAAGGAAAGTTCTGGGTTTCCCAATCCTCTTTGCCAGGTGCTAGAAATCACCATCTTTTCCTTCTTTCCTGGTCCCTTCATGGCCCTGGCCTCAGTGCCATGAAGCTCTGCTACCAAGGAGCTGCAAAGCATCCACATCTAAGCAAAATCTTCAGCACAGCTGGGACAGATGCTGGTCCTGGATCCCAAAGTACCTTTGGGTGAAAATGAATGAACTCTCTCTGTGAATGCTGGGCAGGTACTGCCCAGACAATTGACCACAAATATTCAATTACACTTTAAAATGCATTTGTGCCAACCTGCTCTCTTAAGAATGCACCTTCCTAGGCAAACACATGGAAAACCACATTGTAAGGAACTTGATCATTCTTAGGAGGGTTCCAATTATCTCTCACAGGTCCCCTTCTGTCCTAGAGAAGAGAATATTGTGTTTGCACATGACCAGATGCTGTTGGTTAATAGCAAAAGGCACAATAGTGAGAACTTCTATGGATCTATTCTGAATTATCAGCAGGTTCCCCATTCAGAGGACACTTCTCACACCCTTGTGATTCATGTTTTAACAAAATCCCATCACTTTTATCTACCTCATACTTTTCTGCTTCCCTTATCCTAAGGGTGACTGTGCTCAGGACTCTCCATGCCTTCACATCTTCCTGTCTGGATGACACAGCACTGGATACAAAGCATGAATGGTGCTCAGGGGACACTCAGTCTATCCATCCTCAACTCTGTTATCTGGGACCTCAGCAGCCACGGCCAGGCACTGGAGCCAGTAACTCAGTTGAGTGACCCAAAGTGTTTCCAGAGATGCCCAACCCTGCTGGTTCACAGGGATGCCCTCTGCTCCCAGCTACACCAAAAGTTGTGACAAACTGCCACAGCACTCCTAGATCTGTTGGCAGGAGCAGATGGTCACGGCTCACCCATTTCCATCAAAGGCTTCTTCGCACTGAGATGATACCAAGCCCAAATGGGTCCTTGCTTTTGGTACCTGCTCAAGCTCTGACAAAATTCCTTTCAATAAAGGGTTTGAACATTATATATGGACTCTGGAGCACCACTCTCATGGTGTAGTTCTCCCTGGGGACCAGCATGCCCAGCACTCTCCACAAGGAGTCATGGAAGAATGGCCTAAGAGAAACGGCGTGAGCCCACAGACTACAGCATGAGCAGGCTGGTCATGCAGAGCTGAGACAGAATTTGGTGCAGAGCATGTGAGGAGGGTGATGAGTCTGTGATGGGCAAACTGTGAGCCTGTGTGAGTTTATATGAGTGAGATGTGCATGCATGGGGAACAGATGCAGACATGCTGAAGCCCAGAGGAGTATTCATGTGCGTGTGAGAGTGCATCAATGGCTTGTACATAAAGTGTGTTGGGCTATAGGGACAGATATGCAAGAAGTGCATGGTCCCATAGTAATTTGAGTGGGCTCTGTGTGGGGCATTGCATATGCCGTAGCATATAGGGGGATGGGATGTGCACAGAGGGGCATGAGTCAAGGAGGAACAAGGACAGCACAAGTTCATCAGGCAGGACATGAACACACAGTAGTGAGGTGAGCATGGAAGCATACATGCGAGGGCAAGGGGGAGAGGAAGAGGATGCCGCACACAGATAATGCTCAGAGACGATGTGGATTACTGCTGTTAATACCTCTGGTAAGAACAGAAGTCTGCTGGCTGGGAGCGGGAGCTGAAAGCTGAGCCCCTAGTTATATTTCCCTGCTCCCGCCTGCACTAATCCCTTTGAGCCTCAGGAAAAAACTGCAGAGAAATCAAACAGGTTGTTCATGCTGCCCCAGTGTGCCCGGGATTAATTAATTTGGGATTAGTGGAAGTCACAAGGTCACACTCTCCCCACTGGCAGAGCTGGCTCCACAAGGCAAAGGCAGGGCTGGGCTCTGACTCTTTCCACCCAGAGAAATGCCCCATCAGCCATCACCCAGAGTAGGTCCCTCAAGCAGCCACCCTGGGAAGGTTTTGAGCACTAGGTGACCCAGGCTGACCAAGGGTGCCAGGGCGTGGAAAGGCACCAGGCTGGGGGGACTGACAAGCAAGGTATGTCCATGTCCTATAGATCAGCCTCCAGCTAGAGGCAGTCACTTGGATGGATCCTGCCTGGATCTGGCCCTATCCTCCTTGTCTCATCATCAGTACACGTGGCTGTTGGTTCAGGCCAGCTCAGAAGCAGAAACACATCAAAAAAGGACAGAGACTCCAAAGAAATGGTTTCAGCTCAGATGTGACCCTTGCCATCCTATGGGACAAGAGGATAAGGAGCAAGGGTTGACAACCAGGCAAGATGAGCTGTTTGACCCACTTGTCCATTCCAAGAAGAGAAATCTGCCTTTTGATGATTCTGTCTTGGGTGCCAGATCCCCAGTTCCCACAACCAGTGGTTACTTAAATTATTCGAAAATTCATCTTCAGGGAGCAGTTGAGCTTATAATGTGGTTTTCCATGTGTTTGCCTAGGAAAGTGCATTCTTAAGAGAGCAGGTTGGCACAAATGCATTTTAAAGTGTAATTGAATATTTGTGGTCAATTGTCTGGGCAGTACCTGCCCAGCATTCACAGAGAGAGTTCATTCATTTTCACCCAAAGGCACTTTGGGATCCAGGACCAGCATCTGTCCCAGCTGTGCTGAAGATTTTGCTTAGATGTGGATGCTTTGCAGGTCCTTGGTAGCAGGAAGGTGCAGAGCTTCATGGCACTGAGGCCAGGGCCATGAAGGGACCAGGAAAGAAGGAAAAGATGGTGATTTCTAGCACCTGGCAAAGAGGATTGGGAAACCCAGAACTTTCCTTTGGTGCCAGGGTTGGAGGAGTCATTAATTCAGCCCATTAGCTCTTAACACCCAAATGAAGAGCAAGAAAGAGTATAATGAAGAGGGTCCAGGATCCAGACCTGGTCCTCATCCCCTGGTGAATTGCTCCTTGCCACAGTAAAACTTAATCCCGTTAGTACAGGCACTTTGAAACTGTCCAAATCGAAGTGCAAGATCCCAGGGGCCCACTTGCCAGCCTGCTCCAGAAGATTCCTCCTGAAGCTTTCAAGATCTTAAAGGAAATAGGCTGCCCCAGCCACTGGCTGGTGCTGCTAGAATGAAGAACTCTGAACAAAGCTGGACCTTATCCCTCCAAACCAAGATGTTCGGCCTTGCAATCACCCATTCCCCTGGCTCCTAGATCTGTGCTTCTTTCTGTTCCATCTCTGCTCCAAACCTTCATCAAGCAGCTGAAAACTCATTATCAGCCCAGTATGGACAGCCTGAGGCTGGCTGTGTGGAGAGGATAGCAGCTCCCTGCCTAGTTCCAAGGAGTTTATAGTCAGAGATGGCTCTGGTAGCAGGGGAAAGCACTCATGAAACAATGAAAGAATGCCCAATTGATGAGACCCTGGTCCCTGACCTTCAGTCCCTTGGCAGCATCCCAGGTTATCCCAAAGTGAAATGGTGCTGCACAGCAGGATGGGAAAAGTTAGCCAAGGCTTGGTGCAGACTGCCCCTGTCCATAGAGTCCATCCAGAGTGATAACCTAGGGGGACAGAAACAGATCAGCTTCCCCCTAGCTGACTCTGCCTGCTTTGATGCAATCTGTCCTCTTAAAACCAAAGATCCTGCTTTCCAGCATTCACAGAGATTTCTTTCCTGTAGTGTGGCTGAGGTGGTGTCCAAACTGAAAACACTGAGGCCACCAAAAAAGTGTTCCCCACACTTGGGTGGAGTGGGTGATATATAAAGATCTTTGCCTTCTCCCTGGCATGGGCAGCTCTCATGGGAACAGCCTGCCTGGAGGCAGAGGCTTCCCCAGATACAGATGGACAAGCAACAGCTCCCAAACTGCCGAAACACAGAGCTCACTGAGCCGTTAATTCAGTCCGTAGCTCAGTATCAGCATGTGTACATTACACTCTTCACATCTGTGACCAGGTAACATAATTAATCATTGGTGCAAATTGCTCATGTGAAATGGACAGGGGCTCAGACCCAGAGTGCTTGTGAGTTTCTCCATCCTAGTGACTGCTTTGGGGTGATGAAGAAACATAGAGGTCTGAAGTAAGAAAACACTCAGTTCTCCAAGGTAGCAGGCTCCCGATGCTAGCTCTTGGACCAGCATAGCCTCAAGCTGCTAGTCCACATTTCTGGTCATACTCAGTACCTTTCTCCCAGCCTAGTTCTCCTCCATCCTTTCTGACACTGAACAATCCTCACCACACACAACAGTGTATTTTTTGCAAGGCTGGAATACATCCCCTTTATTGCACTGTTTGTTTCATACTGCTGTCAGCCTGGTCATTCAAACCCAAATTCATCCCTCCTGAGCTTGCTAGGCCAGATGGTAAGAACATGTTATATGAAGGGTCCTGTGCAGTATCAAAAGGTGAGGGAATTACAGACTGTGTCATCAGCAGGTACATTCCCCACTGCTCTGGACTCAATGGAAAGCTAGGCTTACAAGGGCTGTGTTGAATGTGGCCACATAACTCAAGGAAGGATGACTGGGGGTCATGTGTACAAGACTGGGTCTTTTCTCTTGGAAAGCAGCAGCACTGAAAGGGCCTTAGGCAATTGTGGAAACAACTTGAGCTGAGCATAAGCTTCCAGGACAAAAGAGAGCTTAGCTGGCAAACAGTCTTAGGGGCTTTAGCAGAGGGACAGTGAATAGAGGGGAAGCAGCCTATCCCTGAGCATAGCAGGAGCAAGTCCATCGCTGCCATATGGGCAGAGGTCCATTGCTGGCACTTCAAAGAATTTGTTGACAACACGGAGGAAATGAAGGAGAGGGCACAAGCACAAGTCAAGGTCTAGAAAAACTGCCTCCAAGCAAGAGGTAGCAGCAGCTTTAGGTTATCAGAGAGATGTTCAAGGTGCGCTCAGCTGCACACGTGCAAGGAGGTGTTTGAGAGCAAGTGGGTTTCGGTTCTGCAGAGAACAGATGCAGCAGACACACATGCAGCAGGGAAAGCAGTAAAATATGGGAACAATTGACTTGGGGACCTGGTAGAGCACTGCTTCTCTGAGCTCAAGGCTGACTATCCTGCTTTCAAAGCCCTGTCCTGGGTTTGGCCATAGATCTGAGCTTGGGACAGGGGATGCACCACCACAATCCTACAGCAAGTTCCTGGCAGGACAGACCAATGCACCAGAGTTGTCCCTCTGTGCCACAGTCTCCGCCTTGCACAGAGCAGGGAACAAGTAGCTCAGGAGGGTGTACAAGGCACACACTTTTTTTTTTTTTTTTTTCCCCAGACAGAGACTTAGATAAAGAAGAGGGTCAGGATTAATGCAGCTGCTACCCCCAGGGCAACTGCACTACAGGCTTGTCTGCTGGAGCAAAGCACTCAAGCCTGCCCACCTTTGTCCGGCAACTGATCTAAAGACTTGTCCCTCCCCGAATACATGGCCCCTGGCCTGGCCTGAATGCATGTCTTCTCCAGCACCTGCCATTCAGCTGAGTGTGTCTCCAGCGGCTGGTTTTGAGAGTCTGGAAGCCCTCCTGGTATGGCAGGGTCTGGGGCTGGTATTCTGACCTTACAGCCATCTCCCCAATACTGTTATCAGCCTGGTGTGGCCTCAGGTTTCGCAGAGGCTAGTGCTGTCTATCAGGGTTTGCTAGGGAAGAAACTGCTGGGGCAGCAGCATTGCCAGTGCTCAGGGGCTATCCATCTTCCTGGGAATCCTTCCTCACCCCCATGTGATCCCCAGCTCTTCAGGGCCTGAGCCACTGCACTGTCATTCCTGAGCTCTTCCAGAGGCTCCCTGAGTATCACACCAGCCAGCTCCCTTCACTTCCTCATGTACATGCCCTGCCCTGCCCCACAGCCTGCCCCAGCCCCAGCAACGTTCAGGAGCACTCCAGCAGCACAGGGATGCCTCTGCATCCAGCCTTGAGATAAGCCGTAAGAAAAATGGGGAAACAAATGCCAAGAAAAGCCCAAGTAACATCAGAATACAACTGGTGGAGTTATGGAGCATAAAGAAAACTTGAGGTTACTCATCCTACGTCCTCCTCACAACCAGTGGGACATGACATACGTCAGCACAAATCACAGAAACTGAAAAGCATGTCCCAGCTGTGTTTTGGATACCTCCCAGCGGACAGACTGTGGATGTAGGATGAATTTGTCCCCCATCTGCTTGCTTTTCAGAGCCTTTAATGCACCTGGCTTTCACCAACCCTGCGTGGCAGCAAGTGCTACTGTTTAGTTACACACAGTAGAAAGACCCTTTAGCTGGATTTACACCTGCTGACATCTTCCCTTGGCAAATCAGCTTCTTCACCTGTTCTAACTTACGAAATTACATTCTTGCTCAGGCTGTGACAAAATAAGACCTTTTAGTGATGGAGCTTGTCAGGGGCTTTTGGAAAACCAAGGACACTTTTCTAAGTGACTCTCCCTGATTTACAAACATTTCTTCCTTCAGCTTGCTGCCCTATCACCTCTGCAGCAAGTAGCCATCACAACATTCTTCCAGGTGAACATGCACGTGTCTATTAATACAAGTTTCTATTATAATATTGATAATTTGCTCAGTGACCTTTCATTTCCTAGGTCTTTATTTCAAAAAACTAGTATCATATTTACCTGCCTTCTGGGACAGAAATTTAGACAGCAGGGCCCACTGAACACTTGTGAGTTCCGTATGCTCTGGTGACTTTCTGTACAGTTTATCAGCTTGTTTTGAAACTTTCCCACTCAACTCCTTGGCACCAGGCAATTTCTTATCTCTGTTTTCCTGGGAGGCAGTGCTGCAAACTCCAGAGACAGGCAGAGGTTTCCCACACATCCGTGATCACTTCTTCCAGTGGCTGGCTTAGGGCATCTCCCTGCCCACGCAGCATCACTGCTGGGATGAGAAACAAGCCCCATCATCCCCTTGGACTGGCTGTGGGACTATGTGCCATCCCCTAGGGCAGAAACAGGTCTCTACCTCGTCTGGGGGAGCAGGATACACCTCAGCAAAGAAAAGGACAATTTCGAGGTGCAGATTTCAGCATTCCCCCTGCTCCAGAGGCTAGACTGTACATATACCCTGTTTACCCCATCCCACCACGCAACCCCCAGCTTTTCACATCTCTGCTGCCTGTGGTATTTCAGGGTGGTAAGGCAAAAGCACACCTGTGCACATGGCTGACGCTGTAGACAGTCTGGGTGTGCAAGGTGTGCATGTGACCCATCACCTATGGATTTCATAGCCCTCAGTGATCCAGGCAGGGAATTATCCAGGTGCAGCCCCTGCTCACACCTCTCCATGGCTATTACCAGAGCACAGTGAGTTTCTTCCATGCCAGGACTAACATTAGCCTGCAGAAAATCCTTCCTCTCCTTCCCCATGGACAGGGGTTTAGCACTGGCCCACCAGCTCCCTAGAAGTAGGGCAGGTGAAGCCAAATACTTTTACTAATCCCAGCTCCGAAGAGCTGCTCTCAGGTTACAGACAATGTGAATAGGATCTATGTTCCAGGGTGATCAGACTTCCTGGAATTTCTGCAGGACCAGTTATCTGTTCCTGTAACCATCTGCAGCTGAATGTGCTGGTATGGCCCACGTCCAAAATGCCCCCATCTCCTCAGAGCCCAATCTGAGGTCTTTGAGTGAAGCATGGCAGGCAGCAGAAAAACTACCCCGCAGCTTCACACATTTGTCTCCCAACTAAACAGCCCAGAGCACCTCAGAAACCTCATCTCTGCAGCCTTCCATGGCCCAGATGAGGAGACAAAGAGCTCTCGGCCACCAGATGTGCCAAGTGTGATTCCCTAACTAATATCCAGCCACAACCTGACACTGACCGTGTGGTTTCATTTAGGATTGACTCAGCTTCACAGCATCACTGAGGGCTTGCAGCACTCCTGAAATGTCCCTGAGTTGTCTGATCCCTAGAGGAGTGTGTCAGATCAAGAGGAATCCTCACATTGCAGCCTGTTCTTTCCTAGTAGGTCTGATGATGCCTTGGGATGTCATGAGGCCCTCCAGGCTGGGCTGATGGTGGAAGCTTGTCCTTCGATGAAGGCAAAGTGAGCAAAGAGCTCAAGCCAGACAATGACAATGAGTATCTCTCCACATCCCTTGCAGAAGATAACTGCAGTCTCCACTGCAGTGCAGACTACAGTGTTTTCTCCCCATCATTACTAATGCTGGCTTCCTGAAAAAAGTCTTAGGGCTTGCAGGCATCGCTGCAGGACTAGGGGATCATTCAGGCTGGCATATACATCCTGTCCACAGGCTCCCTTGCTGCCCAAAAGGCAGCTTCCAAGCCTCTGCGTATCTCCCTCTTCCACGGCCACCCATGTTACGGCAGCAGAGATGAGCAGAGGTGCTGTCACCCAGCTGTGCCTGTTAGGGACCAGCAGATGCAGTTCTGCCAGCTGAATGACACCGTTGCATATGCATGAAAAATGCTTCATGCAGCACCTGTGTCCAGTCTTGCGCCAGACCAGAACAGCAGCTCACAGGCAGGAGGATGGAGCTAAACAGCCATGGTTCACAGGGTGGCCTCATCCCTGCTCCCCACAGCAGTCACTAACACCAGTAGCACTGCACTTCTGATTCCAACCTGGGGACATGCTGTGTGTCCTTTCTGCCATCAGTCACCTCCATGAGGACCAACTGCCCAACTCATACCTGGCCATTCATAGTCTTGTAGTTGCTTCCCTAGTAAAGACTCTGCTTGCCCATGAATTTGCCTCTCTGCTTTCCAGCCTGAGACACTGTAGGCAGAAAGAACTGCCAGGGAACCATGGAGAAAACATTCTCTTTATACCTTTTTCCATCATCCTGCAGCCCTGACACTACATTTCTCCACCCTTTCCAGCTATCATATACATGGTGACATACATCCCTAGTTTTTCCTCTGGGTATCCTTGCATCAGCCTAAGTAGTTGCCTGACAGCACAGGCAGCCTGTCCTCTCACAGCAAATTCTGCTCAGGGCTTCACACATCAATAGACAGCAATTAACCACATGAAAAATGACAGCAAAGTCCATGGACACACAGTCACTTTGATCTGTGCTTCCTGCTCCTCAGCAAAGCACGTTCTTTGCCAGGCTTTGCAGGGGAGAAAACACTTTTGTGTGCAAGAAGCTGTGTCTGGCAATAGCAGCCTCAGCAGCATGAGACATAAATCTGATGGCAGAGCATCCTTAGCCAGATGAAACCATCCTGCAAGGGCTCTGTCTGCTGCTCCTGGGACAAAATTCATAGAAGGAGCTGACAACACTTCATCAGAGCTTTCCAAGAGGAAAACAGGGTGTCCAGCTCCACTACCAGCAAGCCCTGGTGCTTGCTGTAGACCCTGGTCACCTCAGTGTCTGAGCGGGGTTTCTAGGAGAGCACCATCCTCACCACTGCAATCTGGCTCCCAGGGAGTGGCTTGTGTTCTGAGGAATGTGGCTCTTGAACTGAACTCCAAAGGCTTTTGCAAGCCTTTCAATCCCAAACACACGGACTGAGAAGGGGATGAGTGCCCCCTGAGGAGGGGAGAGCAGTGGGGTGGGATTAAACCTGGCACTAACTCCCTGCTCTCCACAGCGGCATCTGAGCAGCACAGGGAGAGGTCAGGATTAGGGGAAATCCTTTGAGACCAAAGGGAAGTTAAGCAGCTCTCTCCATGCACACACAGAGGGGGCACCCCCAAACCTCCACCTTGGAACAGGCCATGCTGGGGGCAGAAGGCAAGGGACAGCCTTTGTGCCTTTGATTCAAAGCAGAGAGCAATTAGGTGATGGACTTAGAGCCCAAGGAGCATCACTCTCTGCCTCCACAGGGATCTCTCTCTGTTTCTCTGCTTTCTTGCATTCTCCACTCCAGCTCCTAAATCCATCTGCATAGGTCTTTAATTGAATTAGCCCGGCACCTTTCACTGGGAAAAATTTAAGATGGTTTCAATACAGTGATTGCTTTTTACAGCCCCAGGACAGGTTTGAAAGCAACCACAGGGAGTGGTTTAACACAGAGAAATTTATCCTAGGCGCCTGTTACACCTAAAGTACAGTAGGTGCTCTTAAAAGCCCAGCCTCTGGAGCCCTGTAGCAACCTGGAATCACAGGTTTCATAAAAAACACACCCATATTTTGTGAGAAGACTGAGATTGAACACAGGAATCCCAAAAGGACAACTCAGAGGCTCCAGTCTCTGCAGCTCTGAGGACCTGACACCTTGTGTTTGCAACACTGAACATCACTTACAGGCTGCTTGGAGACAACTTTGGACACCCTTGCACCCCCTCAAGCTCCAGAGACTCAGGTCAGCCAGGCAAGCATAGTTGGTAATGCAGCCCCTTGGGGGCTGGGAAGCTGCTGGTGTCTCCATATCCTTCTCCATCCTTCTCCACTCCAGTGGTAGCTCCTCTAGCCCTGTAGAGATGCAGGCACCAACTGCTGCCAGGTCTTTGGGAAGATGGAATCAAACCAGCCATACACTGCCACCTCCTCCTCCTCCCTGTTTCCCATGTTCCTTGCCTAGCAGCATTTAATAACAAATGCACCACTGCCTGTGATGCACACAGGGTGCCCACCCCATGCAAGTGAGCAGCCTCGCTCTGCTCAGATCCCAATCTCTGCTCGAATTTGGTCAAGGATCTGAGTCCTCCCACTGTCTAGGAATGGCCACAGAGCCACTCCATGTCCATCTCCATTCTCAGGTCAGCTCTGAGAGGCCAGGAGCCCTGCAGGGACAAAGGAAAATGCTCCAAATAGCTCACAAGAAGCAGTCTCATTTTCATCTAGGGATTTCACCCCCAGTGCTGTTTGCACTGATCCCATGAGCTGATTACATGGAAGCACCAAGGTTTTAACAAGAGGAGAGCAAAGAACAGGTAGACAGAACTGTGCAAATAATCATCCTTTTAACAGGTTGAAAACATCACTTTCTTTATCCCAGCCTAGAACTGTTGTAAACCTCTTCCATCTCTGCTCAGGCTCCACTGTGTGGTCCTGCACCCTGGACCCTTGTCCCCAAGTCCCAGAGGTGTGCTGAAAGTGCCAAAAGGTGAGTGGCTCTACTAGGATTTGGAAGCATTTTCAAGTGTGATCATATAGATGTTATGACAGGGAGTGACACATGGGTCATTTGTATCTAAGGCTGGAGAAGATGCTCCCAACCGAGTCCTTCCTTTTGTCTAGGTATGTGAGAGCCAAGAGCAGGCAGACATTGAAGGAAATTGAGAAGATATGGCAGATTGTCTTGGTTTGAAAGACAGGTATCTGCTAAGGAAGGCAGGAGCCTCCCTTTGGAATGGAAGATGCAACCCCCCCTTCCCTCCGAATTATTATAATTTTGAAATCAGTCACAATTGGATGTTTCTGCCACTCCTTCCCAGTCAGGCTCACCTCGGCTTCCAACAGGGTCAGCTGCCATGATCCTCCTGTCACCCCAGCAATAGAAACAGGTTCTGCCCCCACATGTCCCAATGGCATTAGAGTACACTGTGCACCAGTATCAACCAACGCCCCATACTTCTGTGGCTCTGATGTGCCAGGCCATTGAATCCACACTGTCCAAAAGACTCGGTTCTCCGTGCCTCTCCCTGGCTAGAGGCAGGACCCCTCTAGCCCTGGTTATTATTCCCTCCCTGGGCATACATGGTAGAGGTGCCTTCAAGGGGATCTGACATATCATCTTCCCTTCTGTAATAACTCGCAGCTTGGTTACAGGAGGCTGAGGCTACTTTCACGTTAGCAGAGCTCCTTTGGTTAGTGCTTTTCCCTTTGAGTTCACGCACCCGTGCTGCCAGGACAGAGGTGGGTTTCCTATCCCACCTTCTCATGTCTTCCCCATGGTCACACAGAAAATACCACAGCTCGGCTCGTGGGTTGTACCCTCTTTTCCTAGCTGGGAAACATTGGGCTCCGACTTGGGGGCCTGTGTGTCAGAGACTGAAATATTATAGTTTTATGAGCTAAACATTTTCCCTGCTTTTTGGAACTGTGTTACAAAAAGCTGCAAAGAAGAGCACCACACCCTGCAATGGACAGAAGCCCCAGCTGCCCGCTGATGAAGATAACAACACAGAGCCAAGGGACTTTCAAAGGACACCCAACTTAACACCTCCCAAGGTGGGACACTGCAGCCCTGAGCTATCAGCTGCTCGCATGAAGGGGATGGGGGAGAGAAGAAGCCTTGGGTGTGTAAGGTGTGTATCCGCAGCAGAAGGGGTGACATGCCCGACACAGAGGCCCCCCAAAAAGCAGCCCCCTGAGCACCAGAGCTGATGCAACAAACCCCCTGTGTTGCAAGGGACAGTGTCTGCAAAGGGAGGTACATGGGCGTTTCCACGTGGCTCAAAACGTATATTAATCCACGGCACTCTGTACTCACCCTGGTTTCCCGGTGGCCTCGGCGGCCCCGGCAGCCCGGGGTGGCCCGGGGTGGCCCAGCATGGCAGCGTGGACATGGCACCAACAGGGGACCTTCAGCACCACCAGAAGACCAGACAGAGGAGACCAACAAGCCATCAGGAGCCTCAGACGGGTGATATGCTGCCATCTAACCCTGGTCACCTCTTCCTGTCTCCCCCAATTCCCCCACGCACATCTCTTTCTAACTTTCTTTCTTTTCTCTTTCCTTCTCTGTCTCTTTTGTTATTAAATAAAATACACCAATTTTTTGGCAACAACATCTAATCTTGTTTGATTTTAATCTCGTTTGGGGACATTTTAGAATCTTACATGCTATTTCCAGCTTATGCCCAGACTCTTAGCATTCTTGGCTTTTCTGGGTTTAAACCGGTTTGTAACACTGTGACACGTACTGGTGCCACACTGATNGTGACACGTACTGGTGCCACACTGATCTTCCT
>VZRF01000851.1:0-22893 GCA_013396875.1 Vireo altiloquus
CCTCTCTCCTCTCCCATGGCAGAGAATATTTTTCAATATATTGCCAGTGGTGATTTTGTAGCCTTTCTGTAGCTAAGTGATAAAAGTGAAAAAGTGATAAAACTATCACAAAATATGTAAACATTCACTAAAGCAACTTCATTTGTTTTGAGCAGCTTTAAGAGATTTTTGGGGTTTTAAGCTCCCCATCTTTATGTTTAAGCATAAGCTCGTCTTAATTGGTAACATAAACAATCTCTAACTAAAATAATTATACTGATCATAGCTGTTCTCCAGTGCACATCACTGTAATATGCCAAGAAAGGAATTTCCTCTGGGTTGATTGCAGCTACTTTGACATCTTCTTTTTGAACAACGTAGAAAGCAGCAATGTGAATTTTCTAGATGTCTGAACACAGTCCTTAATTATATAAACAACTCAGTAGATTTCAAAGGTAAGTCTCAGGAGAGTAAACATTATGGAACCAGGGCAAAAATTCATTGTTAGTGGTATAAATAAATAAGCTGGTTTTTAGGAAATATAGTAAATTCTTCATAATACAGAGAATTCTAAACTCTCTAACATAAGAGAGAATTCAAGTGTTAGAAATCCAAGGTGCACATCACACCAGGCAGTCCAGAGGAAAATCATGTTGTTACACAAGTAAAGCACACTTGTGTAATGACTGGGCTTTAATCCTCTGCTTGTGCTGGCTGAAGTTAAAGGAGCCACTTACTTGTGGGAAGCAGGACAGTCCTGCTTCCTGCTCAGCCTCCTGTGCACCCTGCAAGAGAGCTGGTGTACAAGCATCCTGGAGGCAAATTTTCTTCTTAATCGTGTGATGTGCCTGTGATTAATCTAAAATTCAGCTGGGTGTCGATGAGAAGCACAGTAGTGTTATTAATTACAAGATGCTTTATGAATAAGAAGGTACCCCACTTTTTTCTTTTTTTCTTTTTATTTTTTTTATAATTTTTTTTTAAGCCAAGTTTGTTGAGCCTGAGGATCCAATTGGTTTTATCGTCTGATCTAACAGAGGACCAGGATTGTCTGCATACATTTGCCAATGGCCTTACTTTCTCACTGCTTTCTCAATCTCTGTCTTTCAGAGACTTGCAGTGATATCAAGACTGCTTGTTCCTAGGCATATTTTGGCCAATTTGTTGAGTTTGGCAAAAGTATATTTTCTTTTAAAAAGAGGGATTCTTGGATTTGGGGAAAATTAAAAAAATCACCCAATTTAACTTTTAAGTTTTTAAAAGCATCAAAGTAACATCTTTCAAGTGCTTGAGTCCCTTTGGGAGTTGGGTTTGTAACTCAGGAGTCTTTATGATTCTTGAACATTTTATCTGTAATCTGTTTAATCTGTTGCAAGTGCTAGGAACTTAGTTGAATCAACACTGTACTTTCAATTTTCCAAATGAAAGTGCTGCCAAAATCTATTTTTTTTTCTGAAGTTATTCAAAGCCAGAAATTCAGTAGTCTGGGGTTTTTTTGTCAAAAAAATTCAGTAGTCTGTCAGTTTTCTTGCTGAAAATAGTCTTGCCTTAGCGTTCTACTTTCTAATATGTCTGATCCTTGTATAATAACAATTTTACTACATTACGCTTTCTTCCTTCATGTTTTTATAAAATTTGAAATAGGAAACACTACTGGGGAGAAATCCATGTAAAACTTCTCGAGTTGTACTTCAGTTAAGTGTTATAGATACTTTATGGTTTGTTGTTTTTTTTTTTTTTTAATTAAACCACACCTTGGGGAGCTGACCTTTTACAAGGCTTAATGTTGTAATGTTAACTGGTTTTAACCTATTTTAACTTTTTTCTTTAAGAAAAGTCAACTTTGAAATATACCCTGCTTGGAGAAGTCCATCAAACAAACCTGAAACTCATTTATTTATCAGCATGGCTGAAGTTTTCTAACATACACCATAGTGTTTCTCCAACAGTAGAGCAAAAGTGTGTTTAGAATCCAAGCCAAATACTTTTGTAAAGCCACTTTCCAATGCTTCCAATGCTGTGGATAGCTTTTGAGAAAAGGAATAATTTGATAGGCCAGGACAAAAGATGAATTAATGTGGTCTTATATTAATTCTTCCAGTCTTAAAGTTGCTCTCTACTAGAGCAATTTGGACCAGAACAGAAATTAAAATTTTACACTGCCTGTAAAGAGGTGTTTGGTACTAGATACATTCTACTGTAGATACCAAAGATATGTATATTTCAGTGTGTAATGTTGTTTATTAAGAAACAAAAAAGATTCTTTTCTTTTTTCTTGCTATGTTACTTGCTTCTTTTGCATATATAAAGATACATTCCCTGAAATATTTTTATGGCTTTTCTGCTGTTTTCCAGCTTGAAGTAACAAATAAGTAAAAATTGGATACTAAGAATAATTACAAATAGCTTCAAAGTGGAATGATTTAAAACTATTGTTATTTTTCTCCTGGCTTCTTATCTTTAAGAGTGAAGTTGTTTCACATTTCACAGCTTTTCTTCATAGCTGTGAGGGCGGTAAATGGACATGGGTATTCTTTGTAAGGAAAAGTTGGTGACTCTCACAGTCGCTTGGCTGCAGAAAGTGAACATTTAGGAAAACTTTGCATCCCCAGTAAAGCTTTTGAAACTATGAAAGTGATATTTGAGCTGTGAAGGAGCCTTTTGCAACACTCACAGTGTAACTCCATCTCACTCTAGAAGGGGAATGCTTTAAGCTCCCTTGTCTCCAGCACGCCAGCCTGATTTCTTCACTGTGAGTGTGAATCAAGTGACTGTCAGAGAGCTGATTGTGTCCAATGCAGACAGCCAAGCTGCCAGGCTGGAAAGAGTAGTGCAGATTTTATATTTGTTCCACATTGCTGCCAACAGCAGCGTATCTATCATCTTCTGCGTCTGGCACATCCTCTTCCCTCCCACTGTCACTGCAGTGTCGTAACATTTCTTTCTTTTGATTCTGTGTGTAAAAAACTACTTTGGTTACTTTTTATTTATTTACAGCCTTCCTGTAGCTTTAGTGTATGTGTGTGTTTGCCATCCGGCTGCATCCTGCTGCTATGTGATGACTTTGGCAAGAGATTGCACAACCGAAAGATTCATTGCTGCAGCAGATGCTGTTGTGAATGAACAATCAAATCAGCTGTAACTTCTAAATTAAAAATGCGTCAGTGAAGAGGGTAAAGCACACAATTGCGAAAAACAAGGATAAAAAGTCATAAAAAGGTATAATGATAAAGCCTGATGTAATTAAAAGGTGAAAGATTACATTTGTGGATTCTGTAATAGTGTTTTTGCGCATTCATTTCATAATTTTCTTTTGGCTAACAAAGTGGGGTTTTTAAACTAAAAACCTGATTTTTTAAAGCGTAATGCCTATTAGCTCTGCATCTACATCACAGCCATCGCAGTACACTAGTTATAACAACCCTGATCTGCACAAGTCCTAAAATGTATTGAAAGAATGGTCAAATACTCCTCTTTTTGAGAGGTCTGGAGATGTTCAGAGTGACTAGAAAACTAGGACAAAAGGAATCAAGTACCTGAAGAGCTTTTCTACATGTCAAAAAAAAAGTAGCTGAGTGAACAGAAAATTTTAGTAGACTTTGTATTACACAGGAAGATTAGTATTAGATGCTCTGGGCAAATGGTGAGCTAATGTGAAATAGTAGTGTAACGCGGTGAATAGTTAATCAGAAAAAAATAGAGGAAATTAGTGAAGTTTCTTTCTTTTAGAAAATAACATTTGTGTTGAAAAATTAATCTAGCTCTGGAAGAAAGCTCCCACAGTATAGGGTTTTTCTTTGACATGAGTAAATGTTCTGTACTGACTCTTCCAACCTGCCAGTAAATACTCGTTTCCATATGCATATGATGAGAAAAGTGGAATGGAGGTTAACACCCCCAGTTCACTGGGGACTCTTGTGGTCTCTGCACACTGTCAGAATGCAAAGGAATATATGCTGTTATTGGGGAACCTAGATGAATTACGGGAACTTACTGAGAAGCCAAGTTTTCCCTTCATGGGCTACCATACAGAGGAGAAAAAGACATGTGGGAGGAAAGAGTTGCAGGGCTCAATGCTCACATCTGCTCCAGTTCAGTGCTGCTAGAAATCGGATCAGTCAACCCCCATATTTCATTTCCTTCTGTAATCCTGACCAATAATTTATAATTGGTATCAGCTGATCATCTGGCACACTCTTTCCATGACAAAATGAGTGAGCAAAGAACTTTATCCTCCTCCTCTTTACTGTCTGAGAGATGATAAAACTTTGAAAGACAAAAATCTCTATTAATTTTTGATGAAGTCTCTGAAACATCCTCATAGTCAATCTTATTTTGTTATTTCTGTTATGCCTTGGTTTTTTTTGGAAACTGCTGTAGGAATTCATGTGAGCCAAGATACAACTTTGTCAATCACAATGTCATTATGATTTTATATGTGTTATGTCAGCTTTGTTCAAGGCTGAATCCACATGAAGGTGCTTGGAGAAGACTTCTGGAAAGCAGTTGCTGAATCAGAAATAACACAAATGCTGCTACATCCCTTTGCAAAATCATGCTCACAGACCAGGCCTTCAAATCCAGATGCTCCCTTAGTCCTGTCTCCACTCTAGGACTTCCTCTGGTAATGTTGGTGAACTGCAGAAGTACAATTTCAACAGAATAAGTCAGGGAGGCTTTTTATGCCATTCTCATTCCTCACTCATTGGGAATGGTACAGGCTCTGACTTAGAACTTTTAGTTTTGTGCCTGTTTTCAAGACACTGAATTTAATGTGGAATATTAATAATACCACAATGCGAGGACAGTTTTCATTAGTGAGCAGAAAGAGGGTGATTTCTTTTGTTAGTATGATCAGCCAGGGGTCTGAAACCAAATAAGTAAATGGATTATTTTAAGGTAGATCTCATTGTAGTCTATGGCAGGAGGATGGCAGTAATTAAAGTCTGTGGTTTCAGAAAAAAAATAAGAGACTGTGGTGCACCCAGTATTTTCTCCTGTATTCAATGTCAATGCAGCCTCACCTTGAGCACTTGTGTGCACTTGTGGGCCCCACAATTTAAGAACGATGATAAAGTTAGTAGTTTTCTGGAAGAGGGCAACCTAACTGGTGTAAGGGCTGAAAGGAATGTCCTGTGAGGAGTGTCAGAGGACTTCAGCCTTGTCAACCTCAAGAGGCATCAGGAAAATTCCTTTAATAATATACTTTAACTTTTGGTCAGCCCTGAAGTGGTCAGGAAGCTGGATGAGAAGATTATTGTATGATCCCTCCAACTGAGCTGTTCTATTCTATTCTTTTCTATTTTATTTGGAGACTTAGATTTTCAAGAGAGAACTGCGGAAGGTGGTCAGTCAATCTAGCAAATGTTAGCAGGGCACAGTATGCTCGTTTTCATTCTGATACTTCTCTGCCAGCCTCTGCCTGGGGCTGTTATATTTGTTGCGCATTTGTGACAGGAGAACTCCCAAATCCTGTCATGGCAGCTTTTAATCTTTTTAGTGAGACACTAGTGGTTAAACAAACAAGAGGACTTAATAAGGTGCCCAGGTGAGCCTTAGATAAAACTAGGGAGGCAAATAAGACATCATGAGGTGCAGGGTTGTAAATCACATAGGTAAATTTACTTTCTTCTAACAACTGCAGCATATGTGCAGTCAGCAACCCAATGAGATTAAAGGGGAATGAAGCCTGAAGTAGAACAGGGATATTGTTATTAACTTAACAAGAAAATGAATCCACCACTTTGAAAGCAAAAGCTGAAAAATATGTGATTATTGCTCTATGCCATTTCTAACAGCATGCTACAGTAATCTGGGTGCTTTGCAAAAAGGAGAGTAACCTCATGTCACTATGGACAAAGAGAGGCTGACAAGTAGGGGAATATCGTGGAACAGAAGGAAGGAAATGATGACAGAGCACTCTTTGCCTGAGGTTTCATCAATACTGTCAGATTTGGTACCTCAGATATGTCCTCATTGCTAACTACAAGTAAGGAGAAAATTTCTCTGTGCTCAGACAGTTTCCATGTAGAATTCTTGTGGCCCTGAAGCCTGTCATTGTGTCGTCTTGATCTGGTGATCTGTGCTGCCTCAGCATTGGCAAAGGCCCTCTTAGAAGTAATCTCCATTCAGGATGAATCTTATTTATCCAACTATTTGTGTTAACTTCTCAGGTTGCTCGTTTCCTACCACCCCTTGTGCTTATTTTCTTTTCAGCTAAATTAATTTCAGCTAACTTTTCTCATGCCATTTAACCTAGTGATTCAAAGAAAAGGAACATCTGATAGAAGATATTTTATGGCCTGTGCTTGAGCACTTGAGTTGTGAGACTGTTGTCAGTGTTTTTCTTGGCACTGCCCAGCCTCCTGCAGTACAGTGGTAGCTGGGAGCAGTACAGTGGTAAACCCACCAGCAGCAGAATGTGAGCCAGTCTTTGTTTTAATCTGGAGAGCAATCAGCATTGCAATTAGTATCCAAAAAACTCTCTAGGATGCATGCTTAACAGTTTGGCTTTGTGTTTTGTTTTTGTTGGGTTTTGTTCATGCATAAATCACGTGAGATCCCCAAGTAGCGACTGGCACGTGAAACACAAGGGAGCCTGTGGCTGGTGGAGCAGGAGTGTGCCGGGTGTGACCAGCCTGCTGCAGTGTGCTCACACTGGGCACCCAGCCAGCCTGGAGGTAAAAGCGTGAGCACTTGATTTCAGCTCCTTTTTCCCCGGTTTGGATCTGAGCAATCCTGGTTTTTCCAATGCTCAGACAAGGTAAGAGCCTCCCACACTGGCAAAATGCTACCGCAGTTGCCTCTCGCACCTGAGAAAGATCTTTGGTGGCCACACATCCGGCCATTGGGTAGATGGCATCGAGCAGTGCAGGGGACCACCTCCCACATGGATGTGGGGTGTTTGCCACCCAGAGACTGTGTTATAGGCTCCATTTACAGAAGACTTAGAAGCATCATCTGATGGCGTTGGGACATTTAGTTTGCCACTGATTTCTACTCCACTTCTATTTTGATTGTCACTGTAGAATTGAACGAAGTGCACCAGGGGTGAATCAGGATGTTTCCTTTGGCCGGTTTTAATGGAAATCTGCTGGGGGGTGAGGAGAGACACTTTACACATGCCTCTGATGGCTGGAACCTGCTTCCCGCAGTGTCCATGTGCTTTTGCCTCAGAACCACTGGGATTTTCAGGCAGGTGGTGGTAAGGAAGGTTAGATGTTGCTTTCTGTTGTGACGGACTTGATTCTGTGAAGAGAAAGGTAGGCATGTCCAGAGCAGGCAGGGTAGACTGGGAGCTGTTTCTTGTGGAAGAATTGAGGGTGAATGGACCCATCCCTGCAAATCTTTCACTTGGATAGTTTTAAATTAGGAATGGGTCTTGGACGGAAGGGTCTCCTGTGCAAACGCTGAAATGCAGTGGGCACTCCAGATTGAACCCCTGGTAGCTGTGTGCTTTTCCTCCGTATTGGAGATCATTTGGCTTGGTAAAATGACAGTAATTTACAATGTTGGTTGCCGTAATTGAGGGAAATACTATTCCCTCCTTGTCTGCAGCTGACTGGAAAATCTAGATGTGTCTTTTACTTTGTCTGATTATGTGATATGCTGTCAATAGAATGAAATTAAAAGTAGTTTGAAGTGATGATCTGTTCATGCTCCAACTAGAGTATGAAAACTGCAGAGAGAGGGAGAAAATATGATTTGAAAAAATCACTGAATGTCAGCCTGCTTCAGACTTTTCAGCACTTTCTTTTAGTCAGGACTATTGTGGAACATAAGGATCTCTGTATGTCTTTATATAAACACTTTGCTGCCAGTTACCAAATATTTATGAGCATTATGGACAAATTTAACTGGGTATGTTTTGCAGAGATCAGTGAATACTGGATGAGTGCTTAAACTAAATCCTTATACAATGAGTGTGTAGGTGAGAAGCCTGTGTGAGAAGTGGTGAAAGTTGAAACAGAGATTCTCTTTGAAGAGTTAAGGCCAACATTCACTTATAGCTGAAGTGTCCTCAGGTCTCTTCACTTTGGCTCTGCGTTCCTATAGGATCACATTCCCATTCTGACCTGAAATAATTGGTGATGGACTTGTCATTTCCACCGCTGTGCGGTGGGGCTGGCATGCACAGCACCGTGGGTGTGGAGGGGATTTCACTCACTTCCTCCTCTTGGCTGTGCAACATGAGTCCTGCTCCACATTTGGAGCTGTGGGACATGGGCAAAGCGAGCTGGATCTTGTGCTGTCACGAGTCTGGCAGTAGTGCAGCTGAGTGCTTTGCGTGATAGCTGCTAAATCCCTCCTGAATTTTAAATCTGCTGTGTGCTGCCCTGGGCAAGCTGGAGTTTGCCTGTTATTAAAAGATTGATGACCAAAAGACACAATGGGTGCTTTAGAAAGAGAAAAATTGCCACAAACCAATGTTTTACATATTGCACATGTTGATAATTTCTTAATGTTGCATGTTTTATGTAAGCAACAAGGCACCAAAATCTTGGCAATGTACATTTAGTTTCAAATAGCTGCTCTCTCTCTCTGCATAGCGGTGTTTGGAAAGCAAATGTTTGGTTAATACGTGGTTAAGCACTTTTGCAATACAGAGTGTGTTCTTCATTGCGAGGTATCTTTCCTGAAAAAGCAAAGTGTACTTTTGGTTTTTGAATCCGTGCAGACATAGTTTGTAAGCAGTGATTTAGATTTTGCAAATACTTCAGCAGCCCTTTGAACTTGTATGTTGGGTAGGTCAGTGCATGCTAAATATTTTTGTAAGTAGTTTTCTATGCATTTTTGCTTCCCTCTTCCTCCCACACATTTACTTTGCACGACCAATATTCTCTGAAAGTGCAGCTTCAGGTATTTTGGGTAAAAGGCATGCCACGCTCTGCATGAACTGAAAGGACCATCATATTAAGGCAGTGCAGGAGAGAGAGTGAGGATGTGCAGCACTGTGGATATTAATACTACTAAGTTTGTAATTTTTTTGTGATATTATTTATTTTCAATTTGTGGATGAGCGTGAGATAAGGAAAGGACTAAGGGCAGACCTACCAGTGCTCAGCTGTTTGTAATCTTTACCCATGGCACAGGTTTGCCGTGAATGTGGTGTCAAGGTTGCCACGTGAACCAACATCACAGCAAACTTGTCTTTTGAGCCAGCAGGGATAAGTATGGCAGCAGGAATACAGACTGCAAGCATCCTGTGTTCACTGAAGTGCTGGTTGTGGCTCAGACTGGGCCTGCAATCCTTAGAGCCCGATAAGTAACATGGGAGTTTCCCAGCACAGTAAATATGGGATCAGACATTTCATCCTTATTGCAAACTGGGAGAGGACAAGGAGCCTCTATAACTATCTTCTAGCTGCAACCATCCCCAACACCCTCTTCCAACAGCAAGGATCGGCAGGCACTTCTCTAAGACCATCTGGTTAGTAGCCTTTGGTACTCTCATTCCACTCTTTTTGATCACAGAGAGCATACTAGTGATAAACAAATGAATCATTCACAGGACTGCATAGCACCTCTGAAATACTGCCAGTCCGTGTTTCCAGGGGTCCATGCTTATGGTTCCAGGGTCTGTTTTACCTCCAAACCAAATCATTACAGTTGCAGATGAAGCCCATGGGAATTCAGCTGTAAGCACCTACAGCAGTGCATTAATTACTCTGAAATATTGGAGCCAATTAGAAATATCAGATGTTTTGCAGTCACCAAACAGATGAATGGAAATTACTAGCATCTATATATCTCTTCCTTAGTTTATCACTTGTGAACTCTTGATACAGTATTACCTTTTTTGTTTTATTAAATTAATTAGAAAGTAAAGAGATGTTACAGAAAACCCCTGAGGGGAGAAAAGATGTATGCATATATGGGAAGATGTAGTGTGCATGAATAAGACTTTTGATAACTTTTTAAAACTGCAATAAAAAATAACCTTTAAAATACTTTATTTACCCAGCATTCAATATAAAATCAAGCTTTTAATGGTTCTTTAATCTGGAAGTATTATCTTATTTATTGTCTAACATAAGCTTAACATTGCGATACGTGGCTGATGCTGAATTAATTTTAGTTCTGTTTAAGAAAGACTGGTCATTCTTTCCCATTTTTGTTTATTTGTAACAAAATTGTAAATATTTAAAGTTGAAGACTGTTGGTATTCATTCTACATGTGGACTATTTTATACATTATGCATGGTGTTTCACATGTGTGTTACTGTATGTGTGTACTTTTTTTTAATTGAAAGCATTGCAGTTTTAATTTAGTAGTTGTGCTTCATTTCTGGTTTTATTCTGTAAACCTGAAATAAAGAGGAAGTTAGTGTGTCTGCCATTCTGAAGAAATGAAATCAGGTATGGCAGTATTAACACTTCACTGTTCACCAAGGCTTTGTACATTCAGTAGGAGATGAAAAATTCTAATTTGTGAGAAACGGTTATTCTAGAATGCCAAAAAATGAAAATTTTATTTTAAGAAAACTGAAATGCTGATTTCTAGAACACAAAACAAGAATGTAGTGTTTCATTATGCTGGCATTTGTTTGGGTTTGTTTTTTTTTTTATTACTAGTGAATGTACATGAAATAAGAGAACAGTTTTAATATCTGTCCACAGCTAACTATTTTCAATGCAGATAAAGTAGGAAATTTTGCTTAGTTTCTTGAACACCAGAGAAATTCAGGAATAGACCAGGGTCAGACTGTCCTAGGAAAAATCTGTATATAGACAGAAAATACAGATGATCCCTTTCTAAAGTAGTAAATGTGAAGTATACAGCTGAAATCAGCAGGGGAACTCATTGTGTGATGAGGAAACTGCTGTATTAGGAGTCTGTTGATATGATAAAAGAGTTTCACATACTGGCGCAAAAGTCATGAAATTCCTTTTGTCCTAAAAAAGTTATTTTTGTTACAGAGGAACTCTTGAAACCCTAACTGTAGGAGTCCCTTCTCTTAAAAATTGTGTGCAGTTTGATTTATTTGGTCAAAGGAAAGGGAAAAACCTTTTCAAACCCCTAATTCTTCGTGTGCGACTGTGTGCGTGCCCATCCTGTTTTCTTCTGCATCCTGCAAGAAAGAAGGAAAAACTGAAGCTGCCATTTACTGTAATTTCACTGCAGAATATGTTTCTGGCCGAGTTATAAGCTTCAGTCACTGGTATCTATTACAAATAAAGCTGCCCTGTAGGTAAATTATTTAGTTTAAGGGAATAAATTATGCTTTACCAGTTGTAGATCAAGGGCTATGACCAATTCATTGAACACCATGAGATTCTTGCAGGGATTTAAAAAAAAAAAAAGCTGTTGTTGTAGGAGATCTGAATAGGTTTCCTGTTCTTCTGTTTAACTTCATAGTTTGAAAGGCTGTTTTGGAGGAAAGAGCACAATGTATAGACTGTTATCAAATGCAAAATATGACCATGTGTGAATGCGCAAATAAAGTGAGAAATGTTTGTGGAATGATCGCAGTATTTGCCATTCTTTTTTGTATTGCCAGAGATAACAAGTGGGAATAACTGATTTTTGTTTTAGCTTTTGCTGTGAAAAAGTGGGGAGCAAATTACTTGGGGTCGAATGAAGCAGTTTATTATTCTGCTTTACAGAAGAATATACATTTCTCTGCTTTCAAGTGATCTTTTGTTTCCTTTTTAATTATCACACTGAGGTCAATTTGTTTTCTTTTTCATGGGGAAATTGGGACAGCATACATTTGCGACTGGTTTTGGTGAATAAACTATTCATGTGCAGAATTTTTCCCTCCTCTGTGGTTAGGTATCACTGTTCAGGCTCTCTGTTGCTAGCCTGAGCTGTATGTTACATCTCTCACAACAACATGCTAAATGATTTATTTTGAAAGATCAGAGGCACTTGGTTTGGAAAGAAATGTGAGCTGCACCCGAGGCAGGCCTCCTGCAGGGGTCTTGCCTTGGTCTGGGGAGCAGGATGTGTGAAGGAAGACCCAGCATGGCTCCATGGGAGTACAATGTGAGGAAGGAGAACCTGGTGCAACTAAGAAGTACTTGAAGTTGTAGTACTTGAAGTAGCTAGTGCTTGAAGGCTGCCACTTCTTAATTTGTACACATGTGAGTGGTTGAATCTGAAGGACTCCAGAAGTGATGCAAAATTAATTTTCAATTTTCAATTAATTAAGACTCCAGATCTCTGTAAAGAAAAAAATAACTTACTGGAGTGTTACATAGAAGTAATCTGACCCATTTTTCACCATGATCCTAGCAAATTTCTACTGTTCTTACACTAATTAATTCTGGCTTGAGGGTGCATTTCAATTCTTCCAAAAAATACTTGAGTAAAACTTTGAGAATCAAGAATTCAGACTTTTATTTTTGCCAGACATTTAGTAAAACCACTTCAAGAGGCAAGTTTCAGCATTATGATTGGGATTATTGAAAAAAAATCATTAATGTTATTATGAAACCCATATACACTGTTGTTGGGAATAAGATTCATTAAACATGTACATTTACCTCTTTCTGCCAAGGTGCAGCCTGGACTACTCTTCAGTGACAGTAAGAGCCACAGTAGTGCAAAATGAACAGGGGCTCATGTCAAGCCTGGATTTTCTGTATTGTTAACCAGAGTGGCCTTGCTCTCAGGGGCCAGTTGGCTCCACAGCATGCTGTGCTTGTACCAGTGGCACAAGAAACAAGTCCAGCAAGGACTTTTCCATCCAACTCTTTTGCAAGCCTTTCAATTACTTACTTAATTTTTTCTGTGCTTTAGTACAACTGAAAGCGATTAGTGAAATGTTTTCAAGCTACTTAGCTGCTGTACAGTGCATGACTATTCAGGGTTAAGCTGTTGAAACAAACATTAAAGCCAGCTTTCTGATCACTTACCTTATTCCCACTTTGAGCATATGTTATTTTGCAAGATACACATCAGTGGAAAACCTGGGTCAGCAGCAGTGATGGAAATGTTGGAGTTGATTGTGGGCATATGAGCAGAGCCACACGGTTCTTGACAGTGGTTGTATTGTAATCACATTAGAGGCTTTTTTGATACTCCAGGCCTGCATTTAATCATAGCAGTTGCAGGTAACTCCTTCACAGTTTGTTTTAGACTTCAGAGCTGCAATGAAGAAGGGCCAGAGGTGACCTCTTTTTTTGCATCTGTAAAACAACCTATTAAGTTTTCTACCAGTTCAGGCTGTGAAGACCTAGTCTAGTGCACTATATGCCCAAGGAAATATACAGATGTCTCACCTGTCCTCAGAACTGATTACAGACATAAAGCCCTATAAAAAAATAAAATTTGAGCTGCGTATTTAAAATGCGTTAACTTCACACTTTTAAATAATTATGATTATATGCTCTCATTAATAGTTGAGAGTTTAATATGTGCATTCAGCAGCTTAGTAAACTGTTCCTTGTGCCACTAACCCTAAATCCAGGCTCTCCTTTGTAACACTGAACCAAATTCAGACACCACATCCAAATCCAGAAAGTCATATTTCCTAGTATAAACAATTAAATCTGCACAATGAAACAGTCCAATTTTTTCCTACGTGAAAATCATCATGCCTTACGGATCTTTCAGAGGAGAAGAAAGGCTTCCTTGGCAAGGATTGAACACATTAATTAGCATTTAAATATTTTTTTCTTAAATACCCAAAAAGGTATTATGGTGGTCTGGTTGAATAAAATGTATTAACATAATAAAACATGTTCAAATATTAAAGACTTTCTGGTTATTCCTCTGTGTTCCGGGAAGTAGGATTAGGGCACACTTAAGGGTGACATGAATTCTGTCTAGTCTGGGTGGACATCCTCCTCCTTGGTGGACCTGGATGTTGTTGTCCTTGCAAAGAATGCCGGTGAAGGGATTGTGCTTCATACACATGGATCTTCTAGGTACTCAGCTGAAATCTTTCTTGTTGCATTTAAAAGTTATTCCTGCATTGCTCTCCACAAAATTGATTCAGAATTGGTTTAACAAAATGCTAAGTATCCCTAAAATATGAGTGTGCAAACTCCCAGCAAATAATCACTTATTCTGTACTTCTGGAGAGCAAAAACATCTGTCTGTCTAGAATTTTTTTATCATCTTCATATTTCTTATATTGCGAAGATTTCTTATTACTGGGGGTTTGGGTTTTTTCTTTGCCTTGAGCTTACTTTCTTTTCCAGTTGAAAATGTCATTAGAAGTAACAAATGTTTCTTTGTTTTTTTTGTTGTTTTTTTCATCCCATACAGTGTGAAAGGAGCAGATGCTGGGAACGTGATCAGACTATTTGTACCAGATATTGGGATGTTCATTGCTAGTCTGACAATATGGCTCATCTGCCGCAACATGTTTCAGAAGCCAGTAACCGAGGATGCAGCACAGTGCAACATGCAGTTTGAAAATGAGGAGATGGTATCAAATACACATTTCTATCCGTATGGCTTTCAGTGAGCTTTGGCATTCCTGTGTTCTGAAATGGTTTCATGAAGGCTGGCTGTGTTAAGAAGTAAACTTATTTTCAGGAAATGAAATGATTGGTTTTAAAGTGGGAAAGTCTAAAGTTATTTTGTTGAGAAAACAAAGCAGAATGTGTAAAGTGTTAGATATGCTACAGGATTTTTCAAATCATTTTGAGTTAAGAAACAATCATAACAGTCCGACAGAACAAGTTGTTCTTCACCAGAGCTGCTGGTTAAATCTGACGAGATTTATACATACAGTGCTCAGTTTCTTAGATAGCATTCCTATTTCCAGATTTGTTATCCAAGTGTAACAGCAGCATCTGAGTGATTATCAGAAATTATTTGTAAAGAACAGAAGAGAGACTGTGTATTAAGTCCATGGAAGGATTTACCTGAATTTTGGTCATACTGATTGAGACTGAGAATGATTTGGGGGGAATGACTTAGCTGGAAGTGTTGATGTGTTTGCTGTGCATTTTGCTAGTGGGGAGAAGAGTAGCAGAGATACCAAATGCAGAAAAGTCCACAGAAAGAGGAAAACAATATTATAATATAAAAAGCCACTGGGAATTCAGCCCAGGGTGCAGAGAAATTCCTACTTCTAATCTTAACATGTTTTTTATCAGGCTGTCTAGCATGGTTTGGGGCTCACTTTCTGTCTTCTTTTACATATGGGTGGAATGTTTTTTTCTTTATTCTCAAAATACCATTTTTAGGGGAGTCAATTTCAACTTGCTCATTTCAAATAGAAGTTGAACTTTGAAGTGAGTGAAATACTTATGGGGATCAGTTGCCTATTTTGGTGCCACTGCACAGAGTAAAAAGAGGCCTCTCTGCATGTTGCCATGTTGTCTGGATTGTGGAAGTGCCAGAAGCTGGTCAAGTTTCTAGCACGTAAGAGATCAATATCAGGACTGTGCTTTATACTCAGTTGCACTTGGAATTCTTATGGACTCTCCTGGCAGCTGATGATTGCCTGACGGTTGCAGCTTTTTAACTGCGCATTGGAGGAGATGTAGGGTTTGTTCTGATGTGCATATGCAAAATTTTGTGTCTCCTGGAACCTGGTTTTATCAGCTTTAAATCTGCTTTATCGTTGAAACTGTGCAAAATGGATTTAGCAGCAGGCTAGAACCTTGGGCTATACCCAGAAAGGGAAAGAAGTGTGGCTTATTAGCATGGTTTGTGTTCCGCTCTCCTCTTAAAAGAGTTTTATTTTACCAAAGTGAGCTCTAGCAGACTTCTTTGGTGCTCTTGATCATCTGAAAAGAAAGCATTCACAAGCACAGAACAGGAGTAATCTGATGGCAGAAACTCAGAAGAAAGATGGGCATACTTTGGTTCCTCTGAAGCCAGATGATGATGATGATATTCACTTTTTCCTTTGGTTCAGAGGTGAGCCTGGAGTCTGGGTCAAAGGGAGCTCAGTGTCCTGGCAAGGATGGGTGCTGGCTTCCAGACAGAGTTCAATAGTCATTTCTCTACTGTGCAAGGAAAAAATGGAGTTAAAAGACACTAATTGCATAGCACAGAGTGTAGCTTTATACTGGGCTGCTCCTGGATTGGTGACCTTGATGCCAAGGCAAGAGTATTCCAAAAGGGAAGAAGGAAGGAAGGAAAGAAGAAAACTGTCTGAAAAGAAGTATGAATACTGGGCGAATAGAGATATGTGTAATATATTTTACTTCTTCACATCAAACCCCAGTGAATATTATTTATGTTCTGTAAGCTGCATGTATTGCAGAATATTTAGTGAACATAGCAGCTGTGTTTAGATTTAGTGACACTCAAAGCTCTATCACAGGAAATTTCAAAAAGAGGGATAATATTTTCTGTTATGTGAGAATTCCAAATACTTTAAGGAATTCTGCCCTTCACAGCTGAAATCATGAATCTGCATCAGACTAATCTGCTAGTTTTTTAAAGATTGAGTGAAATGTAGAGTGAAAAATCAAATACCAATTAAACATGTTTTTCCAAACTTCAGCTTTCTCTTTCTAGATGTCTGCACATAACATCCTGGAAGCATTTCTGCTGGTTAGGAGGAGGAGGCAGAAGCAGCTGAATCTGCTAGGAATATGTATTTGGCAGAACTGACTGTAGGGAACCTAATGCATATGCAGAGCAGGCTGCTGAGTGTCTGAATTCAGGAGAATATTGGCATGATCTAAAATGAGTCCAAACAGTAGGTTTCATGTAACTTTCACTTCTTTCTTGGTAGACTACAGTGGAAAAGGGAAGACTAAGTAAGTGACCAGTTCTTTGAATTCTGCATGAGCTGACTGATGGCTGTAGCTCCGTGTTGGTGCAGCTCATTACTGATGCTGTAACTCCATTGAATTAGAAAACACAAACTGAGTTGCAGCAACAGCTGTCCTACGAAAAGAGACATCAGGAAAAATGCTGAGCTTGGTACTGTACCTCCAAGGGAAATAGTCCTGCCTTTGTTAGACCAGTCCTGTAGCCAATTCTAGAGTTGAAGAGCTGCTGCTGAGAGTTCCTGCCACCAGTCCTCAGAAATTTGTGGTAGGAGATTTTGTTAACAATTCATCAGCTGATTGAAACGGGCTTAGCAGAGCCATCAGAGAGGTAGCTTTTCAAGTTGATAGATGCCTGGCTACAGATGGTTCTATAAATCAAGAAATCAGCACTTCCAAGCCAAAGCAGTGTCTTGCATCTTTACCTTCTTGCATTAAATTATTTACATTGAATGATTCCCAGACCTCTTTGCTTTGGGGGAGAGTGAAATACTATCATAATAGGCTTAATTAAAAAAGAGAGATTAATCTATCTGCTCCTTCCAACATTTCTGTATAGGAAAACCTGTTAAATAATTGGTTTAATACTGCTAAAATTGACCTTTTCAAAGCTCTGTGTGAGCCCATCACATTTCAGTTGATATATATGGGCATGCTGTAAAAATGCCTCCAGTTAAGCAGCAGTTTGTGTGCTGTATTTTGGCGTGGCAGTAGCCTCCAGAAACCAGTCATCAAGTACGATGGATCAGATTGCTTGTGAATTGAGACGCAATTCAAAACAAGGAAAAGTATCAGAATCCAAATTAAGAACAACAAAGATTCATTGAAAAATGGATGTCTTTCTCCATTATGCTGCATCCAACTTTAAGGGAAACAGATCTCCATCAGAAAAGTTTATTCTACAGAACAGAACTGGGGGAGGAAGCTCTAAGGCAGTGAGACTCTCAATTATTTGTAAGTAACGCTATCCCAGGAATAAGGAATAAGAGTGTGGTTTTAATTAACAGTGAGTCATGGACTAAGAAGGTCTGCCAGATACCAGGCTGCAGTCCAACTCATTACCACCCCTAAATGGTTGCACACTTGGAGCAAACGTGTCTGCAGGCCCATTTTATTAGGACTCAGAAAATTTAAAGCAGGTGAATTCAGCTGGAGACAGGCCCGGGTTGCAAATGCTGAAAAGCACAATGCCAGTCACAAGGTGTAAAAGGTGGAAGAAAATGAGAACAGTTAACTCCCAGCTGCAGCTGAAAGTACGACATTTTTGATTTGGAGCAGATGGTGGTTTATGTGCCAAAATGCAGATACAGTATATACAGTCTGATAGGTATTAGAAAGGAAGTAGCCTTTTCTTGAAACTGTGGATGAATTGCCTAATGTTTTAAGTGACAGTGGCAGGAAGGGAAATCCTTCTGCAATTGCACAACTTAAACTTTAGAAGAGGTGTTGATCTTAATTGAAAAAAAATGTTGTAGTCTACAATGCAACTTCCTCCCAGGGCACTTGCTGCCTTGCCCATTTAAGCTTGTTTCTCATGCACGATCTCCTAGAAAGCAAATAGGACCACTAGGTCTGTATTTTGTCCCATAATCTGGGGCAACCTTGATCCCAGATCTTCCACCCGTTCTCTTTTCTGCAGGAGTCAGAGATTTTTTGGGTATCTCAAAAGGGAAATAAAAAAAAAAGTAAAAAAAGGAAAAAGAGGACATTATTTTAAAATAAAGTTTGAGAAGAATGTGAGGAGAGCTTGGCTTGGAGTCAAGGTACTGGACTGGAATCAGGAGGACCAGCATGGTTCTCATTTTGGCCACGAACTTGGTTTGTGTCCTCAGGTCTGTTACTTCATCTGTCTCTCAATAAAGAAGAAGCAATAAAAGTGCTTGGTTCCCTCGGTTTGTCCTTCCAAACAATGACAGGGCTGTTTGTCCTCCACCGATATTGAGCACGCAGTGCACTGGGAGTTCTCATTTGGTCTCCAAGTGTAACTGCAGCACATTCCCTACAGGATAGAGCAGACAGGCTCTGAGAACTGCCCATGTCCCATGACTTGTCCAAGGACCTTCTAGCATAGGAATTACCCATTTAGACCAGAATCCTTATCCTGAAAGCAGCTGGTACCTGCTGGATAAGGACAATAGCAAATAAGAGAATACCCTTTTGCTCCTTCTGCAACATTATAGTGTATCCTGATCTCTCCTAATGTGAAAATGACTTAAATCCTAAAACGTGTGGTTTCAAATCCTTTCCAAAAAAAGTTGTTTGTAATTATAGCTACTCTGAATAATCTTGTTAAACATATAATTACCCAGACTCTTTTAAAACCCCATTAATTTCTTGGCTTCAGTGGCGTCATGAAGCAAGGACTTCCACAATTTAATAAGTGCTCTTTGATTTTATTTTGAATTTAACACTCTTTAATTTTATGGAAGGTCCCTTGTATTACATGTTATAAACCAGAGTGAGATGGTATAAGGGAAATAAAATGCATTTATTATCTTCCATATTTGCCCTTTTAAAGGTAGGCAGTCTCTGGTTTTTGGTTTGTTTTTTTTTTTTTTTAAATTTCTTTTTTCATTTTAAGTACTTTTTTTTCTGAACGAACTATAGTTCTACAATATTCTTTTGAGCTACAGAGGTTACCAGTTCCTCAGCATTTCAGGCAAGCTCTTATTGCTGATTTAAATGATATTATTATGACATTGATCATTGGGTTCAGAGACTTTGGGGTTGAGCAATTCTACCAGCATATCACCCACCTGAATGTCCTGCATAAGTGAAGAGAACAGCTCTGGGAAAGATCTGATGTCCCAGTCTTTGCAGTTGGATTTTTCTTGCCTTAAGATATAACCTGCTTTGAGCAGTTTACAGTGGTGCCCATGACCCTGTCTATAGGACTACCCCATTTTTCTTGAGGCCTGTAATGGGTATGTTTCTCTTTAGATGATTTGTTGCTTTGTGTTTGTGTCTTAATTTAATTTGATTATACCAGTAGCAACCATTCACCTGACTTGCTTAGTGGCCATTGACATGGGATGCTTTGCACCTGATTTTTCTAAACATCTTCTTCCCATATGCAACTTCTCTTTGAATATTTGCTTCTCTTCTGAGATAGAGAATTATTGCTGTTGTGGGAAATTTTGTGGAGAAAGAACTTCTTAGGGAGAGTTGGAACTTCTTTGCTTCTTTGAGCTTTCTGATGACACCTCTTTTATGTCTCATCTTTTTTTTCTCATTGTCATCCTTATTTAGCACAGCACTTACTTTTTTTAATTAGTTATGGATGTTTCTCTGTTTCTGACCTCTGTAGAATTGGTCAAATCCACTTAAGCTTTGTGTGCTTTGAACATGGTATAAACAGGATTTAAAACTTTTTTTCCTATGCTTTAAAAAGAGTTGATGAGGCTCCCTTATCTCTTTGCTTGTGATGTTTATAGTGGTGAAGTTTGCCAGACCTTACACAGCTGCCTCCCTCAGTAACAATTCTAATGCATCTCGTCCTAACAAGGGTCAAAAGTTCACAATTTACATTAGCTGCTTGGTTTGATGCACATGTCTTTGGATAAGTTTTAACACAAATATGTAATTACACTTTAGCAGGCTGCAGCTACATGATGTTACATAGTGCAGTGCGTTGTGTGCTAGCAAACACTGTCAGCCTGCCCGGCAGGAAACTTCGGAGTGCACCTGTCCTGTTCTGGGGAGAAACGTGGCAGGATGCAATTCTTCTTGTGACAGCTCTTCACTGAGTTACTCACAGTGTTCCATTCCAAATTTTGAGATACAGGGTTATTAACCAGGAGATGAAAATCCTGGAATACTGCTGCCTTTGGATGGCCTAAGTGATGAATAACATAGTATGAGAAGGAATCTCTTGGCTGACAGAATTCAGTCTGCTGTTACTGCAGGCAGCTGTATCACACAATTCCCTCTGGAAGGTAGAAAGCACCATCTTGAAAACAGGGCAATTTTCCTTCATCCCATTGTTTCAGAAATGATCCTGTTCTGTAATTTTGCTTTTCTGGTGGTTAGAAAACATCTAATTTATATTGTACATATACTCCTCGTTGCATTTTAACCCTTTTAGTTCTTCTGCTCTTTTGCGTCAATTCAATGTTTCTTTCTCTAAAATTGCCTCCTCTGATAGTTGGGGAGAAAAAACCTCCGCATCTTTCTTTAAAGGTTGTTCTGAAAGACAAAAGAAGACAAGTAGCTTTTGATCCTCTTGTAGATTAGGCATCCCATTCTCCTGTTCATCCCAGTATCTGAGGTTCTTTAGGGTGGTACTGGAGAAGTACCCAAGTCACTTTGGAATGAACTGAGACAATACTGCAAATAACCACAGCACTGTGGTTGGGCTGTTTATTCTCCTTCTTAGCAAGATGCATAATGGTACTGTATGTATTTTTCTTGGACCAGGAATTACTCTGTAAGCTGTACATACGTGCTGCAGCTCAGTTGACTGCATTGTGCCTTGTAGTCATAACCCAACTCTTCCTATTTCCTTTTCACTAAAAAAAAAAAAAAAGTGTTTTATCGTCTCAGGCCAAACCACTGAACTCTGCCTGTGAGTTCCCCTCTCTTTTGCATTTGGCTTCTGTGCCTGACACCCTTCTGAAGTCAAGATGTGAAACTTTATTTCAATATTGGCCAAATGAGTTGTGTGCTGAAATCACTCAGTGTTTGCTCAGGTGTTGTGGGTACTTTGGGAAGTGAAATAATCTCTGATTCTCTGTTAGTACAATACCTATTGTATACAGGATTTAATGGATTGCCTTCCTATTATCCTGATTCAGAACTGTGCTTGTCTCTATTACTTTATTTTTAATTTCCTTTGACTTCCTAAATGCTTCTGTCCCTATGTGCTTCCAGTAAATAGTTGATCCTTTTTCTTTTATAACAAGTTACTTTTTCCCCACAGATTTTACTGTGGAAGTGTATGTATGGCATTTATTACTATAAAACATGGCAAACACGCTCAGAGTTATTCCTGATCTACATCTGTCTTTCTGTGTAGACCTTTAACTCAGCCTTTAGCACAGTTTAGATGTACCAGTGATAAAATTTTTCAGTAAGATCTGTATGACTTAAAGTTAATTTAGGATTTTCTTTTCAGTGATTCAGTTGAGTAATATAAATTATTAAAATAAACTGCTTAAATTCCAAGTTGCATCTCTAACCTGCCAAATGTCACACCTACCAAAATGTTCACTGAAGTCTCACACTTAGTTCAGCTCATTTAGCAGGACCAATGTTTGAATCTACTCTGTGGCAGGAAAAGCAAGGACGTCTGCTTCTCACATGCTGATGCTTTCAGAACAACAGTGGAGTTCTACACTTTCTTGCAAAATTGGAAATTCAATAAATGGTTACCTTAACATGGTTTAGTATTGACTATAGGTTAAAACTACAGTCATTTGTATCACATGAAGGGCTTACAGTTCCTTTGATGGTAAAAGAATTAGCAGTTAAATTTCTTTTCCAGCTTTTGTGCTCTCAGCTGGGTCTGTCTAAAGAGCATTGTGTTATTTTGATTATTTTTTCTATATGCACATATGTATGTGCATATAGAAAATTAATAGGTAATCAATTCTTCCTACTGCTGCAACTATGTCATGTTTAAAGAATAAGGTTGAAGACCCTCTTTTAAGGGGGAAAGAGGGTTTTTAGAGCAAACTTACAAGTAGGAACTCTGATGTTATGNCTTATCCTGTTAGCCAAGATACCAAACGTCCTGGAAGTGTCACAGTCAGGGCTCAGAAAGCCCCAGACACCAAGGTCCTTTCTAGAACACATTCTGTGATTCTAGGACACATCCAGGGGGAGATTCCTCAGAATGGGGGATTCATTCAAGTCTCTCACTGGGGAATCTTTGGTAGATATGTTAATTTGCAAGGCCTATAAATTGTATGTGTGATCTGTCGTGTGTGTGCATTTCAGTGTACATTTCTGTGCATTCCACCTGGATGAAGTGCTACACCTAAAGATCCTTAAATAAATACCAAGGTAAAAACTCCTTGCCCCCTTAACTGTGTTTGGCTTTTAATTTTAAGACCAGAGAACGGCAACATAGTGGCTTTAACAGACTTAGATGTCTAATAAATTGTATCTGTGTTACTCTATCTCAGGTATGGAATAAAAATCTCTAATAAGAGGTAAAGAAGTAGTTCTAGGTGGTGATATCTTGAAAGAATCACAATTTTACAGTGTCAGTGCCAGCAGGATGCT
>VZRF01000856.1:0-23004 GCA_013396875.1 Vireo altiloquus
CTTCTAAAACCCCAACACTTGTGACGAGCCAGCCTGCTACACTGGAGGCCTGAAGGACCACTGAGGGTTAGGGGACAGGTATGCAGGGCAGAGGTACTGAAGATCAAGGATAAGGGCTTGGGTGGTGTTTCAAGACCTTCAGACTTACTACCTCAGAAACTGGAAATTGCAGCATCAACAACAAATGTGCCTACCTCTGTTTAACCTGAAGAAAATGAATAGGGAAATTGCAGAGAAGTAATATTAAGCAAATTCCTGACTCCCTCGAGTGCAGAATCAACTCCTTTTCTGTAAGAGAATTGTGCAATCTCCCTATAAGGTATTTATACTGCTTTTGCATCTTGAAACTCATCTGCCAAGCAGCTGGATCTTTCCTGCCTCCTACTTTTGCCAGTTTGTGGGTGAACTTTTCCCAAGCCAGCAACATGTCAGGCAGGATGCAGACAGAGGAGCTGGAGGAGAGAGCTTTATCAGAAAGCTAACATTTTTACTTTTTATATTCAGACTGAGCAGGGATTGAGAGCTTTATTATGTAATGAGGTGGTGACACTGACAAACTGAAAACTCCTCATGATAATTGGAACCAAACTGCTGCCATGGAGGATCTCAAGCATGACCTCGCTCTCAGCCTCTTTTGGTTTTTAAATTTCCAATGGAGACATAAGAGGTATAAAAATATAACTTGTTCTATGCACATCTAAGTAGTATAAAAAATCCATAAAGAGGAGAAACTCTAGAGTCCTAAACAGCCTCATACAGTCACTCAATGAAGCATGTTCTCTATGCTCTGAGAAAATAAAAACCATTGAGCTATAAACTGCCATCTACGAGCTGCCAAATTTCATTTGTTAGAGCATCAGTGATGGCCTACAAAAAAAAACTAGTGAGGAAATTTGTAGGAGACCAGATAGCTTACCAGGAAGCTTTACACCCATTGTAATGCAGCAGTTCAGACACTTAATTTATATTCGTTTCCTTATTTGACCCTTTAATTTGATTGCCTTTGGTGAAATACTGTAGTCACTATTTTGGAGTCACCAAATTCTTCCTTGAATTCCTTCCTGGGATTTGCATGTTGTGTTCATGGAATAGCTTAATGATGGAGAGAATTTTTATTCCCAGCCAGTGCTAGTGTTAACCTGTTGACATAAGTTTGATTTGGTACTTGCATTACTTTAATCTTAAATAAGTATTACTATAAGGAGAATGGCTTTGAGAAAAGGGTTTTCTTGACTTTTTGGTTAATCATTTGTATAAAATTGATCCTAGGTTTCCCTTTTCAGGAGAAACAATAGGAGTTAAGGCACTTGTAGAGGACATTAGTGATCTCATGTAAATCCTCACCAACACCCTTGATTAGACTTGGGATGTTGCCCTTTTAAAAATGTCAGTTGTGTCATTATTAAGGGGGAATATAACTCCAAATAAATGATTTAATGTCAAAAAATAACAACTAGCTGTTGAATTTGATAAAATGTGCTTCAGCTACCTGTGATTACACCATCAGGAGAAGGTAGAAGAAGGAGAAATATTCTCCCTTGGCAAATACAAATTTTCACGGGCAGTAATAGCCTATCAACCTTCTAAACTCAAGTGGTATCACAATTGAAACTATCAGGAACCCCTAAATACTCCCCCAAGAAATTATTTTCCACAGTAGACATAGTATCATTGAAAACACAGAATAATCGACATTAAAAAAATAATAGCCAACCCACCCATGACACCATTATTCAGAATAAAGCATTCTGATTTCCATGCTTGCCGTATTTTTACTCATGTTAGTGATTATATACCACTACACAGTGGAAGCAAAAAAGGAAGATTATCTGTTGAAATGTGATGACATCTTTCAGTGACATCTCTTAATCACAGAATGACAGAATAGCTCAGGTTGGAAAGGACCTCTGGAGTTCCTGAGTCAAATGTCTTGTTCAGAGCATGGTTGACCAAGAAAACACCAGAATAAATGAGTAGGAAAAGCGGCCCAAGCCACTCTAGAGTTAACCTGCCTTTTAAGTCAACAGCAGTACAAACATTATGCTGGAGGAATGGCTACTTAGGCAGGGGCCTTTCTTCATCTATAACAAGACTATGCAGCAAGAGTTGTACCAGTTTTTTTGCAGTGGGCTACATGTGGAAAGTATTAGGAAGTGGAAATGGGAGAACAAGAAAGTATTGTCCTTGCTTGATGGAAAGCAAGAGAGCTTGCTGGATTCCATGGTGTGACCTATGGAAGGACATGTGGTGGCCCAGTAAAAGAGGAAGTGGTAAAATCTGCTGAGCTTTAGTTACTGAAGTGCTAAATTACAGAACAGTGGCAAAGGTTTGTGCCTTTCCTGCCTCAGACTAAGTCAGTAAGAAACATTCACTGAAGAGAGTCAAACTCTCAGGAGCTACCTAAAATCTCATCTGTGAGATATTTTTCATCCAACTGACAAGTTAAAGTCAAGATAATATCTAAATTCTTATTTTCTCCTAGCCTCTTCCCAAAGAAAGGCTTAAAAAAAATAGCAATAGGATAGGGCAACATGGAGAATAAAAGTAGAGGCTGAGGAAGGTATATTCTAAAGCAACAAACATATATAATAACTATAGATAAAGATATGTGGGTGAGTCATGTTGATGCTTTTGTGGATGCCATAGTTTCATCATTATCTGCTCTGCTAACACTGATCATGTTCCACCCCCACAAAAATTAGTAACGAAAACACACAGGACCAAAGAAGCTATTTGAGTATACACTAACTGAATATTTGAGCCAAAAGTCAAATATTTGTCATCAACTTTGGTAAACTGTTACTTCCCATCAGGTTCAATTTAGTGTTGTTTATTCCAAGGAACACCCATCATGTATTGTTTGTATTAGGATAGGGTCAAGAAACAGAGAGAAACCATGTCAGAATCTCAATCTCTGTGATTATTCTAGCCATAAATAGCAAGAAATTTTCAGAGTAAAGAGCAACAGAAATTCTGTGTACAACCTTGCAAATTGGATTTGGTTAGACACAGAACCTTTAATTTCTTCCAAACAACTCCTGTATCTGTGAACTCAAATGTTATTTGACCTAAATGAATAAATGTATTGAGTAGGACCTCTGCCTTCTTCTATAAAACCATAGAAATTGTTCCTGTGACTTAATGGAACAATCCTGCGCCCCTATGTTGACAGCCCATGTTTTATAACAACCAGGGGATGGCTGTTTCACATGACAGGATGAACAGCCAGATAATCCTGTAAGGCAGAGCACCTTCCATCTCACTAGGAAGGCATTCCCTAAATGCAGATAACAGCTATTTATCCTACAATGTGCTTCTGTTCATTTGGCAGCCAAAGCTCTGTAAGAATTGAGTAATTCATGCCTTCTGCAGGCCTTCAGTGAACGCTGGTAACCCTTCTGCCTGCCACTACTCACTTGTCATGGAGTATACAGGCAGGTTCAGAAATTCTCTTGTGGGCTGGCACTGCCTAGAGCCACAATTTTGCAAACAGTTGTTTATCTGGGTGTCTTCCATTGCACTAGAATAACCCCATGACTGGGACAAAAACACCCGTTTGATAAATGCCCTCTCAGAGAAGCCACATACACAACAATAGCATATGTTTTGCATTTAATTTTGATTTTGCAAACATTGCATTGGTTGTAAACACATCAGCTAAGCAATAACTGTACATGCATGCATAGGCAATGTAAGAGTCTGTTAAAGAAAGAACATCTACTGAAAATTGTACCTACTAACCTCACGCTTGCTCGCAACTAAAACCTGTAACTTCCAGGGGTTGGGACATATGAAATCAATTATTTCCATTTGTGTTTTTAATTTTTTAAAATTATTCAAATAAAATCTACCTTAAATAGTATATATGTCTTTTTTGGTCAAATATGCAAGCGGCAAAATAAGAGGCAACAGGCACCAACAGTGTAACTCAGATTCAGCTCAAATTCCTCTAGCAGTTAGGCAACACAACATTAATAAAATTACAATAAGAAATGGTTCAGCAAGATCTACTCTTGAGGTCAGAGCAGCCAACACACCAAGGAGCTGAAAGGTCTGTACCAGCATGCCCTTGTTATCAGAAAGTAATAAAATATGTATGTATATCTATCTATAGATCTGTTTACTAAACTGTGTTTTTGAACACAGAAATATAATCAAAATGTTAAAAACAGCATGAAAGGAATCCCAACAAGGATCATGGGAACATGGGATAATATGGATTGGAAGGGACCACAGGAGATCTCTAGTCCAACCTCCTACTCATACAGGGTCTCCATGACACAGATCAGGGTGCTCAGTGTGTCGTCCTGTTACATTCTGAAATTCTCAAGGATGGAGATGACACAACTTCCCTCAGAAGCTTGCTCCACTGGCTGGCTGTGCTCATGGTGGTAGAGTTTCTCATTACAGCAACCTGGACCTCTCATGTTGGATTATGCTTGTTTCCCAGACTCCTGCCACGCATTTCTGTCATCTCATTCAAGTTGCAAGGGTCAATCACTAGGACTGTGGCATCAGACCCTTATCAATTTGTAGTATCTCCATTTCTCTACCGAAAGTACAGATCCCTTTAGAGCAAATTTAAACTTTCTGAACAGGTAGTGATTTTCTGCAGTCCCCTGACAAGTTGCTGAGGACCACCAGCTGGAAAACAATGTCAAAATGCATTCTCAGTTAAAGGCTTGCCAAGCTTTTCTGCTTCAGCACAGAAGACTGGGGAGCAGAACAGCAGAGCAGTCTAATTGGAAAGATGATCCTTAGGAGCAGATGGCTAACCATGAAGAAATCTTAACATTGCCAATGAAGTAAATTTATTTAGCTGGAGAGGAAAAGGTACAATAGAGAGAACAAAATCTCTGTTCACGAATGAGAAAGAGCTGGCACCCAAGCTGCTGTAAATCAGTTGAGCTCCAGTTCTTTCAGTGGAGATGTATGCCTCTTTCACCACTTTAGGATTAGGCTTGAAGTATCCTATCCCCTAAGGAGCTATTCCTTGCCTCATTCTATGTATCATTTTCCATGTGCCACACATCAGGCACCAGCAGGGAGGTGCTTGTTATGTCTATACAGTGCTGCACTGCATGGTAATTCATTGCTCACTGACATGTTAGAAATTTTTTTAATGATTTGCTTCTGCTGTTCCAAAATAGGGTGAACTCTGAATATTAAATTTAATTTACATTAGGCATTCATTTAGATCATGTGGCAAATCCAACCTCCCCACAGCATAGCCCAAACTATTTTTGACACTTTCCTTCTGTTTGAACAAATACTCTTTAATAATTTTTCCTTCTTTGGCACAAGTCAAAGGTGGAAAAGTCATTACAAGGACAAACAGTTCTGTCAAAAAGTCTAACAAGCTAGAAGGAACACAGGCCATCTACTTGTGGCTCTGTTTAGTGAGATTGAATGAGCGCTGCATTAAACAGTTCTTATTTCTCTGTAGAATGGAAGGAAGAAGTGGAATGATCACATTTGGGTTTAAAATATGAGCTCTCCTAGGGATGTGGCAGTGCATAATTGCATTCTAAGTCTAGCTGAATCTGCAATCTGATGCAATTCTAGTATCAGTCATGAAGTCAGAAGACATTCCATGATATTGTTCTAGACTTTTAATTACAACTCCTGTCTAGGCAGTTATTTAAGTACATGTTAAACTCTCACTTCAACAGGATCACTCACATGCTTCCATGTTAAGACACAAGCTCGATTGAGTGTCTAGCTTAATCATGGCAAATGATTTCAAATAATCCCTAAATCAAACTAAGTAAAGATTCTCACTGATAAAAGGAATTCAGACTGGCCCCTCAAACTAGGTGCAATACCTCATGCCAGAGCAGGTAAGGCACAAGTGCTAAATAGAAGCATGACACAAGATGATTCACATAGTATTGATCTTTAATGAGGCTCTTAGGTAGATTACTCACTGATGTAACTCTGACATAACGCTGGCAAAGCTGACAAAACAATGCTGATAGGCAAGTGCTCAGATTTACTGGCAGAACAATAGGATTGCAAAGTGGGGAGTGCAGAGGCCCACTGCCTCAACTCTTATCTCTGCTATGTCATGCCAATGAGGTACAATTGCAATACAGTCTTCAACACAATAATACCTATTCACACATTCTCTGCATAGCAAATGATAAGGAGCTCTAAATGTACTGTTGTGATACTGCTCCTGGTGTAACTTTTCCTCATTCATTAGTTCAACATCCAATCCATCAGCTGGACACCAAATGAGACCCGGGATTCTTAACAATGTATCAGCTAAAACATACACAGTTAAGGCATGCAATTTAATTCGGCATGATTTGGTTAAACCAAACTGAACTTTTTTTCCAGTGGGTCTAATGGATTATATCCATTCCAGGTTTCAGGTTTCCAATTCCTCCTCTTGGGATGCTTTAGTCTACACATTAAAAAATACACCTTTGTTTATAAATATGAAATCTGGAAAGAAAGTAATTCCATTGCATCAAGTTGTTTCTGCTCAAACTTCTCAAAGTCATTCTCTTTCAAGCAGAATCCAGATTCAGAAAAACTTGAGTTCTATAAAAAATGGAAGGAGTATTTTTATTTATTAGCTTTACTTCTAACTCATTTTAGATTTCAGCTATAACCATTCATAATATTATAATATTTAGAAGCATTACAGTTCTGGCTTCATCTGAAGTATTCCAGCTCCACTGTGATTAAAACTGGGTTGTGAAATGTTGGGTGTCTTTTTGTGGAAACCAGTATTGAAAGAAAATAAATATGCTTAGAGAAAATATTTAGAGAAAATTATTAGACTGTTGCTATAAGTGATGAACCTGTGCCATCTCTTATAAACTCTGTTTCTGCAAAACTAAAAAATATAAAACAGTTATAGGGCCTCAAGATATATGTGAAACTAATCTGGTGAGAAATGCAAGAAATGTATCTGTTTGTATAAAGAATAAAAAGGGAGAAGCCAAGTTGATGCTAAACCTAATGAAGTCATGACGGAGATATAGATAATATACTTCAGCCACCCTGCTCTTTTTTCAGTTGTCATAAACAGTAGTCACTAATCCTTACTGATTGTAAGGAATAAAAAGGAACAGGAAAAAACGCACATTTTCAGTATCGCTCGTGCTTACACTCATGAAACATTGATAACAACAAGGGTTTAGCAAAATCTCTAAAAAGACCATACTTCGGCAAACCAGCAGGGTTGCACATTTATCAAATTAAAAACTATAACCAACATGAGTTAAGCTCCAAATAAGGATGTTAAGCTCCTGTTAATTCTTCTGTATGTGGACCTCTGTAAGCATTTTCATTACTGACCATTAAAAAGAGGAGTTGGCCTCTTTTTAGAGGAGAGGCAGAGAAGACTCCTGAGTCACTAAAAAAATTACACCCTTTTCACTTTTCTTCTTCTTAATCCTCTTGCTGTTATGTTGCAAATAGAAAACTAAACTGTATGAAATGGTTACTTTTAGGAAAGCATAAACACACATCATTAAACACAAATAAGAAAAAGGAATGTCTCTTATCTCCAACAAAGGGGAAAACAAATAGCCCAGTTTTCTCCACTTCCCCCGTCACCTCTCCCCTGATGCAGGAATTTTCACAGAATGAACAGTCTCAGGTCAGGCAGAAGCAGTTCATAGGTATAGAAGGGAACACAGACCAACAGAGTTCAGCCTTCTATCTATACAAACCGTGACTTACAAGTAAGTACTAAGGCTTACAGAGATTTAGAACACATCTAAATTGTACCATGAAGGGGCCTGATATGGCAAAGCAGCATCTACACAGAAGGAACTTTGTTCTGGCAGATGTAGCTGTGCGGTCCTGATAACTAAAAACTGCAGCTAGGCAACCTTTTTGCAAGCAAACATACCTCTTTTCCTCTGGTCTGCATTTGCCCTTGACCAACTTTTAGGCCTAGCAAGGCTTCCACACAATTTATTTTCTGAAAAAAATAACAATGTTTCAGGTATCAAAAGATGCTTATTTTGGTCCTCCTGTTCCCAGCTTGTTTATTAAGAGTTACCAACAATTCAAGTTTTTCATATTGTTTTCCTAGCATGTGATATCCAAAGAAGCAGAGAATTTATAGCTTCAGATGTTACTGAAGTAAAATAGAGCCGTGTCAACTGTTCTTTACTAAATCCTACTTTAGTTCTCTTCACTGGTTTTGTCTTTATGCAAGCTATAACCCATCTGACCTGCTTCAGGGATCACTCACCCCACTGCCTATGAAGCAATTAGGTGAATGAAGCTTTCAGGCTGACCCAGTACAGTTCTCTTCCCATTGGGCAACAATTTATGGCATGCCATCTCTCTCTCTCTAAGCTGCTTTTGTTAAATAACTTGATAAACTAGCAAAGTTAAACAAAATGCACATGATCCTCCAGCACGGTAGTCTACCTACTGATGTAATTATGTGAGATTGTCATGACAACAGATTTGACATCTGCAAAAAATGCTTTCTCTGAAAGCAGATGAATATATATTTAAAACTTTCTGCAGGGAGGCATTTTCTGCATGGTTGTTAATTCAAGGCTTGTGGCATTCTTAAAATATTTTTTAATTGAGTTTTAGGGTATTAAGAGAACTTGTAGTACCTATGACCTAAAGCCACAATCTGTTTCTGTATTTTCCTTCAAAATTACGCATCAGGTGAAAGCTCCCAGGCCTACCTCAGAACTGGTATTCTTCCTCCAGTCTGAAAGGATGGTTTGTTTCAAGATAGAATCAAGAAAAAAAGGCTATCATGATTTCAAATCATCTCTTTGGCACTACATTAAAGATTCTTTCTCTCTGCCTAAGCCACATGAACTGTGTGCATCTTCCTCCCACACCCAACTCCCACCATACAACTTTCTGTGTTGGGCTCTTGAGCAGAGCTCACTAGACACAAGGGCTTGGTTCCAGATGAACACCAGGCCCACTACAGGGCTTGGTTCTAGATGAGCACAAGAGAGCTCATTGAAGAGCTGGGAGCTAGAGTAATCCATGGAAGACTTTCTTTGGTTGACTACAAATCACAACAGCAAGTTTCCAACATGACCTGCCAAAAGGTGAGGGAAAGAGGGAAGTGGACAAGGTTTTAATGCCATGTATCATCAAGCAAAGCCTGCAGAAGAACTAGGCAGCTGCTGGGAGTGAAGCAAAGGACTTGAGGAGTGAACAACTAAATCCAAGCTTGAAGGCAATCTAAAGTTCAGACCACAAGTACAATAGCACCGGACCTGAAACATGCCAATACCAGCGGGAGAAGAGAGGTATCATTTCAGGACTTGTTGTCATATATGGTCTACTTGATCTTCTAAGAGTATCCAAGTATTCCAGCTTGAAAAGAAAATGTGTCTCTTCAAGAGTCTCAGAACTACATGTCCAAGGCTCAAGCAGCCCACGTGCATAACTTCAGACACCCAGTTTTAATTTTCAATAGCCAAGCAATGCCCCTTGCCTGAGAGCACAGTAACAACTGGCAGAGAAATAGCTGGAAAGCTGTACAAGCACAATGCTGATGACCAGTACCTGCAGGATGACAAGAGGAAAAATGCAAACATTTCTGCTTTTGGGAATTAAAATTTCTGTCTCCTGTTGTGTGAAGACCATGAGCACACAGAGAAGCTGCAGCTCCCAGTGAAGGAGCTGCCCAGATAACAGCTGGAACTGCAAAGAGAGGAACTACAACTTCGCAAAAGAACAGATTGTCCTCAGCCACTTTTGGAGGCTATGACATCTTGTTGTATCTACAAATACAGGAGGAAAATCTTCAAGTGGTGTAAATCTGCATAGCAACAACAACTACAAAGGATTGGTGCAAGTTTCTTTAAAAGGGGGAGTAATCTCAGTTTTGACAGACACCCCAAAATGTCTTACAGCAGTAAAGATCACCTTGCCCTCTATTTGAATGAGTTTAACAACAGTGGTATTTGGACCCACATGTGTTCCCTATGCTGCTAGGGCAATCAATAGTAACAGTAGTAACTAAGAGTTCTCAGAAAATTTCTAGCTTTACCATTCTGTTTGCACTATAAGACCTACCCTTACAGATCAAGGAGCACTGGCACAGCTATTAATACTTCAGCCACAAGATGCTATCTCGGTACAGGTATTTAGCTTTAACTTGCTATTAGTTTCCTTTTGCTTTACATGCAATGATGGCTGTAGCTTAGATAGCCTCAGTCAAGATTCATGCTCTCTGGAAACCTGAGATAATTTAGAAAATGAAGAAAGATAAGCCAGACTCTCTTTTACATGTTTATAATTTAGCAAATGTTCATGATCTCTTGAAATAGTTATATGTATATGTGATTTTTATACCTTCTTTTTCCTTAACTATAACCCAGTCCAGATCTCTGATCTATGTAAGACATTTATGCTAGCACAAGAAAGGATTAATCAGAAAATAGCAAACAGAAAAAAGAGAGAAAATACCAGAATTGGTATATCCCCCGAGAAGGGGAGAAAATCATACAACACAGATGTCAAAGTGTTTTGGGTTTTTTGCTTGCATCAGTCCAGTAGCATTTGTGATATTTTAGTCTAAGTCCCAGCATACAAGATTCTGCACCATTAAAAGCACTCGGAAAGCAGAAACGCAGTGCCATGTACAGAAACTTCTGACATTTTAGAATTTTTTTCCTTCTCAAATAGCAACAGTATTAGTAAATTATTTTCTGTAAAAAAAATCTGAAAAAAATCCCTTTTGGAATTACACTTATCTGACTGGGTTGAAATGATCTGTTTTATCTCTGTTGTCTGACATTACATGTTGCAGCATGGCATGCCACAACACATCAAACAGTATTTAGTTATAGAACCACAGACTCACAAAATGGTTTGGGTTGGAAGGGACCATAAAGATTACCCAGTTCCAACCCCCCTGCCATGGGTAGGGGCACCTTCCACTAGACCAGGTTGCTGTGAGCCCAAGCCAACCTGGCCCTGAACACTTCCAGGGATGAGGCATCCACAGCTTCTCTGGGCACGTGTTCCAGTGCCCCACCACCCTCACAGTAAAGAATGAATTCCTCATATCCAATTTAAACCTGCCATCTTGCAGTTTAAACCCATTCCCCCTTGTCTTATCATCACTTGTCTCATCAGTACTTGTGCACTTTTCCTGACATGGTCTCAAATCTGACTTTTTTCCTACAGCAGGTGGTTCTTCAGTCTCACAGTCCCTGCTTTTGCCTTCTGTGTCTTGGGTGGTCTGGCTAGAGCACTTACCACTGCAGACCAAGTCAGAAAAAGTTGTTGACTATTTCAGCCTTTTCCACACATCCCATAAAACCAGGTATCCCATTTCCTTCTGGAGAAAGCCCACATTTTCCCTAGTCTTCCTTTTATCACCAACATACCTATAGAAGATTTGCTTCTAGTCCTCTGAGATCCCTGGCCCGATTAGACCTCCTAATCTGATCCTTGGCTGCTTGCATGGCAATTCCTCACAGTCTCTCTGGGTTGTTTCCATCCTCTGTAGGTCAAAAAATTAAATGAAATGTTCTTCCATCACCTTAACCCCCGAACAATTCATGTCCTTCTCCCAGTATAATTGGGATTGAAATTGAAACAAAATTGCCGTTAAAAACTCTGCTAAGAAATTTTTATTCTGCTTTGCCTTCTACTCTTGCTAGCAACTCTCAATTGTGTAAAGAGATGACAAGTAGGTTTGATATGGTTTGAAGCTGGAATGGAAGCATTTTATGCCCTGTTCACAAGGGTGTGAAGGACAATACAAGGTACAAGTAGAAGGGCTAGTGAGCCAGCCCTTCAATGAGCTGAAGTGCTTGGAAGGGACAAGCAGCACAGTGCTCCTGCTAGAGCTGCTACCAGTCTGCTGAAAGCTGAAATGACACAGCGCTAGAAAATGCAAATTAGAAACATGATCAGGTATTGGGTTTTAACCCGCTCTTTGTAAGTCTGATTTAGTAAAATTTCCTTGGTTTTATTACATCTGGTTAGGTTGCCCTTACATTGTTAAGATAGGTGTAGAAAGTTACGTTGCTCTGATTCTTTCTGGTTCATTTCTTAGCTAGTATTAATAATTGTTAGCCTTTGATATCCAAGGGAAAATTTGGGCCTAATTCTCTAAGAAGTATTGCCAGTATCGTGGACTGCACTCATGAAAAGAAGTGAGTTCATTTCGTCATAGATTGAGTTTGCAGTATTACAGAAGACAAACTGCTTAAGCAGCAGGCTTGATCTGGGATACTTTCTGTGCATCTTTCATTATCATCCTGTTTTCCAAAACAAATGAGCAGTCCAGCCTGCAGAATTAAGGTTCAGCTTTAATTGCATAGTGCTATAGATTTTGTCTTATCATAGGCAAACATCCTCACATATTTTAGCCTTGAATTAGTTCAAGGTTTTCTCATCTGTTGTTAATTCAAAGGCTTTGTTACTATAGTCATTTTCATTCTCTTTCTCTTTCATCACCTGTCACTTCCACTCCCACTCTGTCAGTCTTTACCCTATCTCCTAACTGCAGAAAAAAAAAAAAGCCAACAACCTCCTCCATATTAGGGAAGAACACATTTTGAATGACCTATATATTTCCAACTTATCTTGCAATATCTGTTTCTAAGGTGACTGTAATGAATACACACACAAATCAAGAAACCTCATTTTTTTCAACCTCATTTTTTTCACTTTACTTTTCTGTTTTTGGGACATGATGAATTTTAATGTCTATGCATCCAAGAGACCCAAAATCGTGTCAGGTCACAGCACAGGATCACTAGAGATGAATACTACCTCAGCTTGTTTACTTATTGCAGTCCTTGTGTATCAGAAGCTCATCCTCAAAGACTGGCAGCAGTGCTCTTTGGTATCAGTATCTGACTAGGATTTGGGTGTTCCCATACATTGAAAGGTTTCTGTCACGAACTGACACTAGCTTCGTCTGTTTTCATGGGAAATCACAAAATCTGTCTATGACATTGTAATGGGAAGTTACAATTCTTTCCTGTCCACTGCAGGATCTTTGAGATGGCAATCAGTTTTTATTGCTAGTCTCTATAATGCTAAACACAAAAGAACACTTATCTAGATGTGCAGGATTTACTGCATTACAAACACTGGGAATAACTGGGAATAGCTAGAAATGCTGTTTTGTGTCATGGGTCATCTCAAGCAGTTTCTGTTTTGTTGTCACAATGAAGGATCAGGTTGGGGTTAGATGTCCAAAGCTGCAACCACAGAGAGAAAACGGCGTCACCTAAATTCCCAGGGAGGCTTTTATTTTCTGAAAACATTAAGGAGAAACAAATGACCTGGTACCTGTTAGAGAGAGAGTTTATAGTTCTTCCTATGCCCTGATGCGCAGGCAGAAGACATAGCTACAAAATGGAAATTTAACCAGACAAGACCGGGACTGTTGATTTACCAGGTTAGTAGTTCTACTGAGGCTAGCTGTGTAAAACAACCTAAGATACTACGCAGCTACACTTACTGAGTGAGCATGTGAGACTTAAACAGTCATGTAGTATGGAGACTGGCTATGTAGTACAAAATGTTGAGAGAGAGAGGAAATTGCTCATTTAATCCCTCAGAGAAGCCATCACATCATTAAACAGCAGCTATTTACACCTTCATTCCGAAGTAATTAAACCACGCAATAAATTCTCACCAACAGTAGCTGCTAGAAATCGAGTCCTTTTAAAACAAATTTAAAAAAAAAGAAAAAGCAACAAACAAGCAGTCCAAAATACAAAAGTAGATATTTCATGAGGAGTGGAAATCCTCAAATTCCCACTTTGAGGTTCTAGTTCTATGAGCTCCACTCAGCCTGTTGATGATATAGAGCAGCAGATTATGAAAATGTTGGTCACGTTCATAAGCTGATAGCAGCCTCCTTCCATCAATGCTGCCTTCTATGCAGCTAAATCTACTATCTCTGAAAGTCCAGCTAACTTGAAAGAGCAGATTGCTAACCTGGGGGAAGACTAAGGCCGACTGCATAAGGAAGCACTTTGAATAATTCACTGTTCACCATCTTCCTGCTAGGCCTGTATTATACAAGCATCATGCAGTTTGCCTCCTCCAGTGAAGCAGTGGCTGAAAACTGAGCTCGATTTATCAGTTGATCTATCAAATATCAAGAAACAAATGATTTGCCAAAGTCACACAATAAAGCTGATACTTAACTAACTGAATCCTTCCTCTTCCTAACTATAGCAGGGTGCTCCTATGAGGTGCTCTCCCCTTTTGTTGAAAGGCTGACAGCTGTGCAGGTTTTCTTGTTTCCTTACTCAAACGGCTGTTCCCTGATCATTACCGAGAAGCCACACCCATCCTGTCAGATCCAGGCTGAGTTAGACTGACCTGGCACCTTTGACTGACAAGTCTAAATACCATCAACTGTTATGCCTCAGTACAGAACAGATGCCCCTTAAAACAGTCACAGCTGGATTTATACACAACAGACCATCTGTTCAGGCAACACAGATGGCTAAGAACAGAGCAACTCAGGGCTTTGCTCTTTTCCCTGGCTTCAGGTCAAAATAAAATGAGGGTTTTGATCTTCATATTGTCAGAGACATGACCTGTGATAGAGGAAGGCTTCTGCAACATGTAGGACAGTATCACCATCAGAACAAACAGGTAGAGCAGCTGCAGAACACTCCAGGGGACTCTCCCATCTGCATTGGCCGTTCTCCCAGAGGAGAGCAAGGTGTCCAGATAGCACACTGCTCATCTAAGCACATGCACACATACAGAAGCAATCTTCTTCTGGGGACCCTCATATCCTCAGATATAAGGAGAAAGAAATATTTTTATGATCATATATTACAAAATTATGAAACACTCAGATGCCACAGCAGTATCTAAGAAGAGAAAGATTTTTAAAAAGAAGCAAGCTGCATAAATATTGAAAAAAACATGGTTTGAAGAAGAGTACAGACTAGGCCTAAGAATCTAGGATATATGGCTCTAGAGTCTTGCACCTCTCCTCTAATCCATAACTCATTTGGGTTGCACTTAGCTGACTGTGTTGCAATCTTTTATATTCTGAGGCTCCTACTTAGAAAAACAGAGTTTGAGCAAGATAGAAATCTGGTTTCTAGTATGTGGATAATCTAGCTGAACTAAAGAAAATAGTTTATGTGCCTAAAGCAAAGCACATATGCCCATATGCATAAATGCCTTACTGAATAGAGATTAAATTAATCAAGGCATTTTCTACATCTGAAAGATTCGCCACTGATGTGTATGCATTTTGTACCTGAAACAGCAAGGAAAATGTGAATTTTATTTACAGCTTTACAAAAAGACAGAAACTACAATGATGTACAAAATGGATATTTCATAGAATCATAGAATGTCTTAGATTGGAGAGGACCATAAAGATCATCTAGTTCCAACCACCCTGCCATGGGCAGGGACACCTTCCACTAGACTAGGTTGCTCAGAGCCCCATCCAACCTGGCCTTAAACTCTGCCAGGGATGGGGCATCCATAGCCTCTCTGGGCAACCTGTTCCAGTGCTTCACCACCCTCACAGCAAAGAATTTCTTGTCAATATCTAATCAAAACCTATGCCCTTCCAGTTTAAAATTCCTCCTTGTCCTGTCACTACATGTCCTTTTAAATAGTATTTTTACATCTTTCTTGTAGGCTCCCTTTCTTTCCAGTAGGTTTCCCTCCTCCATCTGCTGTACCAGCCCTTCCCCTACTGCAAGGCTGCAATTAGGTCCCCCCAAAACCCTTCTCTTTTCCAGGTCGAATAATCTCAATTACATCAGTCATTCCCTATAGGAGAGGTGCTGCATACCTCTAATCATCTCTGTGACCCTCTCCTCTGGACTCACTCCAACAGGTCCCTGTCCTTCCTGTGCTGGGACCCCAGGGCTGGATGCAGAGTTCCAGGTGGGGTCTCACCAGAGCAGAGCAGAGGGGCAGAATCCCCTCCCTGGCCCTGCTGCCCACACTGCTTCGGATGCAGCCCAGGACACGTTTGGCTCTCTGGGCTGGGAGTGCACATGGCTGGGTCATGTCCAGCTTCTTATCCACCAGCACTCCCAAATGCTTCTCCGCAGGGCTACTCTCAATCATTCCCCAGCCTGTGTTGATACTAGAGTAAATTCACGATAGCTGTTCCGTGGCTAGAAAAAAATAAACCAATTACATGTATGCTAAGTCTTTAGAATTCTCATTTGAAAAAACCTAATTTTTGCTGTGAGATAATTACAGACAAAAGTGTACTCTTTGCTGAATTTTCTCCTATTAATGTATGAGCCCTACTGAGATCCTATAAAGACTGAAAATTCAAGTAGGATGCAAAAAAAACGATCCTTATTTAAAAGCCCTGGTGTGTGACTTATGCCTGAGTCTTAAGGATTTCCCCAGAGCTGTAGATCAACTGGGCTAAAACTATATGAATGGTAATTTGAATGGAACAGGAAGGGTAGACATACTGAACCACATTCCCAATTCCTCCTGTAAGCTCTCAGAATATTGCTCATCTTTTCATGAGCTCTATTCCTATAAAAATTACTCCAGTTAGTTCTAATATAATTTCACTTAAATGGGTAAAGAAACATAACTTACCAGAAATTAATGACCTCATCTTATGCTTAAAAAAATGCATCCTAGATTTGAGTAACCTTGACATTCACTCTCTGACTTTGCTTTCCTAAACCACAGCATGAGGCAGATTTATGAGCTGCAGATTGAGAGTTTGCCATTACTTTCAAAAGAATATGCTCTCTTGTTCCATTTAGGTGAATTTGAAGTTTTGATTGTTTATTTTCAGCACCTTCTGTGTTCTGCACATCTTCACAAGTGTCCTCAGTTTACTCTAAATGAATTTTAATTTTCTACAGATCATTGTCCGCTTCTGGCCTCAGCTGTAACAAGCCAAGTCTTAATTCAAAGCCAAAGCAACACTGCAGGTGATTGATGAGTAGAAAGTGTTCTGCAAAGCATACACAGAGAGAATACCACTCTGGCTGCGAACTTTTTTCTAGAGCTACAAGAGCCCACCTGGAAGAGCCAAAAATAGCATGTCCCATTGACTTTTATTCAGTCAAGACCAGAAGTTCCTTGAGAAGTGGGTGACAAAATCTTCAATCTATTACTCAAGAAGGTATCTGCTTATTTTTGATACTGTACTTGAACACATGCTTCCACCCTGCTCCTTAGGATGTCAGCATGGGTTCTGGAAATTGAGAATTGTTTTGGAACACGTGTACTTTAAAGCTTTAAAATCATTTGTATCACCTTCATGCTTTGACTAATAATGTCTCTCATTTCCTTTTCTGAGATGCTGGTGTAAGTCCCTTGATTCTCAAGCCATACACACAGTATCAGAGCAGGAAGTCACACAACTCAGACACAGCGAGACAGACTAGGAAGTTATCTCCATCTCTAATGGACAGCAAATATCTCATCACTCATTCTGCACTTATCATACATGCCATTCTTATTGATGTTGCTTTACTCTTTCATGAAAAAAAAAAAAAAAGAGTGGAATGTGAAACAGACAAAGACAGCAAAATCAAAATTATCAAGTCAAAAACCAGTGGTACTGAAACCCAAAACCGTTTACTCTTCTGCCATGGAGCTTGTCCAGATTTACCACATATAATCAAGGTCAGCGTCCAAATAAATAGGAGAATGACTAGGAAAGGAACCAGCACCAGCACAATGAGAAGAAAAATCATACCTGTGAATTGTAACTCAACTTCCAAGTAACACTATATAGTGGTTTTCTGTACACAGATGAACTATGAAACTCTCTCCTGTGACATTCTCTGATCTAATTACATTGTCATTGTAGCAGTATGTTGGAAACAAGGAGAACAGTAAATGAGATTTTCAGCTGCAAGTATCTTTGCTTTGGGCTTTTTTGGGCTCCTGTTAAGGCAAGAACTTCTAGAACTGTGATGTCATGCTCCATGAGATACCAGCCGCATTACACGTATGCATCTCGTCAGATAAATCTTGTCCAGTGCAAGAAGACCCCTGAACAGATAAATTGCTGGCTTTCAATGGCAATTCTTATGGTAGCCAAAGAAGAATTTATTTTATAGAGAATTCCTATAATCAGGAATTGCTCTTTCTTAAAAATAAAACTGGAAGTAAGTCCAGGATGCTTTTGTTTCATAAATAAGATCTGAAAAGATTTTCTTTTGCTATCTCCTTGAGTTAACGTACATTGTTTTGAACAAAAAGTTCTTTGGGAAATGAGTAGAAACTCTTAACATGATACTATAGGAAACATTATGGTCCTAAGAGAAACAGACAAGAATGGGACAAGACTATCAATTGAGTCTCCGACTTGAGACTCAACTTGTTCTGTTATATCTCAGACTAGTGACCTAAACAAAAGCAGTGAGTGCCTTTCCATTCTTCAAAGAAGAGACAGTTCCCATTGCTTTTTCTCTGCTAGGCCAATCTGTACATTTGCTATAACAAGAGATGACAGCTGTTGCTTCTGTTGGGGTCCTCTAGTCCTGAACATAGAGCTAATTTCTACTCTGTGAGTGTGTTTCTCAAAGGCTCATTCTTCCAAAATTTCAGAGTACTTAATGTACTGCATTATTTGCTCCAGCTGAATATGTAATGAAATCTCAAGATTTTGAATACGAAGAAAAGAAGTTCACATGCATTTCTAATAAGGTGGGATGAGAGAATAACACATATTATGCACAAAGTAACATTGGATGATTACTGAAAAGTCAGCTTGGCAGAAACCCAGAGACATGCACATGGGAGGGAGGATGCAAAATTCAGGTGAGAACTCACACTGCCCTGACTGGCATTGGCAAAAAAAAATGGACAAACTGTAAGACTTTCAGTGGTAGAGAAGTATTTGCATGATAAACTGGCACCTGCCATTAAAAAGATATATTGCTTAGTTAATTTGCACAGGAAGCTTCTGAGAAGGACCTTCTGTTTTGACTGCTTTCCAGGCTACAGCTGGAAAGCCAAACATTTTTTCAAATACTGCTACCATTAAGCAGCGCAGAAAAAGTGGGATTCCAAGAAGCCAACAATTCAGTTAATGGATTCCACCTCTAAATACTGCAAAAGAGAAGCTATTTGCTGCAAGAGCACGTTGGATCAATTTTGTCCAGTTGGGCAACTGGACAAAATTGGCACTAACAGAAGCTTGCAAGTGTTCATCAGAGTTAGTTATGAAGTAGAGTTTTATGTCTACACATAGAACTGGGCATAAATTACTTTGAAATAACTGGCATTTTCAGGTTTTTGAAGAGGTTAAAGGATAGTGCTATCATATGAAAATCCAGGTGTTTGAGCATCATAAGGTACGGTAAGATTCATTCTTTTTAAGGTTTAAGGTTTTTAATGTCCTTTTCTTTACCCATTATTTTCTTCATGGATATTCCTACTAAATTAATAATAACATTTTTGGTACTGTCAAAGACTGTGGTAGAAACAGGTAAAAACAAATACAAATAGATGAAAAATAGAAACATGGACACAGCCATCCCAGGGATGGACATGTCCTCTTTGGCCATTTCGAAGAAATGCTGCTGTCCTACTATAATCAGCCAGTAAGTATCTCCATCAAGTAATCGGTCAGACTAGCATATGTCACTTCGGGAAAGCAACTGGAGGTGGTTGATTTTAAAAATGAAATGCCTAGATGGATGCTCTAATCCACTCAAAACCACTAAGGCACTAGTGGCTGCATTCTGTTCCTAGATACCTATTATCTAATGCAAAACTTACAAAAGAACCCATATACTTGGTTTCTTCACTTTCATGAAGGCACTGGGCAGAACACAGGAGGCCTTCAGCTGTGTTATGTCACATTAATCTATGAAGAGATTTATGAACAAGAAGAGCAAAGCAGTCAGCCATGATTCAAAGAAAAGTAATTTTTCTTCTTTTTGTGGTTCTTCTCTTTCTGCTGTCTGAATTTACAGAGCTGATCAACAGCTCTGAAGCAATTCACAGTGCTCCTCTGATATCGGCCAGTCAAGCATACCTTGCTGCTCATACACCATCCCTTGACTTAAGTATAATAAGGGGCATAAGTAATTAATTTGCTACCTCCCTGTTGCAAATGAAAAGCCAGAATTATACACCCAAAAGCAAGCCTGACTCTAGTTTTATACTGCAATCCCAAGACAAGGCAAATGTCTCTCTTACCTACCTGTGAATAGTTTATAGTTTTTTATTTGCAGCGCAGTTCTTTCTTTATATGTTTTCTTGTTAATTTCCTCCTTCAGCTCTCCACTGCCAATTTCCTGTCAGACTTTTCAGTACAAGGTTATGAATGCTCTACTGGCCTTCCTCTCTCATTGTTTTTGAAACTGCGTGATGAGGAGGACATGCTTCGGTTACTATTAAGTGAATGTTGGGGTTTTAGAAGTTCCCTGTTCTTTCTTTTTCCTTAAAAGGAATTTTTCCCCATGTTGTGTTGCTAAGGAACAAATTGCTGGGCACTTAAGGGAAAACAAAGGGACCTGGCCACAGGGGAGGGTCCAGCCAGCTGCCCTCTGTGCCTGAGCTTCTCATTGGGCAGAGANCACCCCCTGCCTGCCGAGACGTCCGGAGGTCCTGCTGCAGCTCCGGAGTTTGGTACATCTCATCCACAACGCGGGATTTGGGTCCATCTCTCCTGCTCCAGCCTGCTGTTCCCGAGGCCCCTCTGCCCTCCCAGGGTCTGTGCAGTGACTTCCCCTCCGCCATCACCGCGTGGTGCCGAGCTCGCTCCGCAGCGCCCCCTGCAGCCGCGGGGGAACATCGCACCCGCCCTGCTCACCGGGAGAGGCTGCTCTGGCTCTGCTCGGTTTGGTATCACTGACACAGTTACTGCTGTTTGTTTGCCTTGTTATATATATCTGTTAGTAAAGAACTGTTATTCCTGCTCCTCATATCTTTGCCTGAAAGCCCCTTGATTCCAAAATTATAACAATTCGGGGGGAAGGGGGTTACATCTTCTATTCCAAGGGAGGCTCCTGCCTCCTTAGCAGATACCTGTCTTCTAAACCAAGACAGTGAACATTCAGTCTTGGTCTAAATGTCAGCAAAGTGAACAAGGGAAGAGAACAATAAGCCAAAATACCCAGAGATAACAAAGTTAAAATAGGCTGTCACATTCAGGTCTTTGTTGCATTCTCCTCTTCATCAAGGCCTTTGACTCAGGTATCTATAGCAGGGTAGAGGATGATTATTTTCACGACACTGAGGAATGAACTCATTCTAGACGGGAAAGTAAATATTATTATGCTTGGCACTGGATCCCTGTAGCTTTGATGTTATTTGAAGTTTCCTGCTGCTTCAAAGCAGAAAGAGCTGTTGCTGTTGAGAATAAAAAGGCCTGCCAACAAGGGTATAGCTCACATACTGGTCTGTTAAGGTCCTGGGTGGCACTGTCGACTGGCACCTAACATTCTGCTTCTTTCTTTGTCAAGTTTACACAAATTAAAAAGCACTGTTGACACTTTTGGGATCTTGTTTATCCAGGGCCCGCAAAGCACTTTGCAAAAGATCAAGGCATTCAATATATACAATGATCCTAGTAAATCCTCATCAGTTTCACTATTGTGGGCAACAGGTCGTTTTACATTGTTATTATAGGCTGACAGCTAGCTGTAATAGACTAGCGATAAAAATACCATCTTCCAGGAAATTACAGAGTTGGTCACAGAGTAGCTATCATGACAATTAACAAAGATACTGCTGATTTGTTCTCACTGGAGCTCTCCATGTCCTATTGTGAAATGGCCTCTCCTCAGTATTTTGTTGGCTTCTTAGTTTATCAGTGAATAGCTAAAACTGTTTATCAAGCCATCTGTTAGAGAAGTCCTTGATTTGATCTGAAATGCATTTATGCAGCTAAAGACATTATTTGATACTGAGCAAATCTTTCTGGAATGACACAGGTGACACCCTAAATCTCAGGTGAATATTATGCAAGTAGTGTTTCAGTGACAGGCAAGAGAGCTGTCACTGAAGTGAGACCTTTGTTCTCACTTCAGATATGAGTTTGGATGCATGTAGCTATGAAAACAGATGAAAAAAAGTGGGACTATCTGGTGATGATGATGATGATAATCATAATAATAAAAACAACATTAATATCAATAATAATGCTGAAAACCAGTGCTTTTTCATCTGAATCAAAAAAATATTGAGCAGAGCTCTCAAGGAAGATTGTTTAGAGAAAGAGAAATCATTTACCATTAATTGAAGTAACACATATGCAATTGGAAGGAAAACAGTTAAATGTGAAAATCTTTCCTAATTCTAAACAGTCACCTTTTGAATTAGTCAAACTGACTGATGACTCTTTGAAATTAGTGTAATCTTAGGTCTCAACTTTAGTTAGTGGAGACAAGAGATTAACGTATGCAAAAAATCTCAGTGTCATAACTGGTGACATATATATCTTACTGCTGTAACTGCCTCTGGAGACCTTGTCTGATGCCCTCAGTGCATTATGTAAAAACATTTTCTTTATTGTAGAGTTAACAGTCAAAATCAAAGAATAAATAATGGAGAGAAAGGACACATTTCTGAATTCCCAATCTTCTTCACAGCCGCTATGCAGTATTGTCTTCTTTGTGGATTGTTGTGTGGTTAGAATCAGATTTCTTGGGAGATTAAAAATTTGGTAACAGATCATCTTCAGTCTGAACAGCACTACATGAAAAGCCGGAATGTTGGCTGAAAGAACCATATACCCAGTCCTCAGCTTCCACTGATGAAATAATCTCTGGCATGGCTTGCCAGAAATAAGTGCATCTAATAAACTGAGAGAAAGCAGTTTGGGCTAGTTTAGGCAATTTCAGTTGTATCATTCCATGCAAATGATCCCTGCATTCTGATCCACATAACAAATCCCTCAAATTAGAAACTAAATGCAGTGTTATGCTGGATAAATTCCTTAGTGCTGAGAAAGACCTATCACATGCTGACAGGTTGTAGGTAGGCCTCTGAGAAGGGGCAAGACTCTTCAGCTTGCAGCCAGTATTTAATCAAAAAGATGGGAAACCTTTCCCTCTTTTGGAATCCCTCTGTCTTGGTTTAGAAGAC
>VZRF01000878.1:0-13015 GCA_013396875.1 Vireo altiloquus
GAAAGGAAAGGAAAGGGTGAAAGCAGCCATGGATTGGATCTCGCTACAGGAGGAAGGTGTGAGGGACTGTGAGACTTCCCAGGGTTTGATCCAGGGGGAATTCTGGAAAAACCATCCGAGTGTGCTCAGGACAAAGGAAAGGCCAAGGATCTCGTGGGCTATGGAGCAGCTCTTCCATGAGGGATGGATGTTGCCCAGCAGCACCAAGTGCTGGCACAGGCTGGCACGGGCAGCTCCCAACCCTCAGCCTCTCCGCTGAGCCCGCTGACGGGAATAGGGATAAAACCCCAAACCAGTCGGATTTCAAGACACATCCCACATTCTCCAACCTCTCCTGCACCTCCCAGACTCCCAACAGGGCCCCACAAGCGAGGAGCAAACCCCTTGAGGTGCCACCATCACCCCACAACACCCAGCATCCCCGGGGTTACCTCTTCCTCCTCATCCTCATCCTCCACATCCAGGATCCCCGAGTCCTGCTCGGACATGGGGCTGGTGTTCTTCACCTCCAGCTCGGAGCCGGCACTGAATTCCTTCTTGGATTTCTTCCCCCCGCTAATCCTGGGCTGCTGGGCCACGATGTTGTCCAAGTTCCTCTGCTGCTGTGCCTAGGGAAAAAAAAAGAAGCAGATTTTTGGGATCCAACCTGGTTTCCAGCCGTGGAAGTGGACAAAGGAGGTCAGACACACCTCGTGGAATTCCACCCCCAATCCCAAAATATCCCAAAATCCCTTTGCCAAGCAGGCCAGGGATTATGCAACAACCCAAACACGCTCCTGACTCTTTCCAAATCCCATTTGGATTTGCTGCCACGTTGATCCATTTAGGGCCCAGCTGCAGCAGCTCTCACCCCTGGGCCATGTGGTGACTGTCACAGGCTGCACTCAGGGAACCTCCTGAACCGCTGGATTCCTTCCCTCCTTTCCCACATTCCACATCTGGACCCCAGAGGTGCCTGAAAGCATTTTTGTGGGAGCCCAGGAGGGTTGGATTGCACGTGGTTGATGTGCGGAACGAGCTGTAAAAGGTACTCAAGGAATAAAAAGGCGATGGAGGAGTGGAACAAGGAGCTGTTCCAGGGGTTTTTGGGGCTGTGGAGGTCACTGCCTGTGCCCTGCTGTGAGAATTCCTTGTTTTTCCTTTGCTGAGGAGCAGGGAAAAGGGTTGAGCCCAAGTTGTTGGGAGCTGATCAAGTTCAAACTGAAGGATGAGGAATGGGAATGGCATGGACACACTAAGAGTCTCCAGGGCCAAATTCCAGTCAAAACCAGGAGAGAAAAAGGCCAAATCCATGGATGTGGCAGTGCTGGGCACGTGGGTTTGTGTGCTGGTGCAACTGGAGGATAAACACCCGGAAAACCTGGAATTTACACGGATTTAGAGGCAGATTTAGAGGATTCCTCCTGTATTTTGCGGTGGATTTTTTATGTGTTAGGAGAAAGGTGTGTGGGAATCATGGAATCACGGAAGGGACGTCAAGGATCCTCTCATTCCAGGGGCAAGGACACCTTCCACAAGCCCAGGTTGCTCCTGGATATTCTGGAATTCTGTGATTCCATGAGGTGGCAAAAGGGCACAATGCCCTTCCTTATGGGAATGTGACAGCCTGGATTTAGGAGGAAGCAGGAAAAGCAAAAACCCTGCTGTAGATCCAGCTGTCAGTGACACCATGGGAGAATCAAAACATTATTAATCACTACTAAAAATCACTAATTATTATTTACTTCTGCTACCTGAACTGCAGAGAGCACAAAGACTTATCCATGTGTAAATTTCCCGAATTATTTCCTTTTCAGCGCTTGGAAGTTTTAATATCTCCTCCCTCAAAAAAAAAATAAATTCAGGAGCAGCTTTTTATTTTTGCCTCCAAGTCCCTTTTGGAATCACTCCTTGGGAAGCAAAAACCCACCAGGGACCGAGCACAGGAGTAATTCCTACATCCGAAGAATATGAAAATCCAAGTGTGGTGTGAACATCCCAATCCCTCAGAAAATCCACCTCAAAGTTCTCCTCACCCCCAGCACACACAATCAGCTCCGAGGTTCATTAACGAGCAGGGTAATTGATAACAAAATTCCCCAGGAGCTACCCCCGGAGGTGGCTGCAGAGGGAACTGGAGAGAATCCTTGGATTGGCATTGTTGGAGTCTAGGAAAAGCTTGGGAACTTTTCCTGCTCCTCTGGGTGTTTGTTTTACCCTCAGAGCTCCTCAAAAAAGGCTTGGCCTGTGAACCAAGCTCGTGGGAGCATTTACCCCCAATTCTGGGTGAGTTGAGAGCACCAAAGGAATGAGGAGATGTTGTTTAGTGCAGCACAGAGTGTGGAGTTGGAGTTTTTAGGTTTTGCTCTATATATTATATAGAGCCAACATGGAGATTCTAGGCTGTTGGCTTCTCCTTCTGCATCTTCTTCTCTCTTCTCTACCTTTTTCCCTCTGACATGAGTTCCTGTGGTTTGTTAATTGGTAGAGAGAATTTAGTGTAGAGGAGACATGTCAGTGAGGTTGATATTCACTGGTTTTGGGAACAAAATAAGATAGGTAAAGTTTCCTAACTGGTTGATAATAGATATAAAAGCTACCTGCTTTGGGTAGCCATTGCCATTCTGCCCTCGTGTTCCTGGAGGTCACAGCACAGTCTGTGCCTCCCAAACTTTGATAAGATAAAATAAACAAGCTTTGAAACAGCAGAAAGAAGCTTCATTTCATCTTTTTGGGACATGGGACACTGAAATAAGGAACACTGAGCCAGGAGTCAGGGTCCAGAGAAGATCACCTCCCTCCTGACAGGGATGAGCTCTCCCTGTTGGGCTCCCACAGCACAACCTTGACCTCTAGTGGTTGGAAAGCAGGAGCAGCCCTGGAGCTCATTTCCTCCCAACCCATCCCTCTGAAGAGATCTCTTCAGGGATGAATCCCAACAATGGGAATATTTTTGCAAGCGAGCCCCAGAGGGAAAGGTCTGGGTGGACAAAGTTTTGCTCCCCAACATTCAGGACCTGAAGCCGTTTTTGGGGGAAAAAGAGGCACTTTTGGCAGCAGGAATGTCAGACTTCAGAGGCACCACTCCATAGAAAGGCCTTGCGACATCCCATAAAGGGAATTAGGACTTCAAAAAGGGGAGGGAGAGCTTAGTCCTTCAGAAGAGAACACAACAAAGGGTCGGGGCTTGGTCCCACCCTCAGACCCGCCCAGCGCCGCCACGACTTTCCCAACCCAGGCCTAATGAAGTTATAACCCTGAACCCACTGGAAATTCCCCCGAAAGCAAGCCCAGTGCACTCATTAAACCCTCCAGTTTATGTAATCCTTCTTCTTCTGGAGAAGGGAGAATCAAAGAGTGGGAAAATGCGAAGTTTTGGATCAAGCACTGAGCTGGAAACGGATCATTAAGCAGGGCGGAGCAGGCCCGGAGCGCACAGGCGGTCATGGGAGAGGGAAATTTGGGATAACGAGCTGAGGGATGGATGCTGCTGCCAGCCCTGGACTCCTCTGCCTCAGCCCTCAGCATGGAACACTCAGGATTTCAGGCTGGACACGGAATTGTTGTCACCAAGGATCCATGGAAGAGCTCTCCGAGGATCCCAGGCCTTGCTCCTGCCTCTCTTTTCCAACAGGGATTAATCCTCCTTCTTTTCCAACAGAAATTAATCTTCCTTCAGGTCCAGGTCTGCTGTGGGAGCACAGCAGGATGTGACCAGGGGTCAATATTGATAAGATCCAAACCAAACATCAATAAGACTTAATAAATTCCAGTTATTTAGGAATCAAGGAAATCTGTCTGTCCGGCATCGCTCCAGGACAAGGAGCTCCACACGGAATTCACTTTGATTTTGCACTTTTAATGCAAATAAACTGATCTGTCAAGTTTGACCTGGATTAAAGTCCAAACACCTGCTGGGAAAATCACAGAATCCTGGAATGGTTTGGGTTGGAAGGGCTCCTAAAGGTTATCCCATTCCACCCACAGGGACTTCTCCCACTGTCCCAAGCTGCTCCAAGCTCCAATGTCCAGCCTGGCCTGGGACACTTCCAGGGATCCAAGGGTAGCCACAGCTGTCCTGGGCACCCTGTGCCAGGGCCGTGAGAAAAAAAGGGAAAAATTCTATTTCCCAACTCCCAGATATCCTAAAAAGCAGCCAGAGGATGTTCCCGATGGCACAAAAACGTTTGCAGCCCACAGGGAGCAATTTGGACCTTAAGGAATCTTCACCTCTCAGAATTTTTTTTGTGGGGTAGCTCTAAATCAGACAAGATTTTCCAGGGATTTCTAGGTTAAAAAACACAGTAAATCTGTGGGTTTTTGTTCCCTTTCCCTTTCTGGGAACCCCAGAGGCAAATCCTGGCCTACAACAGACACATTCCGACCATGGTGGGAGCAGGAGAGCCCCGAGCCCGGGATAAAGGAATGGGAATGGCTTTTCCATCTCCAGGAGGGCATTCCCAACCCCCCCAGCTCCTGGCAGGAAACAATCTGGACTGAGGCGACCTAGAAGTGAGAAATATCGAATTTTCTTCAAACTCGGTGAAGTCACCAAGGTTTCGGTTTCACCTTGAGGGGAAGGCAGAGCTGGGGGGGAGGCCCAGAGGAAGCAGCTCCGGAGAAATTCAGGATTATCCCAAGGTCACTCCCAGCACTTCCCTGGGCTGGGGGTGAAGCAGAAGAACCTTTCCATGGATTTGCTGTGGCACAGGAAGGATCAGACCCAACCTCTGGAGTAGCACTGGGGGATTTGGGAGGATTTGGGGGGATTTGGGGGGATTTAGGGGCTCTGTGCCACACCAAGGGTCAAGAGGCTCCTCATCAAAGGCCAGGTGGCACTCGGGGTGCCCTCGGAAAACCAACGGAGCCAGGGCTGCAGGGAGGCCCAAAGCCCTCAGAAATGGCAAATCCAATCCAAAATCCCCTCACATTTTGGGGTGGTTTCCATGAAAGCGAGGCCAGTTTGGGGTTATCCCGGGAAGCTGCCTCTGTTACCCAGGACCATCAATCCCAGCTCACCCTGGGAATGCAGAGAAAGGCAGGAGAGCCAAGGCCTGCTCACAGCTGATGTTGTGTTTCTGGGTTCCTGGAGGTGATGTTCCCTCCAAGCACAGCCACTTCCCTCCTCCTGGGAGAGCAGGAACATCCCAGACCCCTGTCACAGCAGAATTCCCAGTGCCTGGCAGGAATTCCCGTTCCAGGCTGGCTGGTAGGACAAGCAGAGTCCTTTGCTTTCCACCTCCAGGGCCAGGAGATGGACACTGGGGGACTGAGGGGGACATTTGGGGACTGAGGTTGCCATCGGGCAGTCCAGGAGGCTTTTAGGAGACCTGGGATAGCATGAGGTGTCCCTGCCCATGGATGGGGTGGCATTGGATTTTTATTGTCCCTTCCAACCCAAACCATGCTGGGATTCAAAGCCCTCAACAGGAAGGACATCCCTCAGCATTCCAGGATCCATCCTGAAAAAACTCCCACGAACTCGGGAGCAGCAGCTCCACCTCCCCCACCTGCCACAACCCAACTGATCCACCCCAGCCAAGCCCAAGCTGAATTTCCTGCACTCAGTTTTTCAAAGCAACTCAACCCCTCGAAATCAAGGGACCCTGGCCCAAACCTGCACCCCAATGCCACGGAGTCATTCCCAACTCCATGGAGTCATTCCCAATTCCATGGGATCATTCCCAATGCCATGGGATCATTCCCAATGCCATGGAGTCATTCCTAGCGCCATGGGATCATTCCCAGTGCTATGGAGACATTCTCAATGCCATGGAATCTTTCCCAGTGCCACAGAATCTTTCCCAGCACCACAGAGTCTTTCTCAATGCCATGGAGTCATTCCCAACATCATGGAGTCATTTCCAATGCCATGGGATCATTCCCAATGCCACGGAGTCATTCCCAATCCCATGGGATCACTCCCAATGCCATGGAGTCATTCCCAGTGCCACAGAGTCATTCCCAGCACCATGGAGTCATTCCCAATGCCACAGAATCTTTCCCAGCACCACAGAGTCTTTCTCAATGCCATGGAATCATTACTAACATCATGGAGTCATTCCCAATGCCATGGGATCATTCCCAATGCCACAGAGTCATTCCCATTGCCATGGGATCATTGCCAATGCCATGGAGTCATTCCCAACACCATGGAGTCATTCCCAATGCCATGGGATCATTCCCAGCGCCACGGAGTCATTCCCAATACCCTGGAATCTTTCCCAGCACCATGGGATCATTCCCAGCGCCACGGAGTCATTCCCAATACCCTGGAATCTTTCCCAGCACCGCAGAGTCTTTCCCAACACCGCAGAGACTTTCCCATCACCACAGAGTCATTCCCAATGCCATGGAATCATTCCCAATCCCATGGAGTCATTCCCAGCTCCATGGAGTCATTCCCAATGCCACAGAGCCATTCCCAACACCAGAGTCATTCCCAATGCCATGGAGTCACTCCCAGCACCATGAGATCATTCCCAGCTCTATGGAATCATTCCCAGTGCCACGGAGTCACTCCCAATGCCATGGAATTGTTCCCAACGCCACAGAGTCATTCCCAGTGCCATGGAGTCATTCCCAATGCCATGGAGTCATTTCCAACGCCATGGAATCACTCCCAATGCCATGGAGTCACTCCCAATGCCATGGAATTATTCCCAACACCACAGAGTCATTCCCAGTGCCACAGAGTCATTCCCAGCACCATGATATCATTCCCAGCTCCATGGAATCATTCCCAGTGTCATGGAGTCATTCCCAATGCCATGGAATTGTTCCCAATGCCACAGAGTCATTCTCAGTGCCATGGAGTCACTCCCAACGCCACGGAGCCNGAGTCATTCCCAATCCCACGGGATCATTCCCAATGCCATGGAATCATTCCCAATGCCACGGAATTGTTCCCAACGCCACAGAGTCATTCCCAATGCCATGGAGTCATTCCCAATGCCACGGAATTGTTCCCAACGCCACAGAGTTATTCCCAGTGCCATGGAATCATTCCCAACGCCATGGGATCATTCCCAATGCCACAGAGTCATTCCCAATCCCACGGGATCATTCCCAGAGCAGGCTCAGGACTCCCCCAGGCTCTGCCACCCTAAGCAAAGCTGTTCCACCAGGAGCAAGGAGCTCCTTCAAAACCCCAACACTTTCATTTCCGCCTTGTTTTCCTCACCCGTTTGGGAACACTCACCTCTCACCTCCCCTCACCTCCACCCACCAACATCGACTTCCGAGAAGAATCTAATTAGGATTTTCCTGATGAGACACGAGATACGGCTGAGGGAGAAGGTGCTGATGATTTAAAGGGAGCGAAGTCGGCTGTGGTTGGCTTCGGTGGTTTTGATTAGTTCCTGCTGGGATGGTTTTACAGACCCCTCTAATGGGCTGAGACACCCAAATTTTCAAATATCATTTCCCAATAACCCCAGGAATGGGATACATATTCCTTAAATAATCTTAGGGAAGAAAAGAGTGAGGGGGAAAAAAAAAACAAACAGCAGACTGGCTACAGGGCCTGAGGAGAAAAAGAATGTTAATAAAAAATGACAGTAGGGCTGGAGCCCTGCCAAAGAGCCATTCCGGAGTTATAAAATCCCCCTCGGATCAGATAAAAGCGAGGATTATTATTGCAAGGTGTAAACTCAACGCACGGCCGCAGCTCCTGCTTTGAGTTTGAGGCGCTGTGGCGACGAGGAGGGGCTCAGCCTCGCCCGCTCCCGGTGCTAACTCGTTATCAGAGCAGACAATTTGTTGGAGGTTTGGCTGACAAAGTTCTCCCTGGGCTCAGGAAACGAGGCCCAACAACAATGGGAGGGTTTTTGTTTTGAACTCCACGCCAGGTCGTTAAATAAAAGCGCTTTGGAAACGTGGCGCTGGATTGGGTTTGTTCTCCCCAGTGCCCTGCACAGATTCAGACTCAACCCCCAACTCCTCATTCCCTAAAAAAGTCTCTTCCAGCTCGCATGGAGCAGCTTTTAGCTCCATCCAGCGCTAAAATCCACCTCAGGATCTGATACCCATAAATATCAGTTTCCCTCAAATCCAAGTTTTTTGGCGTCGGGTGAGCGATGAGGGAAATGCAATTCCCCCTTTGCTTTGCTCTCACCCCATGATTTATCCTCATTCCCTGCTCCTGCTCCTGCTCCTGCTCCAGGCCCATGGGATGAGCTCAGCCATATTTACATCCTTGCAGTTCATTGAGTAAATTCAGCTTTTTATACAAAATCTATGAAACCTCAGCTGGTTTTTGGGTGCTCAGCCCAGTACCAGAGCAGGGAACAATCCTGACTCTCCCTTCCAAGGAGCTGTGAGGAGAAGTTTATCACTTGAGGATCAATAAAAAGCCTTGGGCAACCTCGTTAACTGGGTTAATTCAGCTTTTTATATAAAAACCTATGAAACCTCAGCTGGTTTTTGGGTGCTCAGCCCAGCACCAGAGCAGGGAATGATCCTGACTCTCCCTTCCAAGGAGCTGTGAGGAGAAGTTTATCACTCAAGGATCAATAAAAAGCCTTGGGCAACCTCGATAATTGGGTTAATTCAGCTTTTTATACAAAACCTATGAAACCTCAGCTGGTTTTTGGGTGCTCAGCCCAGCACCTGGAGCAGGGAACAATCCTGACTCTCTCTTCCAAGCCGCTGTGAGAAGTTTATCACTCAAGGATTGATAAAAAGCCTTGGTCAACCACAGCCCTCGGGTCAGCAGCACCAAAAAAGCCACTTTTTAAGAAGCCCTTTATGGACAAAGCCTTGATTTACACTCCTGTGGGATGCAGATCTGTGGGCAGCTTCAAAGGGAGCTCAGCTGGGCGATCACAGAGTTTATTTATCGCATTTACCCGCGGCGGAGGAGCCGAGAAGGAGCTCAGAGGACTGGAGGCAGCAGCAGGAGGAGGAGGAGGAGGAGGATGGATGTTCCACAGGGAATTTCAAACACATGAAAGGCCTTGGCCTGACAACTCCACAGCTCAGGGGGAGTTGTGGACTCCAAGCTCTGGGGGAGATCAATGGTTTGCGACCAAGCAACTTGGAGATTGTTTGATTCGCTTCTACTGATGGTTCAAAAATTCCTTTTCCAGCTGGGAGCACCCCTGGATGAAATCTCCCAGCTCACAGCCATGACCCAAAGCTGCAGTGGGAACTGCCAGGAGCTGCTTTCACCTCTCCAGGTGCTGCTTTCACCTCTCCTCGCTCCCAGCTGGGACCCTCGTGGAGCCCTGAGCAGGTAGAGGCAGCAGCAGAGGGATCCCAACCAGGGCTGGTCACAGGTGACAGGGTCAGAGCTCACCCAGCCCAGCCTGGGGTGGCTCAGGAGTGCCCAACCGTGCCAGGCCTGGCTTTGGGAGCCCTCCCAGGGAATTGGGATTGTTTTCCAAGCCAGGATTTGCTACAACACCGACAAGCAAGGCATGACACAGGGAACAGGGTTTGGGGATGGGTTTGGGGTTTTTTTCTGGTGGAATTGTTAAAAAGGAGAAATCTGAGTGAAGAGAAGAAATGGGAATGAAGGAGGAGAGGAGAGGAGAGGTTCGGAGAGGTTCGGAGAGGTTCGGAGTGGAGAGGAGAGGAGAGGAGAGGGTAAAAGCAGCCATGGATTGGATCTCACTACAGGAGGAAGGTGTGAGGGACTGTGAGACTTCCCAGGGTTTGATCCAGGGGGAATTCTGGAAAAACCATCCAAGTGTGCTCAGCTTGGAGCCACCCCTGCCCGAGCTCTGACACCACACAGGGCCCTCAGCCCAGCCATGAGGTTTGAACAGCCTGATTCCAACATTTCCTAAAGGTTTCACTCCCGTTTTCCCTTCCCACCAGCTGGGAAGTGCAGCTCCTGGGAGCTCCTGGTTTCCTGGGAGCAGCCTGCCTGTTATCCCTGATTGCTGCCCATGGATGCTCCACTTTTCCTTGACCCTCCCAGAGCTTTCCAGGGAGTTTCCCCTGGAGCCTGGATTGAATCCTTGTATCTCCTTGTCCGTGGGAGTTCCCAAAGTGCTGCTCCACACCTCCTCCCTGGGCTCCTCAGGCATCTGGAGATAAGGTTCCTTTCAAGATTCTGCTTTTGTTTCACGTTTATCAGCCTGGGCTGGGTTTTTGAAGGACTCTGAGGGACTGGTCACGGTCAGAGCACCTCCCTGAGATTCTCCTGGCACACACACAGGGACTCAGCAAATCCCAGGATAACGCCCAGAGTGCTCAATCCTGGACAAAACAGGATTTTGGCTTTTCCACAGGGCAGCCTGCAAGTCCCTGTAACGAGATCTGGGAAGAGCTGCAGAGATCCTTTGGATCTAACTGAGATCCCAAACCTCCAGCAGGAATATCCTAACTGGACACATTCCATGGCTGGAGATATGGGAACACCTCCAGAAACTGAGGTGGGATCTGGAGGGTTCAGCACATCTGGGAAGAACCTGCTGGACTGAGGCTCTCCTGAATTCCCTTTGATCCACTTTTCCACGGCAGAGGAATGTTTTTCCAGGGCTAGGCCATGGGTGCTCCCCTCAAGTGCTGTGTGCTTCCGAGTGATGGATCAAAGCTAAACCCTCATGGAATGGTTTGGGTTGGAAGGGATCTTAAATCCCATCCCACCCCATCCATGTTCAGGGACAGCTCCCACTGTCCCAGCTGGATCCAAGCCCCAATGTCCAACCTGCCCTTGGACATTCCCAGGGATCCAGGGGCAGCCACAGCTGCTCTGGCAATTCCAGCCCAGCCCCTCCCCACCCTCCCAGCCAGCAATTCCTCATTCCCAACATCCCAGCCCAAGCTCCCCTTTCCCACTGGGAAGCCATTCCCTGCCTCCTGTCCCTCCATCCCTTGGCCCCAGTCCCTCTCCAGCTCTCCTGGAGCCCCTTCAGGCCCTGCAAGGGGCTCTGAGCTCTCCCTGGAGCCTTCCCTTCTCCAGGGGAACATTCCCAGCTCTCCCAGCCTGCCTCCAGAGGGGCTCCAGCCCTGGAGCAGCTCCGGGGCCTCCTCTGGACTCTCTCCAGCAGCTCCATGTCCTGCTGCTGTTGGCCCCAGGGCTGGGGCAGCTCTGCAGCTGAGGAATCACCTGAGGAGGCTCCTGGGCACAATTCCCACCTTTCCTGCTGCCCACGCTGGGATCAGCCCAGGGCTGGGGGAGGTCTGGGCTGAGCCATTCCAGCCTCATCCACAACATCCCAAATCCCTCTCCCAATCCCTTCCTTCCCCACCCAGCCTGGATCTGTGCTGGGATTGCCCCGATCCAGGTGCAGCTCCAGCCCTGCCCAAATTCCAGAGGTTCTCTCCCAGATTTCTGGGAGTGACCACCCAGCCCATCCCCCATCCCTTAAATGTCCATCTGTCCACTCCCTGTCTGCCCACCCTGGGCACAGAGATGATGTTTGGGACAGAGCCAAGCTCTGCACAGACACTTATGGATCATCAATCCTTTTTTTTCCCCCTTTTCCACCAAAACCGGAACAGGAATCTGGGCAGGGATCCCAGTAAAAAGCTGAACCCTAAAATCCAAACCATCCCCAAGCATCTCATTCATCCCGGGGAGCAGAGGCAGCAGCAGCAGCACCTCCACCTTCAGGAGATCGTTAAAAACATCATTTTTGTAAAAAAAAAGGATAAATCCTAGTTGGAACAAAGCCCTTTTCATTCCGTTTGGGAATAACCCCTCTGGTTTTTTTGATGAGAAACCCACAAAGCAGCTGCCAAAAGGAGCTGAGCCACAAAGAGCTCGGCTGGGGAAGAACAAAATGGCTTTTTTCAGGAATAATCATCTTTTCCCTGGGATCCCTGAGCTTTGGGGAGCAGCAGAAGAAAGCAGAACATGATTGGGTTAGTGCTGGTTTTAATTAATCCCAGAACTAGCCAGGCCCTGCCTCCCCCTGCACGGTGACTTTAAGGAATATTTAATCCCAATATGAAAAGTTTCAGCTTCACAGAGGAGCTGCAATTTCATTTCTCTGCCTTCGCTCCACAAAGATTCCTCCGAAAATGTGAAATATTTCTACTGATAAATATATATTTTTCTCTGAGCGCTGGGGGTTGAGGGTTGGGGCTTTAGAGAGGAGATTACAGCAGAAAAAAATGAAATTATACATTCAGCACTCAGCGCTGAACTCTCCCAAACGAACTCTCCCAACTGAAACCTCTTTTTGTGGTCTTTTTTAACATAAAAATGAACTTAGTCAACACATTACATAATTCTCCTCTCCCACAGTATGTTCCCAGGATTTTTCTCTCCGGCATCCATCGCTAATATTTCACTTGCACCACAAAGTTTTAGCAGTGAGCCTAAAAAAGGTTTCAAGTCCGCGGCGATAAATCAAAACCTGATCTCATCTCGCTGCTGTAAATTCCCTTCATGGTCACCCTGGAAGGCACCAAAAGTTATTGCAGAATTCAAATTACACTTCAAAAATAAAATAAAAATAAAATCTCTGTATTGCGAGTGCTCCAACCTCCCGAATTCCCCATCAGGAACTCCAAGCACATCCCAAATCTGTTATTCCCTGGACCTGATCTGCCCTCTAAAGGTGTCTGAGGAAACTACAAAGAGATTTTTTAGCCCTAAAAAAAAGCCCTGGAAGAGTCTGATTTTCCTTTTTTTTTTCCCTCCCTCTGTCCAACCACCCAGGAGTGCCCCAAGCTCAGCTTAACTAGGCTCTGCCTAAGCTCAGCCCAGCCAGGCCCATCCTGGAAAAGTTTCCATCAAGGAAAACTCAGCAGGAGAGAGTTTGGATCTCCTTCTGTGAATGCTGAGGGATGAGCATGAGGCACAAACAGGAGTTAATCCAGGACTAATTCCATGGATGACTCCACCAGATTCCCAAAAATTCCTGTGTGGAATCCCTGGAAGTGTCCAAGGCCACCCTGAGAGAGTGGGATGGGATTGGGATGGGAAGGGATATGGGATGGGATGGGAATGGGGATGGGAATGGGATGGGAATGGGGATGGGAATGGGGATGGGAATGGGGATGGGATGATGGGATAATGGGATGGGATAATGGGATGGGAATGGGATGGGATGGGAATGGGATGGGATGGGAATGG
>VZRF01000878.1:14998-38508 GCA_013396875.1 Vireo altiloquus
TGGGAGGGTGGGGAGGGGCTGGGCTGGAATTGCCAGAGCAGCTGTGGCTGCCCCTGGATCCCTGGGAATGTCCAAGGCCAGGTTGGACATTGGGGCTTGGATCCAGCTGGGACAGTGGGAGCTGTCCCTGAACATGGATGCGGTGGGATTGGGATGGGATTTAAGGTCCCTTCAGATCTGAACCATTCCAGGATTCTGGGATACCTTTGGATCTCTAGGAACACACTGATTAAGGAAAAGTTCAGTTAAACTCAACCCCACCAACTCCGATGGTTTTCCACCCAGCTCCAGTGGGATTTTTCCCCCAGGATTCCCAGCTGGAATTCCTTGGCTGTCCCACAGCTGCTGTAGGAACAGGGATGTGTCCAGAGGCTCTGGAGCTGCTCCAGTCTCGGCTCACAGCTGATCTGAGCCTTGTGGATGCCTCAGATTCCTCCTGGGAATTGCTCCTCACTGCAGGACCCACCTGGCTCAGAGGAACTCCATGGGATGGGTCAGGGTGGAAGGACATTGCACCAGCTCCAGGAAATGGGAAAAAAAGGGGGAAAAAGGGAAAACTGACATCCCCCATGAGTGTCTGAGCTACATCCACATCTCCCCAAGGCAGGAACAACCCCCAAACCCTCAGTCAGAGCTGGGATCAAAGGGAATCAAAAATCCTGGGCTCCACTCACTTCCTGTGTTCAGTCTCCTAAATTTCATTCCTTACTGGGAGTGGGAAGAGTTCCCTGAACTCTTGGAAATTTTTACAGGAATATTTGTTCCCTGTTCGCCTCAGAACCGCAGAATTTGGATTATTTCAGGCAATCAGGTGACGGTTGGGGAAGAAAACTATGGGAGACAACTTCAGGCAGCCCCAAAAACACCCTCCTGCCTTATCCCAATCCAGGTGCAGAGCTGCTGGAATTGCCCAGAGCTGCCAGGAATGGACACAAGGAAGAATCCCACCTAAAAATGTCCTTTATTTCCCCCCCCAACACAGGGAGCAGAACAGCCCCAAAGATTTGCTTCTGCAAATCATCAGAAAAAAATCTTCAAGGACCTGGAAGCTCCTCGTCCTCCCAATAAATTCCAAGCTGCCTTTTTTCTTCCCTTTCCAAGTGAAGTGGAAAAGAGAAATCCTCCCCTCTCCCCAACTCTTAATAAAGTTCTTCAAACGCTTTGGAGATGCTTCAAGAGAAAAGCACTGAAGAAATATTAACCAGGATTTCATCCGAAAGCCTTGGAGCTCATTTTCGGGGCCAGCCCCACATTCCAGCCCCATTCCCTGTTCCCAAATCCCTCCTGGTTTAAGGTGACGGCGTTTGGGTGCTTCAGAAGGTCGGAAAACTCAAGAGTTTTGTCCTGCAGCGTTCATAAATCCCTTTTTCCCCACTCTTTGCGAGCTGAACCCCAAGTTTTCCACAATCCCAGAGGGCTATTAAGGAAATTTTGGCTGTGGATGACTCCCCAAACCCTGGAGAGGCTGAGAATTCCTGGAGCTGCCCAGGCTGACACTAATGAAAATTAAGGAGCTCCCAGCACGGCTGCCGTGCGAGGGAACACCAAAAATGTGCTCCTAATTTCTCGCTGGGCTCCCGAGATTTGCGAGGACTCCGCGGAGCTACTGCAACGAGTTAGGAGTGATGAAGTGCAAGGCTCCAGCTCCGGCCTAGCAGACACTGCCTCGTTAGTGCCACGCTAATTAGAGGTCCTGCTCAACTGAGGGAGCAGCAGGAAAAACGTCTGGAGCCTCTCCTTGTTCCATCCATCCTCGAAAAAACACTTTGTAAAATCCCTCCTGTGTGCCCCAAAAACCAGCCTGGGATGTTCAGGGGGATTCTCAGTCGGATCTTTGTTCCCAAAATTGAAACATAAAACCTAGGGAGAGTTTTTGGATATATGGATTTAAGGGAAAAAGCTGTGGGTTGTGGGAAATATGATTTTTCCAAGCTCACCTTGGAAAGGAGGCTCTGATCTTGTGGTGCCTCTCCAGGAAAGTGGGAGCAAGGATGGGTAAGGAGATGGTTCAGTTAAATGTTGGGAGAGTGGGAAAAGAGGAAGGGAAAGAGGAGCTTGGGGAATTCTGTAGGAGACTTCAAGGATTTCATTAAGGCCATGTTGGGCTTGGAGGGGCTTGGAGCAGCCTGGGATAGTGAGAGGTGTCCCTGAACATGGAATGGGGTGGGAATGGGATGGGATTCCAGGTCACTTCCCACCCAAAGCATTCCAGGATTCCAGAGGCAGGCTGGGAGAGCTGGGAATGTTCCCCTGGAGAAGGGAAGGCTCCAGGGAGAGCTCAGAGCCCCTTGCAGGGCCTGAAGGGGCTCCAGGAGAGCTGGAGAGGGAGTGGGGCCAAGGGATGGAGGGACAGGAGGCAGGGAATGGCTTCCCACTGGGAAAGGGGAGCTTGGGCTGGGATGTTGGGAATGAGGAATTCCCTGCGAGGGAGAGAAGAAACAAGTCCCCTTTGCCTCTAAATGGATCCCATATTTTTCCAAAGACGAAAAGAATTCTCCTCAGTACTCCACAGCTCAGGGTTTTCCCTCTCTCATATCTTTAGCCCTGACAACAAAATCCTCCAACCACTCCATTCCCACAGATCCCTTCCCTGATTTTTCCCTCCCCTCTAGTCCCAAGAGTTTCACATCAGGGGAAGAAAAAGCTCCAAAATTTAACAAAAAAAAACTTTCACCCAAAAGATCTGACAGAAAACTTTTCCTCCCAGTGGTTGTTTTTGGTGTTTGAGGCTTTTTAAGGAGAGGTCACTGCAGGAGGACCCCCAAAGGTTATTTTTGTGAGCCAAGAGGAGCAATACCAGAGAGGGACAGGAAGAACATCCTGCACAGACCTCGCCAAAAAATTCCTGCAACTCCCTGTCCTGGAAAAAAACCACAGGACAGTTCGTTAGCAGCTGGAAAAGTCAAATTATCAAAAAGAAGAAAAATTCCTAAGAAGTAGAAGCAGCAGAAGAAAAAGAAGAAGATCCAAAAATAGGAGATTTCAAACAAGAAAAAGACGATTCCAAAGGAGAAAAAAAGATTGCAAAGAAGAGGGAAAATATTCCGAGAAGGTTTGAAAGAGGAAGATTGCAAAGAAGAAGATGAAGACGATTCCAAAGAAGAGGAAGATGATTCCAAAGAAGATTCCAAAGATGGACATTCCAAAGAAGAAGATGAAGACAATTCCAAAGAAGAAGAAGGATATTCCAAAGAAGAAGATTCCAAAGAAGAAGGATATTCTAAAGAAGAAGATGAAGACAATTCCCAAGAAGATGAAGACGATTCCAAAGAAGAAGTATATTCCAAAGAAGAAGATTCCAAAGAAGAAGACAATTCCAAAGAAGACGATTCCAAAGAAGAAGGATATTCCGAAGAAGACAATTCCAAAGAAGATTCCAAAGAAGAAGATGGACATTCCAAAGAAGAAGATGAAGATTCCAAAGAAGAAGATGCCAAAGAAGAAGATGAAGACGATTCCCAAGAAGATGAAGATGATTCCCAAGAAGAAGACGATTCCAAAGAAGAAGACAATTCCAAAGAAGAAGACAATTCCGAAGATGAAGATTCCAAAGAAGAAGATGAAGATTCCAAAGAAGAAGATGGACATTCCAAAGAAGAAGATGAAGACGATTCCCAAGAAGATGAAGACGAATCCCAAGAAGATGAAGATGACGCCCAAAAAGAAGAAGGATATTCCAAAGAAGAAGAAGATTCCAAAGAAGACAATTCCAAAGAAGAAGATTCCAAAGAAAAAGATGGATATTCCAAAGAAGAAGATGCCAAAGAAGATGATGAAGACGATTCCCAAGAAGATGAAGATGATTCCCAAGAGGAAGAGGGGCCTGTGGAAGGACCCTCACCACTCCCAAGGGACACGGAAGGATCCTAAGCCTTCTTCCAAGCATTCCCTGGGACTCCAGGTGGGATTTCTGCCCCTTGGAGGAGCTCGAGCTGGAGTAAACCCAGGTTTAACAACAACCCTGGGATGCAGCACCACAAACGAGGGGAAGTTGGCTGCTCTCCTATCTGGGGGAGGAAATTCTAATTCCAGAGTGGGAAATGTGAAACAGAAGGAAAACTGAGGATCCTCGAGCTCGGGAGGGGCTGCAGGATCCTGGGAATCCTGTGGGAAAGGATCAATGAACTCTCCTGAGGGCACCACCAGCAGCCAAGCTTAAAGAGCAACTCCTGAGCTTAGGCCTGGCCTAGAGAGAATGGAGAGACCTGGAGAGGAGGAAAAAGTGGGAATGTGGAGTGGTGTGGAAGTGAATAAACACATCAGCCGGGAGCTGGGAGGGTGTGGGGACAGCCAGGAATGGGAGCTGGTGTCACTAGAGAACACAAAAGGAACACACGAAGTGAGGTGAAAGGAAAAAAGAGAAGGAAATCTTTTAATTTTCTGTCTTCTATACAATTTTGTGGAACCTCGTGGATTGCACAGTGAGGTTCTCTCTTCTCCAACTCTACTGGTTCAGGTAAAAGTCTATCAAAAACCTCTTCTAACAAGAATAGAAAGGAAAACAAGAAAGTCACAAAAACACTACTTTTTTTATGTGAAATGCGTGAGAAACTCCATAGCAAAAATGCAAACAGAATCAGAAAGCTGAAAAACAAAGCAACAAGCTGGAGCTTGGGGAGACAAAGAGGCCAAGAGAAGCACCAAGAGAAGCACCAAGGAGGAGAGGAAGGATCAGGATCTCCATCAGGAGGGATGGAAAAGCCACGCTGAGGGTGTGACATAACAACCCCTGGAGACAAGGGAATTCTGGGCTGAGAGGGGAATAAAAACTGGGAAAGGTCTAAAAGAAATATCTCAACAAGTGTGTGAATTCCAGAGGAAGGAGAGATGGGATTGATCCACATGCAACAGCTCCAGGAGGAATGTCCCAAACAGCATCGTTATCCCAGGAATTCAGGACCTCTAATCATGTCCAAGCAGATATTAGAATATTGGAGAACATCTGGGAAAATTCCTTTATTTCATAGAATCCCAGGCTGGGCTGGGTTGGAAGGGACCTACAAAGGTCCTTTAGTCCAACCCCTGCCACTCAATCCCATCCTGTCCAACCTGGAATACACCAGGGATGAGCCATGCCCACCTCTCCGGGCAGCTGTGCCAGGCTTTTGCCACCCTCATTTTGAGAAATTCACTCTTTATGTCTTACTTAAATCAGTTTTCCTTCCCTCCGTGTTGGGGATCAGCAAAGTTCCACAGCTTTTCCTGTTCTCCTGGGGACCAAATTTACCCCCAAAGCTCCACGAGAAGCTTTGCCATTGAAATGAGCCCTTGGGAGAAGCTGCCCTCACTGCTGGGTGAGCAGCAAACACCAAAGAAATGANAATGTATGTAGAATCTTCCTATTTGATGATAAACCTTATATAAACTCTCTGCTCCATGTATCTATGGCCATTTTGGCACCTGGAATCAGTGGTGACTCTGTGCTCCTAAACCTTTGATAACTTGGAATAAACAACCTGAAGTAGCACTGAAATCTTTTGTTATTTTGTCCTGAGATGAGAAATTGAGAAGAAAAAGCATCCTGGGCACGAATTATCCCAGTGGGGTCCAACCAGGGTGTCCTCACTCCTCATCCCACCACGACCAGGACCTGCCATAAACTCTGCCCTCGTCCATGAGGATACAACAATGGCTGATCCTCATCTCCTGACGGGGAAGTTTCAGAAGCTGAGTTCCAAAGAAGAAGATGAAGACGAGAGGAGATGAAGAGGAGAGGAGATGAAGACGAGAGGAGATGAAGAGGAGAGGAGATGAAGAGGAGAGGAGATGAAGACCCCACCCGTGGGGTTTGACAGGAGGCTGGGACCCCACGGGGCAGCTCAGCACAAGCCACGACAGACTCTGGTAAACAACTCCTGTGGTCTGTATTGAGAACAGATCCGGGAGCAGGAGAAGGAGCCTGGCAGGGGGGATTTGATCTGATCCATGACCAAAACCATTCCCATGCCCCAAGCCAGCCCTTCACGGGCTGACCAATGAAGCAATCCCCCACAATTTACTCCTGCCATAAAGGCTGAGCCTGTTTTCCCACAATCCCGGAGCCACCGTATCTGGGATCAATAAACCTCCTCAATAGCCACATAAAAGTCCTTTCATCCCTTCTTCCCTCCAGAAAAGGTGGCAACTGCTGCTCCAAATGACCAATCCTGCTGACCCAAAGGGGCTCTGTGCCCACGCCTCGGGATCAACTCCCAGCCCCACCACGAAGTCACGGAAAACAAGTGACTGCAGCTCCTCACCCCAAAAGCTGTGCCTCGTGGCCTCGGCTTTGTGGGTCCTCTGGAAAGAGTTACCAAAGATAAAAACAATCTTTCCATCTTCTGATTTAAAAGGGACTTCTGGGCAATGTCTGTCTTAAAAGTCAATATAAATTTGCATTTCTCCCTGGAGGCTCCTCGTTCTAAAGGGTTCCCATTGGGCTCTAACAATGCCACTGCCCTTTTTCGGGGAACAATGACAAATCCTCGTCCTCTTGATGGATGCTCCTTCCCTACAGAAGTCAACAGTAAAAATGTGAAAGGGTTTGGAGCATCCACGATGTTCCTACCAAATTCCTCAGGCTCCCCAAGCCAGGCACGATTCAGGACTCGGCAAAAGGAGCGAGGATGTGCTGAAAGAGATCCCAATCTCACCAGAAAAGTCATCCCAGCTTCCTCCCTGTTTAGCAAAGCGAGGCTTTGCTCTTCTGGGGGGCTTTCGGCACAGATTTCATCCCGGGTTTGGCAAGATCTGCTCACTGCAAAGGGGAAACTCCAGAGGGAAACAATGAAAGGAAAGGAAACGGAGTTAAGGCACTTCGGAGCCTGAGAAGTCGCTGAGCTGCTGCTCAGGCAGACTTCAGAAAGTCATTCATCTTCTGAGGGAGCCACCAGCAACGGCTCTGGAACTGCTGCCATCCTTGTGGGAGGTCCTGTCAGGCTCCCAGGATTTATGGAGCCACGGGAAGATAACGCAGGGATCATGGTGAGGAACCATCTGCGTTCAGCAGAGAGGCTCAGCTCGTCCTGCCCCGGCTCAGCCTGCCCAAATCCACGGCTGCAGGTGGCACCTCAACCCCAAACACCCTCCAGTCCCGGAGAGGAGCAGGCTGCAGGAAATTCCTACAGACCTGCAGGGAACTCAGAGGTTCTGCAGAGGGATCAGTTAGGACTGATCCCAAAAATCTCCTGGTGTTGGGGTGTTTGGACCCTGCTGGCTCCTGGCCTGGCTGTGTTCCTTATTTCAGTGTCCCATGTCCCAAAAAGATGAAATGAAGCTTCTTTCTGCTGTTTCAGAACTTGTTTATGTTTTCTTATCAAAGTTTGGGAGGCACAGACTGTGCTGTGACCTCCAGGAACACGAGGGCAGAATGGCNTGTTGGCTCTAAATAATATATAGAGCAAAACCTAAAAACTCCAACTCCACACTCTGTGCTACACTAAACAAAAATCTTTTCATTTCTCTGGTGCATTTAAGTTCTCCTAAAAGCGAAGGAGTTTCTCCCACAAGCTCAGGTCCCAGGCTAAGCTATTTTGAGGAGTTCTGGGAATAAAACAAACACCCAGAGGAGCAGGAGAAGTTCCCAGGCTTTTCCTGGACTCCAACATCCTGGCACAGAGGGAATTTGGGCCTCTACAGAACCAAAATGGGTTGTGCTGGACCCTCACGAGTCACAATTAGAGCATGTTGGCAATTACAGACACTTAATGAGAAGATTAAAGCTGTAATTTCTAATGGAGGAGATCAGAACCCAAGTTTCTGCTCTCCTTTGGAACAAGTTGTGTCCCGCTGAGGGCTCAAGATTCCCACTTCTCCATCCCATTTCCCTTGGGAAAGACAAAACCTTGTTAACATCCAGCAGGAATTTCCCACCCTTAACTGCACAACAAGTGCAGTTAACAAGTGACTCCTAACCAGTAAGCAAATCAAAAAATAAAATAGAAAAACAAGAAAAAGCACTGACAACAGCAATTGCGTTAAAAGCATGTTTTACACTTGTCTTTTCTAACCCAGCCTTATACATTAATCCCCAACAAAACATGGAACTAACCTTTTAACATGTTACATGTTAAAACATGTAACTAACCTTTAGCAATGCCACCAAAAAACAATCTTTTTGTTTGCCCATGGCATCACCAAGTGATCCCTTTTGTACCTGTTTAATCAGTGTTCCTCTAGCAAATCTTACAAAATTTGTGAAATAAATTAAAAAAGAAAAAGATGTTAAATTAAACAATAATCAAGCAAAAAATGAATAGTATAACATCAAAACTAAACGTGAGTTGCAAGTCTCCGTCTGTAATAGCAACAATCAAATCCTGAATATCCATGGAAGACTTTTCCAGTGGCTTTCACACCAGAACTGCCCCTGAAAGGCCAAATCATCCACGGATCAATCCCACCAACGGCTGGGATGGGACACTGGAAGCAGAACAAGCTGTGAGCACATAAAAACAGCTCCAGGAGCTTCCCTCTCTGCCCTCACCCTGCCTTTAAATTCCCAACTCCGCAAGCTCAGCTTCTAGGGAATCATGGAGTGGTTTGGTGGGAAGAGACCTGAAAGATCAGCCAGTGCCACCCCTGCCATGGCACAGCTCCCAATGTCCAGCCTGGCCTTGGACATTCCCAGGGATCCAGGGGCAGCCACAGCTGCTCTGGCAATTCCAGCCCAGCCCCTCCCCACCCTCCCAGCCTGGAATTCCTTCCCAATATCCCATCTAAACCTATTTTTTTCCACTTCGAAGCCAAACCCTGGACATCACCTCCCATCCACCTGCCCAGGCTTAGATCAGACTCATTCCCCATCTTGCCCCAAGCTGAGCAGACGCAGCAATGATCCACGGAAAACAGGAAAGCAGAACAAAAAATGGATAAATGGATAAAGTCCACATTTTTATCCTCTCATCCCATTTTTCTTTCCAACAGGAACAGGTTCCCAATCACCAACCTTTCATCCCAGCACCTGGGTCCTGCCAGAAAGGAGGAATTTCATTGGAATTTCATGGAATTTCATTGGACACTTGGCTGCACTGCAGGAATATCACGAAATATTCCTCAACCTCCAGCTCGCAACAAAAAACTTTAACCCTAAATGTTTACCCAAGGCACCTTTACTCGCTCGGTATAAACCAAAAATCACAACTTTCGACGCAGAATTTGGGGATTTTGTTCTCATTTTTGGGCAGGGTTTTTAAGATAGCGAATAAAGATTGAAGCAGGTAAGAACAAAACAATTAAATCCCAAATAAACTCCAAAAATGATGAGCGATGGGGGTGGAAACTCCGCCTGAGCGCCCAGAAAAAAAGGAATTTTCTGTGGCTCCCACTTTGAAGAGTTTTTCACATCCCTCTCTATAGGATCAGGTATAAACCAAAAATCACAACTTTCGACGCAGAATTTGGGGATTTTGTTCTCAATTTTGGGCGGGGTTTTTAAGACAGCGAATGAAGATTGCNCAGCAAATGAAGATTGCACCAGGTAAGAACAAAACAATTAAATCCCAAATAAACACCAAAAATGATGAGCGATGGGGGTGGAAACTCCGCCTGAGCGCCCAGAAAAAAAGGAATTTTCTGTGGCTCCCACTTTGAAGAGTTTTTCACATCCCTCTCTATAGGATCAGGTATAAACCAAAAATCACAACTTTCAACGCAGAATTCAGGGTTTTTTTCTCAATTTTGGGCAGAGCTTTTAAGACAGCGAATGAAGATTGCACCAGGTAAGAACAAAACAATTAAATCCCAAATAAACACCAAAAATGATGAGCGATGGGGGTGGAAACTCCGCCTGAGCGCCCAGAAAAAAAGGAATTTTCTGTGGCTCCCACTTTGAAGAGTTTTTCACATCCCTCTCTGTAGGATCAGAGAGCTCAATTTATACAAAACAAATGTAACAAACACGCCGGGAGAGGCTTTGGGAAGCGTTGGGAGCAGAAAGGAGAAGTTCCCACGATAAGGCGAACGGGAGAAGCCATTGGACACGGCGACAGAAGGATTCTGACACTCAAAATGCAGTAGGTTTTAATTATATTGCAATAAGGAGCTATATATGTGTATTTTTGGTGATTTATAGATGGCTTCTTTAAATTCTAAGCCAAGCTGGGTTTGTTGGTTTGTTGTTTTTTTTTTAAAGGAAAAAAAAAAACCAAGTTTTTTAAAAAAATAATTAAAAATAGAAACGGCGCTGCAGTGAACATTTGGAAAATTTTTCGGAGTCGATTGTTTATTGGGACTCCAACTGATTTTAATGAAAAATATGGTTATAGTTTGAAAAAAAAAAAAAGCAGCACTTTTATGTTTTGCATAAGGAAAAGGCCTACAATGCAACCTCCGGGGCACTTCTGGAATCAGAAAAATAAAAAAAAACCTCCTAAATCTCAAATGGTCGCTGAGGCTCGGCGGCCAAAACCCCTCCTGGAAACCCCAAAGATGTGGGTTCCAAAGTATTCCAAGCATCCACAACAAGTGAAAACTGGATGTGGGGGAAGTTCTGTTCTCAACATTTCCTTCTGTTTCTGGTGAAACTGGAACCAGATGACCTCGGCCGGCGCTTTGTGTGAAGAGGTCACTAAGCAGCTGCAGCTGCACTGCTGAGCAGCGACATCGGCGCTGATCGCTTCCATCCCATCCAGGAGAGGTCATCCCGGGGGTAAGGAGGGATCACTCCACCCCTCGGAGCATCCCCGAGGCTGCAGGGTTGGGATGACTCCAGGAGTTTTCCGGAGGGCACAATCCCAGGGATGGTTTGGTGGCCTGAGGGCTCATCGGGGCCAGGATGGATATTCAGGTCCTTCTCCCAGATCCAACACTTTCTCCCATGAGGAGGTTCTCCCATCCAGCCTCTCCCTGCTCATTCCACCACAAAACCATCCCAGTTTGGTCTCCTGGCTCCAGGAAAGGTCTCCAGGTGACCTCGGCCCAGCCTGAGGTGATTCTGCCTTCACACATCACACTTTCCTCTCCTTTTCCAGCTCATCCGCAGGAAATCAAACCATGAGGAAAAATCTCTGCACCCAAAGGGTTCTCAGGCCTTGGAAGCACCCAGGGAGGTTTGGAGGTGTCCAGGGAAGGGCTGGAGGTGTCCAGGGAAGGGCTGGAGGTGTCCAGGGAGGTGTGGAGGTGTCCAGGGAAGGGCTGGAGGTGTCCAGGGAATTCCTGGAGGTGGCACTCAGGGCTCTGGGTTGGGGACAAGGTGGGCATTGGGCACGGCCTGGACTGGATGTTCTGGGAGGGATTTTCCAACCTCAACGATTCCAGGATTCTGTGATTGTCTTAGATGGGATATCAAGGGGGAAATGATTCCCAGTGAGGGTGGGGAGGGAATTCTGGCACAGATTCCCAGAGCAGCTGTGGCTGCCCCTGGATCCCTGGCAGTGCCCGAGGCCAGGCTGGATGGGTTTGGATCCATCTGGGACAGTGGGAGCTGTCCCTGCCCATGGATGGGGTGGGAATGGGATGAGATTTAAGGTCCCTTCCCACCAGACCATCCCATAATGATAAGTTCAAACAAACCACACCAAGTTCAGCAGGAGCTGAGGCTGCCCAGACATCAAAGGGTTGGAGATGTCACCCCTTTATCCCGAAACCACCACCCCCTAAACTCCACAAACCCCTAAATCATCACCCCCTGGGCCAGCTCGGAAAAATTCAGTTTTACAACCAGCAGCCACTTTTTTTCTCCCACTCTTTTGACAGCTGAAACTCAAAGAACCGTGACTGGCTCACAATTCCCCAGGGAAAACAGGAACACATAAAAATTAGGAATAAACCAGCACCGCCAACAGTCCACACAAACACAACCTACACACATCTTTAAGAGGAGCAGCTCCACACCAAGCTGAAAATAATTAAGAGGCAAATCAGCGGGGAGAAAGAACGTAATCAGAAAAATATGAAGCCTAATTGAAAATTGTTTAAGAACATTTTAACGAGATGCTCCAGAAGCCACAATCCCACAACTGAGGCGGGGAGGCAGCGCTGGTTGAAAGGCAAACCTGGTGCAGATGGGAGTTAAAGAGGCCATAAAAAAAAAAGAGGGAAAAAGAAAAAAGGGGACACGACAAATGGAATAAAGGGAAAAGCTCAGGCTGACAAAGGGAAATGTGGTGTTAGGATGTGCAGGGGGTGATATGGGAAGAGAGAGATGCATGGAGAAATCATTGGTTGATTAAGTTTATCTCTGTTTTCTTTTTTTTGGGGAATATTCAAACAATCCAATGGATTCTTTCTTTAAAAGGGGATTTTTGGGAGTGTCCAGGCTGGAAGGAGCAAGCTGGGATAGCAGAGGTGTCCCATGGAATGAGGTGGAATTTATGGTCCCTTCCAACCCAAACCCCTCAGGGATTCCATGATTTTTTCTTTTTTTTTCCCCTGAAGAACTGGAAAAAAATCTCAACATTCTGTGAAGAGCTGAGGGAGGTGATGGGATGGCAGCCATGGAGATCACATCTCCTCGGATTCCAGCAGTCACCAAAGCACATTTTGGGTCAGCAGATTGTCCAGGTCAGGTGCACAACCACGGAAAAACTGCTGTGACTCCTCCTAAAGCACTGGACTGGGTTTTGACACCCAAATTCCACAAGTTTGGTGAAAAATCTCTCTTGTTTCACTGGAAAACTGAGAGTTTTTCCATTGAGAAGCTGAACTATAACCACAGCAAAGGTTAGTGAGGTGTAAGTCCTCAGGCAGGGAGCTCAGATTTGCAGTTTAGTGCCACAAAAGCAACCCCAGGAGTCCAAATAAAGCCAGAGGGGGATTGGGAATTAGGCTCAGGTTATTCTCCAGGAGAGGGAATTAGTGACCAGTGCCAAGTACCTGAAGGTTTGGAGAGAGCAGGAGACTGAAGAATATCCTGGCAAATATTTTCCACTGATTGTATCTGCAATCCTTAAGGGAATGAAGGGAATAAAGATTAACAAAAGAGGAAGCAGCAACAGAGCAGACAAGACAGAGAGCAGACAGGCAAGGAAAATTCCTCAAGAGTGGAAGCAAAGAGGGCAGAAAGCTGACAAAAAAACATGGGATTAAGGAATTTGTACAACTGAAGGCAGCAAGAGAAGGGAAATTAAAGCCAGAATTGCAACACCTGGCAGGACCTGGCTGGGCATGGGGGACAAGGCCAAGTGTGAGGTCCTGCATTGGGGTCAGGACAACAAATCCAGGCTGGGAGGAGAAAGGATGGATAGGAGCTCTGGGAGAGGGATTTGGGATGTTGTGGATGAGGCTGGAATGGCTCAGCCCAGACCTCCCCCAGCCCTGGGCTGATGCCAGCGTGGGCAGCAGGAAAGGTGGGAATTGTGCCCAGGAGCCTCCTCAGGTGATTGCTCAGCTGCAGAGCTGCCCCAGCCCTGGGGCCAACAGCAGCAGGACATGGAGCTGCTGGAGAGAGTCCAGAGGAGGCCCCGGAGCTGCTCCAGGGCTGGAGCCCCTCTGGAGGCAGGCTGGGAGAGCTGGGAATGTTCCCCTGGAGAAGGGAAGGCTCCAGGGAGAGCTCAGAGCCCCTTGCAGGGCCTGAAGGGGCTCCAGGAGAGCTGGAGAGGGACTGGGGCCAAGGGATGGAGGGACAGGAGGCAGGGAATGGCTTCCCACTGGGAAAGGGGAGCTNCTAGTGATGAGAAAATCACCATTGTTACACCTTGAGTTCCCCAGAGCACAGAACTGACTCTGCTGGGTCCTGTCTGGGCTTGGTGGGAGCTCTCAGATTTTGTGAGCTTTGAAATCTCCTCATTTAAAGTGTGAACTTTTCCTCTAAAAAACCTCATGCTTTCCAAGCTGCCCAAACACCTCAGTCTGGAGTGAGAACAGACAGAGAACTCTTAACCCTGGAAATGGTTAGGTGAGGAAAAAATGTAAATACAGAGAGGAACAAAGAGGGAAAATTCCGAGCAGGGCACCAAGGCCACATCTCATCCTTCACAGCACCGCCTGATACCAGCTGTGGGATCCTTCCCAAAATAAATCCATGCCCGAGACAACCAAAAAACACTTTTTGGACTCAGCCAAGCCCTGGTGTCCAAAGGCCACCCTCTCTCCCAAGGTCAGGCTCCTCCGTGAGTCACAGCTTGATTCCTTTTCCCGTAACGCAGCAAGTTCAGCACTCCAAGAATTTCCAAGTTCCATCAAAATCCATAAACGCTTTTTTATTCCATCCAGGAGAACACTGAACCGCAGAGGTGGCCTCGAGTCAAGAAAAATCCTCTTTGGAAGAGTCAAAAAAACATCTCCCAGGAGGGAAATGAAGGCGGTCTGGAAAATGGGCATCTCCCCTAAAACACAGCCACCCTTTGTCATAAACAAAATACCCATAAAGAGCTGGTAATTACTCCTTATTTACATTAACAGCCTGTTAAAAACGCCTCGTTCCAGAGGGAGCCAGGAGCTCCTGGACAGCTTGGCACAAGGAGGCACCCCTGGATTAGCAGCTCACCCAGGGCCACACAAGGAGTGTTATCAGAGCCCAAATCTCAGCTCCCAAATCCTTGGCTGCCCCAGTCGGAGCTCAGTTTCCCTTCCCTTTGAACTCCTCAGCTTTGGGAATCTGCTCCTCGCCACAAGAAGAAAAACAAGGAGTTTGAAGCTTCTGTTCCTGCAGGGATGAGGTTTTAGGACCAGGTTTTAGGATCAGGTTTTAGGATCAGGTAGCTCTGGACCCCAAGCCATGCAGATGAGGAGTTGGCCACTGATTAATGCCCACCTCGAGGTCAGGGGTTGTGGTTGGAACGTTGAGATTCCAGAAAAAAATGAGTCATTTTGGGATTGTGAAGGTTTTCCAGGGATGATGCAATGGCCACCACAAACCTTGGTGGATCATCCCTGGAGGTCTTTGCTCCACTGCCAAGCCTTGACCCAGCTTTGACCTTCGTCTCATCAACCCCAGGCTATTTTAAACATGAACAGTGCTCTCTAAAACACAAATCAAACACTTTTTCGTTGATAAATCCAGTCAATTAAGCCCCTTAATCCTCACAAATCCTGTTTCCAACACCGATAAAAGTTCCAACTGTCCCAGCTTTGTCCAACCAAGCCAACTCCAGCGAGATGAGGACAATTCCTGCATAAACCCTGGAATGTTCTGTGGCCTGGAGTGAAGCTCTGCAGGTGGAATCAAACCAACTCCTGCCAGCAGGACGTTCCAGAGGATGTGGCTCACCTGGAATTTTCTGCCTGAACTCTTCTGTTCCACATCCTGATGGATGTGGAAGCAGCTCGGGAGGAAAGGTCGAAAGGTGAAGTAAAGATTTTGTTTAGAAGATGCCAACAAGGGCCAGAGATGAAAACAGCTCCTTCTGTTCCCACATGGACCTTGGTCATAAGAAAATCCATTCCTTTGGGACATCCTAAATCCATTGGAAGTGATTTCACATCAAAGATTTATGAACTCTGTCCTACCCAGACCCACCAGGTACCCTGAGGTGTCTCCAGAGGATCCTGGCAGAGGTTTCCCAGAGCAGCTGTGGCTGCCCCTGGATCCCTGGGAATGTCCAAGGCCAGGTTGGACATTGGGGCTTGGATCCAGCTGGGACAGTGGGAGCTGTCCCTGAACATGGATGGGGTGGGAATGGGATGAGATTTAAGGTCCCTCCCAACCCAAACCATTCCAGGATTCTGGAGCCCCTCTGGAGGCAGGCTGGGAGAGCTGGGAATGTTTCCCTGGAGAAGGGAAGGCTCCAGGGAGAGCTCAGAGCCCCTTGCAGGGCCTGAAGAGGCTCCAGGAGAGCTGGAGAGGGAGTGGGGCCAAGGGATGGAGGGACAGGAGGCAGGGAATGGCTTCCCACTGGGAAAGGGGAGCTTGGGCTGGGATGTTGGGAATGAGGAATTCCTGGCTGGGAGGGTGGGGAAGGGGCTGGGCCGGAATTGCCAGAGCAGCTGTGGCTGCCCCTGGATCCCTGGGAATGTCCAAGGCCAGGTTGGACATTGGGGCTTGGATCCAGCTGGGACAGTGGGAGCTGTCCCTGAACATGGATGGGGTGGGATGAGATGATCCTTAATGTCCCTTCCCATCCAAATTCCCTGGATGGTGATTCCCTGGATGGTGTAAATCTTAGGAAGTCTGCAGCTGACACTGCCACACCCAAACCGTGGATATTCCACGTTCCTGGAGCTGCAAAATCCATCAAACAGCATTTTTTGGGATCGAGTATTTGGCAGTTGTCTCAGGGGAGCATCAACCCCTCACAAACCCAACACCCAGGAGGTCCCAAGGGCCTTGGATCCACATCCGAGCTCCGGCTCAGGGATCCCCACAGGGGAAACTCTGACCCTTCACCTCCCCTCCTGCAGGAATGGCTGGGAATGAGCTCTCCTCCCCAACTGCAGCCAAAACAGGGAGAGCTGAAGGCCACGGAATAATTTCCTGCTAATTATCCTCATTCCCTGCTCCCAGGGCTGCTCCGGCAGCAGCTTCAGCCTCGCAGGCAATAAATAAAACCTTTAGGGACAGCACTAAAATCCTCCAGGAAGCACAAGGCTGTGAGGAGTGAATTCACCTCTGCAAGGGCTTCCTTTATCTTCCCAAAAATCCCACAAAAAGCCAAACCTTTCCCTGGAAACCTGCGAGGGTTGGGATGAGAGAGGAGAGGAGAGGAGAGGAGAGGAGAGGAGAGGAGAGAAGACAGCAGGTCCCTCCCTGTGACCCAGAGGACACCTGAGCCACCACAGGTCACCAGGAGCTGGGAGCCAATTCCCTAAAAATGAATGAATTCCCATTTTACCACAATTTCCAGGATCTCAGAGAGGCAACCCAAGATGGAATTCCTCCAATGACATCACCACCGACTTGGATACCAGATGCAGAATAAATTCCTGATTTAAGTGAGCTTCACCTTCTACAGTTTTGAGGCTTAGCTATTTCTGTCCCCCGTTTATGTCCCAGCCTCACCTCATCCCAAATCCTGCCAGTTCCCAGCAAATATCCAGGTAGTGAATTAGGAAGGCACAAATAAAACTGAGCAGCATCAACAGTTTCAGGTGTCACAATGCCAGTTGTGCACCAGTTGGAAAAGCCAGGGCAGCCCCTCAGGAAATGGATTTGGTCAAAGGAAAACAGGAATTTGGGTGAAAGTCAAAGGCGGAGCTAAAAACCCCAAAAACAAGGAAAACCAAGCAGTGTCCCTTAAGAGTTTCTCCTCTAATGAGAGGAAACTGCAGATCAACCACCACAGAATTTCAGTATATTTATTTTTGCCTCCGAGTATTTGGAATATCACAGCTTGACCACTCTCTCCAAACAGCAATTCCCAATTCCATCCCTCAGGTCCTCCCCTGGCACCTGGGAGCTTCCCACTGGGCCAGTCCTGGCTTTGCCAACCTCAAACTCACACCCAGGGAGGGAAGGAGCCAAAACTGCTCCAGGGAATGTTTCAGCACAGGTGGGATCATGGAATCATTCAGGTGGGAAAAGATCCTTAAGGTCATCAACTCAAACCGATGACCCAGAGCAGCTGTGGCTGCTCCATCCCTGGCAGGGTCCCAGGCCAGGCTGGAGCACCCTGGGGCAGAGGGAGGTGTCCCAGGTGGCACCGGATGGCATTTAGGGTCCCTCCAAACCATTCCATGATTTTACAATCCGCAGGAATGGCACCACAACCAATGAGGGTGAACATCTCCAAGTCTGACGTGGAGGAAGGAGCATTTGGGTTCCATGAATTCCCCAAATCCAGCAGCACAGGGAACAGAACTTGTCCCTCCACCCCACGGCTCCAGTCCCACTTCGATGAAAAGAAGTTTGGATCTCAGCTGTTTGGACCTTCCTGGCCATGCCATGAACCAGATCCAAGTCCTTCACCCCTTCTCCATCCAGCAGATGATGCATCCAGCGCCTGCTGACCACCACAGGTGGTTCATTCCTGCCCATCCAGCTCCTGCTGACCACCACAGGTGGTTCATTCCTGCCCATCCAGCCCCCGCTGACCACCACAGGTGGTTCATTCCTGCCCATCCAGCTCCTGCTGACCACCACAGGTGGTTCACTCCTGCCCATCCAGCCCCCGCTGACCACCACAGGTGGTTCACTCCTGCCCATCCAGCTCCTGCTGACCACCACAGGTGGGTCATTCCTGCCCATCCAGCTCCTGCTGACCACCACAGGTGGTTCATTCCTGCCCATCCAGCCCCCGCTGACCACCACAGGTGGTTCATTCCTGCCCATCCAGCTCCTGCTGACCACCACAGGTGGTTCATTCCTGCCCATCCAGCTCCTGCTGACCACCACAGGTGGTTCATTCCTGCCCATCCAGCCCCTGCTGACCACCACAGGTGGGTCATTCCTGCCCATCCAGCTCCTGCTGACCACCACAGGTGGTTCATTCCTGCCCATCCAGCCCCTCCTGACCACCACAGGTGGCTCCTTCCTGCCCATCCAGCTCCTGCTGACCACCACAGGTGGTTCATTCCTGCCCATCCAGCTCCTGCTGACCACCACAGGTGGTTCATTCCTGCCCATCCAGCCCCTGCTGACCACCACAGGTGGTTCATTCCTGCCCATCCAGCTCCTGCTGACCACCACAGGTGGTTCATTCCTGCCCTCACATCCATGCCCTCCACACTCCTCTGGCTGCTGACGGAGCTGAACCTCCTCCAGCTTCCCCATCAACAACAGCCCTGGGGGATTTGTGCCACCAGCAGCTCCTGCCTTTCACAGAGGTGACACCACAGAGCCAAACTCATCATCAGGTCTGTGGGCAACTCCTGATCACATCCATGGGCAGCTGCTCATTCCATGTGAGCAACTCTTCATGAGGTCCATGGAAATCTCCTCATCAGGTCCATGGGCAACTCCTCATTCCATGTGAGTAACTTCTCATGAGGTCCATGGGCAGCTCCTCATTTGGTCATGAACAAATTCTTATGAGGTCCATGAACAACTCCTCATCAGGTCCGTGGGCAGCTCCTCATTCCATGTGAGCAACTCCTGATCAGGTTCATGGGCAACTCCTCACCATGTCCATGGGCATCTCTTCATCAGGCCCATGGGCAGCTCCTCATTCCATGTGAGCAACTCCTCATCAGGTCCATGGGTAACTCTTCATGAGGTCCATGGAAAGCTCCTCATCAGGTCCATGGGTATCTCCTCATGAGATCCATGCGACCCTTCTCATGAGGTCCATGGGCAGCTCCTCATTTGGTCATGAACAAATTCTTATGAAGTCCATGAACAACTCCTCATTAGGTCCATGGGCAATAACTCATGAAATCCATGGGCAACTCCTCATGAAATCCATGGACAACTCCTCATGAAATCCGTGGACAACTCCTCATGAAATCCATGGGCAACTCCTCATGAAATCCATGGACAACTCCTCATGAAATCCGTGGACAACTCCTCATGAAATCCATGGACAACTCCTCATGAAATCCACGAACAACTCTCCATTCCATGTGAGTAACTTCTCATGACGTCCATGAACAACTTCTCATGAGGTCAATGGGCAACTCCTCATGAAATCCATGGACAACTCCTCATTAGGTCCATGGACAACTCCTCATGAAATCCATGGACAACTCTCCATTCCATGTGAGTAACTTCTCATGACGTCCATGAACAACTTCTCATGAGGTCAGTGGGCAATTCCTCACTAATCTGTGAGCAGCGCCTCATTAGGCCCATGGGCAATAACTCATGAAATCCATGGACAACTCTCCATTCCATGTGAGTAACTTCTCATGACGTCCATGAACAACTTCTCATGAGGTCAGTGGGCAATTCCTCACTAATCTGTGAGCAGCTCCTCATTAGGCCCATGGGTAACTTCTCACGAGGTTCATGGGCAACTCCTCATTAGGTCCACGTGAAAAACTCCTCATCAAGAGCAGAAAAATCCCCAAACTAAATCCAGGAACTGCAGAGCACACCCAGGACTGTGAGGGGTGTCAGGACAGCACCTCAGGGACCATTTGCACCTGGTCACTCCTGGTTTTGGTGGCACAAAGCCTCAGACCCAGGGACTGAACGGGCACAGGTCACCGTGGTCAACATCTCACCCCTGGGCTTGGGCACGGTGGGAGGTGACCAAAAGGTCACCTCAAAGGCTGGACCCAACCATGTGGCACTGGGTGCTGTGGGCTGGGTGGTGACAAGGTGGTGTCAGGTCACAGGCTGGACTCGATGATCTCAGAGGTCTTTTCCAGCTTTGTTAATTCCATGATTCTCTGTGATCCTGGAGGTCTTTTCCAGCTTCGTTAATTCCATGATTCTCTGTGATCCTGGAGGTCTTTTCCAGCTTTGTTAATTCCATGATTCTCTGTGATCCTGGAGGTCTTTTCCAGCCTTCTCTGTGATCCTGGAGGTCTTTTCAAACCTTGCTAATTCCATGATTCTCTGTGATCCTGGAGGTCTTTTCCAGCCTGGTTAATTCCATGATTCTCTGTGATCCTGGAGGTCTTTTCCAGCTTTGTTAATTCCATGATTCTCTGTGATCCTGGAGGTCTTTTCCAGCCTCCATGATGCCGAGAAAAGCAGTGCTGGAGGGCAGCAAGGAGGTGACTCACACCAGGTTTTACCAAATCCCAAGAGTCCACATGAAGCTCTGGAAAACTTCCTGCCTGGTTTAGTCTTCCATCTACTGCCAAACAGAGCTTGGAGATTTCAATTTGCATCCTGGTATTTGGCAAGGGTGAGGAATATTTCCTAGCGGGAATATATATATATAAAAAAAAATAAACCTTCCATTCACACTGAAACATCTCCTGGACATCCCTGTGGGCCTAATTCCCAGAATGTCCCAGAATGCCGAAATCCAAACCTCCAAATGGGAAAAAGACACTGATTACCTGCCAGGAACCTCAGGAGAGGCAAGCCAAGCCCTAATAACAGCCTGAGTTCCCATCTGGCCTCCACACCACAACTGGGAACACGTCCCTGCTCGGAGCTGGACTGGCTCATCAGGGTAATTGCCTCGGAATTAATTAAATGTTCCTCTCTGCAGCTGCACAGAACATTCACGTGGATCACTCCCGGACTGCGCTGATGATTCCCTGGAATGGATGTGACCATCAAATCCAATTCCACAAGAGCTGGATTATTCCATGATCCTCCTCAGTCCCTTCCAGCACTCTGTGCGTGGAGAATTTGCATCTGAATATTCGCATTTTAGGTTAAAATGCTGAAAATCTGTATGGGAATCGTGAAGGTTAATTCACAGCATGAGTCTTTAACCTCTCAAAATAATTAAAATATCGGGAGGGGAAGAATGGCTGAGGGCAGGGAGAGATGGGATATGGGGAAGGAATTCCTGCCTGGGAAGGTGGGGAAGGGCTGGGATGGAATTCCCAGAGCAGCTGTGGCTGCCCCTGGATCCCTGGGAATGTCCAAGGCCAGGTTGGATGGATTTGGATCCATCTGGGACAGTGGGAGCTGTCCCTGCCCGTGGATGGAGTGGGAATGGGATGGGATTTAAGATCCATTCCAACCCAAACCAGTCTGGAATTCTCGGAGATGGAAGCTTGGCTGAGGAGCCACCGTGTGTGGAGATTTGGGGATCTTCAGGAGGTGGAAATGTGTCCTTCTGAAGCCACTCCCCGTGACCTCATTCTCCTCGGGAATTCTTTCACTCCTCACGGTTCCTTCACGGCTCAGACTCCAAGCAGGGCAGTTCAAAGCGGAACATTTCACTCTGCAATTCAAACATTTTGCTGGGCCTAATTAAAGCAACTCCCGATGATTATGTAAAACCCAAGCCTTCAAACGAGTTCCTCAATCCCAGCTCCACTCGAGCTCCGTGCCTAATCACCCCTGGAAGGAGCAGGAGCTGAGGGTGTTGAAAGGGAACAACTCGAGCTTGGCCAGGGCGCTCGGCGACCGCCAAGTGTCGAAACTCGCAGGGAACACGAGCAGAGCTTTGATCCCAACACAACCCAAATTTCCCCAGCTCGGGACCTCGACCGAGCAGGCAACAGGGAGAGGAGGTTTTGGAGAGACTTCAGAGCTTTGTGACGGTGATGTCGCAGCTGTCATCTCACGGAATCTTGGCTCCGTGGAATTCCCAGAGCAGGAATGGGATCCAGGTCGGCACAAATCCCTTCCCTCTCGTCCCCAGAACCTCTTGGGGTGCTTCAGTTTCTTCCAAACTGGGTCATTGGTGGAAGGCAGCAGGAGAAGGAGCTGAGATGCAGCCAAGGAAAGGATTTGGGGTTGATGGAAGGCCTTGGCACACTCCTCGATTTCTCTCGGAAGGACAACGTGGAAATGGAGCTGCACAACTCACAGGATAACAAACAACACTTCAGGTGTCCTGAAATTCTTTTAAACCGGGCTTGGGACACAGCCTAAACCTGTTAGAAACTGCACAACTCACAGGATAACAAACAACACTTGAGATGTCCTGAAATTCTTTTAAACCAGGCTTGGGACTCAGCCTAAACCTGTTAGAAACTGCACAACTCACAGGATAACAAATGCCACTTGAAATTCTTTTAAACCAGGCTTGGGACACAGCCTAAACCTGTCAGAAACTGCACAANTGATTATGTAAAACCCAAGCCTTCAAACGAGTTCCTCAATCCCAGCTCCACTCGAGCTCCGTGCCTAATCACCCCTGGAAGGAGCAGGAGCTGAGGGTGTTGAAAGGGAACAACTCGAGCTTGGCCAGGGCGCTCGGCGACCGCCAAGTGTCGAAACTCGCAGGGAACACGAGCAGAGCTTTGATCCCAACACAACCCAAATTTCCCCAGCTCGGGACCTCGACCGAGCAGGCAACAGGGAGAGGAGGTTTTGGAGAGACTTCAGAGCTTTGTGACGGTGATGTCGCAGCTGTCATCTCACGGAATCTTGGCTCCGTGGAATTCCCAGAGCAGGAATGGGATCCAGGTCGGCACAAATCCCTTCCCTCTCGTCCCCAGAACCTCTTGGGGTGCTTCAGTTTCTTCCAAACTGGGTCATTGGTGGAAGGCAGCAGGAGAAGGAGCTGAGATGCAGCCAAGGAAAGGATTTGGGGTTGATGGAAGGCCTTGGCACACTCCTCGATTTCTCTCGGAAGGACAACGTGGAAATGGAGCTGCACAACTCACAGGATAACAAACAACACTTCAGGTGTCCTGAAATTCTTTTAAACCGGGCTTGGGACACAGCCTAAACCTGTTAGAAACTGCACAACTCACAGGATAATAAATGTCACTTGAGGTGTCCTGAAATTCTTTTAAGCCAAGTTTAGGACTCAACCTAAACCTGTTAGAAACTTCTGAGAGCTGAAAAACCAAGCGGGAGCTGCACCAGTGCTGGATTTGGTTAATGGGTAGAAGTGGGAATGAAAATGGGATGATCCCAATTCCTCAGGCTCTTTAGTTCAGGCAGGGTGACTTTTTGAGGAATAATCTCACCCCATTAGAAACCCGCAGGAAGTTCAGCAATGTCAGGAGCTCCTGGACACTCAAGTGCCTTGATTTTATATTTAATATTTAATATTAACTCATCCCAGTTTAACTGCAGCAGGATTATAGCAGCAGAACATCAGGAAAACGAGGAGCGGCTGAGGAAGCATCTGAGTTATTCCTGAGGCTGGGCCAGGAGAGGTGAAGGAAGAGGAAAACCTGGAATTGGA
>VZRF01000878.1:38641-50095 GCA_013396875.1 Vireo altiloquus
AGGAGAAGGAGAAGGAGAAGGAGAAGGAGAAGGAGGAGGAGGAGAAGGAGGAGGAGAAGGAGGAGGAGAAGGAGAAGGAGAAGGAGAAGGAGAAGGAGAAGAAGGAGAAGGAGAAGGAGAAGAAGGAGGAGAAGGAGCATCTTGGGGATGTGGCTGCAGCAATCAGAGAAGCCCACAATGGGATGGGTGGGAAGGACCTCAAAGCTCATCCAGTGCCATCCCTGCCACACTCCTGCTGTCCCAGGAGCTCCAAGCCCCATCCCAACCCAGCTCTGAACCATTTTAAACCTTCAGTTCAGCCCTGCATGGATCAATTATTGATCCCTGTTCCCTGAAGATGCACAGGAGATCAAACAGGAGCTGCTGAGGATGGGAAAATCAAGCTGCTCTCCATATGCACGAGCAAAATAAACCCTCTATAAATAGCCAAGTGGGAAGCGAAGCCTCCTTTAGGAACACCATTTATACAAAGCTGGGTTTGTTCCCAACTTCAGAAGCGAGAAAGAGGAGGAGGAATAAAAGCTGATTGCAATCTGATGGAGAGAGGCTGGATGCAGCTCTCTTATCTTATCTCTGCATTCCCACGTGAGAGCAGCTCTGGAGCCCTGAGATAAACACGAGCTGAGCTGAGCTGAACTGAGCTGAGCTGAGCTGAGCTCATTCCCCAGCAGCTCCCCAGGCTCAGGAACCTCCTCAGGTCCAGCTCTGCTAGAAATCAACAGCTGAGTGCAAAACCAGGATGGAATTTTGGGAGATTCCAGCCCTCTGCTCCACCTTGTGCTTTCCCAAAAACCTCTCCAACCTCCAAGCTTCTCTAAAGTGACTCCCAAGGACCAAAAGCTTGGAGATAAGAGCTCTGCAAAGCCCTCCTGGACTCCTCAGGAAGGAGGTGTGTGGTGGGAGAACATTCCCAAGGCTGTCAGAGTTCCAGGAGGGTTTGGACAATGCTCCCAGGGACAGGCTGGGATTTTGGGCAGGATCAGGAGCTGGATTGATGATCCTTTTCATGAGGATTCTCCTCACGGCAAGGGTTGGAATAAGGTCATCTTTAAGGTCCCTTTCACCCCAAACCATTCCATAATTCCATGATCTTTGTGGGTCCAACTCAGGACATTCTGCCCAAGCTTTCTGCCGCTCCACATGGGAAGTATTTTTGGGAGAGAGCTCTTGGGAATTTGTGGGAATTCTTTAGTGGAGGAGCTCACCTGCTGCACCTGCGTGAGCAAAGCAGAGCTGAGATTGCACAGAATCCTGGAAAAGATCCCTAAAATCAGCAACTCCAAGGATTTCCCAGAGATCCTTCATCTCCTGGGATGGAGACTCATCCACTGCTCCATGCCACATGGAAGGGAGGGAGAGGATTTGGTCTGGATAAGGAGCAGGAGATGTTTCCATCACCCCAAACGCCACATTCCAGAGTGATGGGAAGCACAGCAATGGGAACTGCATCCAAGTGAGCTCAGACAAACGCCAGGGAAGAGGGAAAAACAGGGAAAAAAACCCAAACCCCACAAACTTTTGGGCTAAAAAAGGCAGCCTGGAAATTCCCGGAGAGCCAAAAACGCGTGGAACACCTCAGAGCTGTTTCCCTGTGCATTCCCTGGGAGGGATGGTGGGAAGGGCAGCAAATCCCTGCAATTTGGGGCGGGAGGGATGAACTCCCAATCTCAGCTCGTGCCTTCCCACAGAATAAAGATGGAGAGACAGGGAATTGTTTTTCCAAGGCAGCTGCAGCGCCTGGAAGAGGCTCTGTGCTGCTCTGTGTGTGTGGCACCATAAACACACAGGGATGTTCCTTGAAGTGGGGAATTCCCGCAGGGAATTCTGCTCCCAAGGCACAGAGGAGACTCCCCCGTGGCTCCAGCCGCTCCGGGATGGATCCCATTTGATCTCTCCTCCCTGTGGAATATTTTCCGGCGGCATCATCCCAGGTTGAAGGAAGGAGCAACACCAAGCCCTGAGGCTGCTCCAGGAACTCTGTGTGGAGCAGATGGGAATGTTCTCGGGGTGATGGAAGCTCCTGGATGATGGGACAAGCAGGAATGGTGGTCCTGGATCCCCTCAGGGCTCCTGTCAGCAATCCCAGCCCCTGCTCCCCAATCCAGGGGCTGAACTTTCCCCGCAGCAGACACAGAGGCTGGCGAGGCAGCGAATCCCAACGGGAATTCCAGGCAGCAGGGAGCCTCTGGATGCCTCCCACCCCCCATGCTGCCAGCACAATAAAAATCCATCAATCCCACCCACGGGACACTCCCCTTCCCAAATATCCAACTCCTCTTTCCTCCCCCTCTGAGAGCTCCTCAGCATTTCTGTAACATTTCAATAAGGGAACCTCGAGGCTCCCAAATCCACTTCCCATCCTCTGACAGCCCCAGCTGGGTTCCTGTAAACACCTCCCAGGCTCAGCCATTCCAGGGAGGGGTTGGAAGTGAGAAAAACACCCTCGGGGGGAAATCAGAATCCTTTAATCCCAGCTGGACACCCTCGGGGGGAAATCAGAATCCTTTAATCCCAGCTGGACACCCTCGGGGGGAAATCAGAATCCTTTAATCCCGGCCGGGAGCTCCCCAGGACACCCCAAATTCCTGGGAAGGGAGCAGAGGATGAGGGTGAGGATGGGAGGTTAAAGGGAGGCTGTTCAATCTCTCCGCGATTCCCAATAATTGTTTAAAGCTGCCAAGGCCCTTGTTTTGAAAATCCCACTGTGAGCACTCCGCATATCCCACTCGCACTGACACGAGGAATTAGAGAATTCCATCAAAAAACGCCTTTGGGGTGCATTTTTTTGCTGCTCTGGATTTTCTCAGGCTGCAGACAATGCCATAAAAGCTCTCCCTAAAAACAATATTCCTCCGTATTTTAACAACACGGTGGAAATGTTCCTTCTGTTCTGTTTGCCACAAGGAAATTTCCAGCTGATGCTGAATTTCAGAAGTTTTTGGGATGCTGGAAGCAGCACTGAGCTCAGGAGAAAGCTCAGCTTTAAGCATTAATCACCTGAAGGTGATTAAGGCACTCTGAAAGCCTTTCCTGAGCACGCTTGGTGTGCTCTATCAGGCATGAAAATAAGATATAAAAATTTAAAATACATTTAATAGTGACTTAGGGTTTCTCTCCAATGTGAAAATGAAAAATTAATAAGGATGCTCTGCTGTTTTCCTTGGTCACTGCTGTGTTTTTCCAGTCCTCAGTGTGTTATTCCAGGACATTTTATGGAGAGGAATTATTTTCTCAGCTGAATTATTCCCACTTTATCCCATCTGATTCAGACTTTCATTGGATTGCTGGACAATGAAGACTCCTTGTCAGAAATCAGAGAGGATTTAAGGAGATTTCTTCTGTAAAAGTCAACTCTGCAAAGGTTGAATTGATCTGAAATTCATTTTTGATTTTATTTTTTTTTTAGTTTGTGGTTGTCTCATCCCTGGAAGTGTCCTGAGCTGGATGGGGCTTGGAGCAACCAGGAATCACCAAATTGGGAAGTTCTAAACAAAATTATGGAGGCACAGAGCAAATCAGCCTCATGAGAGAGAATCTGCAGCACAGAGGAAATCCTCACACCACGCTGGAAAAGTGGGAATTCTCCCAAAAGCTGCCCTGAAATCCTCATTTAAACTCAACCTCTCCATCAAACCTCTGAGATTAAAGAGAATTAATTCACTGAGAGACCGAGGATGGAATGTGAGCATTGTAGGAGCAGTGCTGCTACTCCATCCCTACACTCCAGATACACCTGGGAGCAAGGAGAAGGCTCCCACAAGGTTTCCCTCCCCAAAAACATCTCAGGAGATGTTCTGAGCCGAAGCTGAGCCTTAAAAACATCACAAATTCCTGAAGCTATGCCTGGCTGGTTATTCTCATTCCTGTTTCCATCCTCACACGTCACTTCTTCCTTCACCTGCCTTCTGTAAACTTCCACAGAGGAAAATGTTGAGGTGCTTTGGACTCTGCTGGCTCCTGGCCTGGCTGTGTTCCTTATTTCAGTGTCCCATGTCCCAAAAAGATGAATTGAAGCTTCTTTCTGCTGTTTCAAAGCTTGTTTATTTTATCTTATCAAAGTTTGGGAGGCACAGACTGTGCTGTGACCTCCAGGAACACGAGGGCAGAATGGCAATGGCTACCCAAAGCAGGTAGCTTTTATATCTATTATCAACCAGTTAGAAAACTTTACATATCTTATTTTGTTCCCCAAACCAGTGAATATCAACCTCATTGACATCTCCTCTACACTAAATTCTATCTACCAATTAACAAACCACAGGAACTCATGTCAGAGAGAAAAGGAGGAGAAGGAGAAGAGAGAAGGAGAAGAGAGAAGGAGAAGGAGAAGGAGAAGGAGGAGGAGGAGGAGAAGGAGAAGGAGAAGGAGGAGGAGAAGGAGAAGGAGAAGGAGGAGGAGAAGGAGAAGGAGAAGGAGAAGGAGAAGGAGAAGGAGAAGGAGAAGGAGAAGGAGAAGGAGAAGGAGAAGGAGAAGGAGAAGGAGAAGGAGAAGGAGAAGGAGAAGGAGAAGGAGAAGCCAACACCCTAGAATCTCCATGTTGGCTCCATATAATATATATAACAAAACCTAAAACCTCCAACTCCACACTCTGTGCTGCACTAAACAAGAATCTCTTCATTTCTCTGGTGCATTCAAGTTCTCCCAAAAGTGAAGAGAACTTCTCTCTCAGCTTAGCTAAGCTATTTTGAGGAGTTCTGGGGCTAAAACAAAAACCCAGAGGAGCAGGAAAAGTTTCCAGGCTTTTCCTGGACTCCAACAGAAAAAGCAGCTCAGATATCAACAGTTCAAGCACCTGTTCCTTCTCTGCCCTTTCCCATGTTTGTTCCCAAAAAAATCCCACAATTCCCAGATTTTAAACCCAAAAATCACCTGGCAGCAGCAGAGGAGGAACCAAGGGCAGGAAGGCTTTTGGAGAGCAGCAGATTTCCAGGAGGACATTCCCAGGTTCCACCACAACCCCTGAGGAAGGTGCTCAGGTTGTCCTTGAGAACCAGCTCAGATCCAGGAATCCCTGAGGCTGGAAAAGCTCTCCAGGATCACCGAGATTCATTCCCAAACACCTTCCTCATTCCCAGGGCTGTTTTCCCAAATTTAACTGATTTACCCACAACAGCACCACACAAGGAAAACAAAGGAGATTGGGTTGGATATCGGGGAAAGTTTCTCCATGGAAAAGGTGGTCAGGAAGTGCCCAGGGCAGGGGTGGAGTCTCCATCCCTGAAGGAGATGGATGTGGCACTTGGGCACACAGTGGTGGCCCTGGCACTGCTGGGGATGGTTGGACTCCACGATCTCAGAGGGTTTTTTCCAACCTCAGCCATTCCATGGCTCCAGCAGCAGTTCCCAAAGCAATCCCAAGGGCTGCACATCCACATCACGATCTCAGAGGGTTTTTTCCAACCTCAGCCATTCCATGGCTCCAGCAGCAGTTCCCAAAGCAATCCCAAGGGCTGCACATCCACGTCCTGCCCATCCCTCTGCAGCTCCAGCAGTGACCAAGGCCACGCTGGACACTCCCAGGGGTTGCACATCCCTGTCCTGCCCATCCCTCTGCAGCCCTGGCAGTGACCAAGGCCACCCTGGACAGTCCCAGGAGCTGCACATCCATGTCCTGCCCATCCCTCTGCAGCCCTGGCAGTGACCAAGGCCACCCTGGACAGTCCCAGGAGCTGCACATCCATGTCCTGCCCATCCCTCTGCAGCCCTGGCAGTGACCAAGGCCACCCTGGACAGTCCCAGGAGCTGCACATCCATGTCCTGCCCATCCCTCTGCAGCCCTGGCAGTGACCAAGGCCACCCTGGACAGTCCCAGGAGCTGCACATCCATGTCCTGCCCATCCCTCTGCAGCCCTGGCAGTGACCAAGGCCACCCTGGACAGTCCCAGGAGCTGCACATCCATGTCCTGCCCATCCCTCTGCAGCCCTGGCAGTGACCAAGGCCACCCTGGACAGTCCCAGGAGCTGCACATCCATGTCCTGCCCATCCCTCTGCAGCCCCAGCAGTGACCAAAAACATCCTGGACACTCCCAGGGGCTGCACATCCCTGTCCTGCCCATCCCTCTGCAGCTCCAGCAGTGACCAAGGCCACGCTGGACACTCCCAGGAGCTGCACATCCCTGTCCTGCCCATCCCTCTGCAGCCCCAGCAGTGACCAAGGCCACTCTGGACACTCCCAGGAGCTGCCACTTCCCTGGAGCAGCTGAGGGATCCCAGCAGAGGCTCCAGAGGACAACAGCAGCAACACCCTGGGATCACTCAGGGCCTGATTTTCCATGTGCTTCCCGACAGCTCCTCCCCAATCCCAGCGAGGAGCAGCTCTTCCCTGCCTCTGCCATCCCAAAAAAAGCCCTGGTGCTTCCCATGGATGGACACATGTGGAGCAGGGCCTGGGGGGTTTCACTCGCTTGGCTCCTGCTTGGGATTACCAAGGTCAGCAGCAGAAACCCAGAGGAAAATGTCAACAATCGCGGCCTTCCTCCGGCGGGGAGAGGCCTTGGAGAGGCTTTTCTTTCCCTGCCATGTGTCTGGTTTTACACTGTTGGTTTTGGCTCTCCCAAGGAAGGAAATTAAACCAGCAGCTTCTTTTTTTATCCTTCTGGAATCCTCCGGAGGAGGAGAGAGGCTGCAGGAGGACGCCGAGGCCTTCGCTCCGGCCACACAGTTTTTGTCAGGGTTGGTGTGGAGAGTTCCCAATCCCTCCAGGATAATTCCCTGCAGCTGTCATCACCCACATGCCAGGTTCCCAAAAAAAAATAAGGCTTCAACCACAAATCTCCACAGGGAAAAGAGCACAAGGCTGTGGAGGCTGCAGGTTGGGGAGCAAAGGATGTCCCCAAATCCCACCCTCCAAAATGCTCTTTGTGCTCTCACCTCCTTCCCAGAACCATTAGAAAACACCTCCAAGATCATCAATCCAACCTTTATCCCAGGATTTCAGCGTGCTCTGCTCACACAATTCCAGTTTCAAGCCCTTGGCCTAAACCCTGAGGAGGTTCTGCCCCAATTCTGCAGTTCCTAAGCTGCTCCTCCACAGCCAAGCCCAGGTAAGTGCCAGGAAATGCTCCAGGTATTCCTGCAGCACGGAATTCCTGCTACTGGGACGGCTGCAGCAAACATTCCCAGCTGCCTGGGCCTGCTCCAAGAAAAGGCTGAGTTAAAATTTCCATGCCAAGGAATTCAATTCTCACTGCGGGACTGCAATAAGAACTTTTAAAGGTCTGAGATACGCAGAGGAAGTGGCGCAAAGACAGGCAAAAAAGGGAATGGGATGGTTAAAATTCCCGGGAAAGCAGGAGATAAAGTTGCTTTCCAAGCTGGAGTTAAGAGGTCTGAGCTACCAGAAGTCATCAGAAGCAGCAGGGAGGCAGACAAGGTGCAGGACCAACCTTCCCCAGACAGCTCTTCCAAGAGAAACCCGACGGCAGCGGCGATGGTTTTCATTTAGAACCCATTTACCTTTGTGGGAGCCAAGACAGACACAGAGCCTGGGATTTGGGAACAGCTCCCAGCTCCCTAAAAACACCCCCCGGCAGCCTTCCCACTCTCTCATTTCACTTTGCTCCGCCGCGGTTTCTTCTGTTCTGGCCTCTTTCCTTGACCTTCTCCTTCCCTAAATCCCAACTCCTCATCCTCCTGCCACCTCTCCTTGGCAATTCCTGCTGGGATTTCTCCCTTCCAGAGGGACGAGGCTGTTTCACCCCTAAATCTGTTACGTAAGTGCCCCTGGCAGGAGCTCTGTGCCCCGTGCACGGGGTCGCTCCCAGCAATTTGGGATTTTAATAGACATCAAAACAGGAAAACATTCCCACTTATGCAATCGCGGCCGTGATTGAAACCAGAAGCAGCCACCAGCAGCTCCCAAAAAAAGAACTGGGAGCAGCCTGGCCACGGGGCTGAGTGCTGCTGCTCTCCCCACTCTCCATCCCAGAATTCCCAGTGTTTGTCTGGAATCAAATCCCATTCCCTGGGAGAAGGAGTCTCCCACTGCTCCAGTTCTGCTTCCTCATGGAAGAGGGACACAGCCCAATTTGGGATGGGGAGATGAAGGTTCAGGAGGTTTTTAATTGACCAAGGTGCTCTTCTCACACCTCCTGCTCTTCCCACTCATCTCTGCCCCTCCCAAATCCTCCTGCAGCATTCCAACACTTTTCCAGGCTCCAGGAATCATTTCTTAGGTTTTTCCTAAGATTTAAACCTTCCAAGTGCAGAGCACAAACAGCCCAGGAGCTGGTGGGGAACTCATCACTATTCTCCCATCACCTGAGCTCTCCTTTCCCACACACCAGGAAATTCTCTCTCCATAATTTTCGCTGCTCCCTCCCTGTCCATCCCAGAATTCCCAGTGTTTGTCTGGAATCAAATCCCATTCCCTGGGAGAAGGAGTCTCCCACTGCTCCAGTTCTGCTTCCTCATGGAAGAGGGACACAGCCCAATTTGGGATGGGGAGATGAAGGTTCAGGAGGTTTTTAATTGACCAAGGTGCTCTTCTCACACCTCCTGCTCTTCCCACTCATCTCTGCCCCTCCCAAATCCTCCTGCAGCATTCCAACACTTTTCCAGGCTCCAGGAATCATTTCTTAGGTTTTTCCTAAGATTTAAACCTTCCAAGTGCAGAGCACAAACAGCCCAGGAGCTGGTGGGGAACTCATCACTATTCTCCCATCACCTGAGCTCTCCTTTCCCACACACCAGGAAATTCTCTCTCCATAATTTTCGCTGCTCCCTCCCTGTCCATCCCAGAATTCCCAGTGTTTGTCTGGAATCAAATCCCATTCCCTGGGAGAAGGAGTCTCCCACTGCTCCAGTTCTGCTTCCTCATGGAAGAGGGACACAGCCCAATTTGGGATGGGGATGAAGATGAAGGTTCAGGGGGGTTTTAATTGACCAAGGTGCTCTTCTCACACCTCCTGCTCTTCCAACTCATCTCTGCCCCTCCCAAATCCTCCTGCAGCATTCCAACACTTTTCCAGGCTCCAGGAATAATTTCTTAGGTTTTTCCTAAGATTTAAACCTTCCAAGTGCAGAGCACAAACAGCCCAGGAGCTGGTGGGGAACTCACCTCTATTCTCCCATCACCTGAGCTCTCCTTTCCCAAACACCAGGGAATTCTCTCTCCATAATTTTTGCTGCTCCCTCCCTGTCCATCCCAGAATTCCCAGTGTTTGTCTGGAAGTCAATCCCATTCCCTGGGCGAGGAGCTCTCCTGCTGCTCAGGCTCAGCAGCTGTTTCCTCATGGAAGCACCTCCAAAGTCACTCTTCCAACAGGAACCTTCCCACACCACTCACCTCTGCCTCTCCCAAACCCTCCTGCAATATTCCAGGACTCCAAGACAAATATTCCAACACTTTTCCAGGCTCTAGGAATAATTTCTTAGTCTTTCCTTAGGTTTCAACCTCTCCACTTCAGGGCAGGAACAGCTCAGGAGTTGGTGCTGAACTCATTCCTATTCTCGTCCCACCTGAGGAAACCCAAAAAGGTTTCATTTCCCAAACCCCAGGGAATTCTCTCTCCGCAATTCCCACTTTTCCAGGTTCTCACTACTGTCAGGACACTGCCCAGCCTCCCTGGAACAATGGGATAGAGCAGCTGAACCCTGCACCAGTTGGGAATTTCGGGGATCAAAGGAGCTCTCTGTGCTTCACAGGCAGCTGAAGCTGAAGGCAAAACATTCCCAAACACCAAAAATCAGGGAAATTAAACACCAACAGGTGAAGGAATGAGGATAAAAACTCCAGGATTGGCTTTGTGGCTTCTTCCCACGAGGACTGAAACGGGGAGAGACTGAGGGAAAAGGGGAAGGTCACCGTGGTGGGATGAGGAGGTTTGGAAAAGCCACGGGAAGTGGATGAGCAGAGGGGAGGAGATTCCAGCTCACATGGACCAGCAGGAGATTCCCAACTTCCCAGAGCTGGGATCTGCAGGGTTTGGGGAGGGATCAGCTGCTCCCAGGGCTCTCAGGGAGCAGCAGGACAAGGAGAGGACACCGTGGGAGGATCCCAAGTGTCCCCTGAAGGTGACACCAAGCAGCCTCCAGGGCCATCAGAATCCCTTGGAACTGTGGAATCGTGGAATGGTTTGGGTGGGAATGGACCCTAAAGATCATCTCATTCCTCTATCCATGGGCAGGGACAGCTCCTGCTATCCCAGGGGAGCTCCAACCTGGCCTTGGACACTGCCAGGGATCTGGGGACAGCCACAGCCCCAGTAGGGACATCCCAGGTGGATATTTCCATCAAGGAAAACTGAGCCAGGGAACTTCAAGAGATCCCGGGAAGGTGTGGACAACAGGAGAATCACTGCACAGACAATTCAGGAGAACACCACAACTCCTCCAGTGCTCACTGGGGTATCCCAAGCCTAACTTTTATGAGGATTTTCCAGTTTCTGTTGAAACTGAGCCTAGGAACTCCAAGAGATCCTGGGAAGGTGTGGAACACAGGAGAATCACACTGCACAGACAATTCAGGAGTCAGGAGAACACCACAACTCCTCCAGTGCTCACTGGGGTATCCCAAGCCGAAGTTTTATGAGGATTTTCTAGTTTCTGTTGAAACTGAGCCTAGGAACTCCAAGAGATCCCAGGAAGGTGTGGATCACAGGAGAATCACACTGCACAGACAATTCAGGAGTCAGAACTCCTCCAGGGCTCACTGGGGTATCCCAAGCCTAATTTTTATAAGGATTTTCCAGCTTTTGTTGAAGCCACAGCCAGGAGTGCTCAGACCCAACCACGGCAGGCAGCACATCCCTGGTGTCCTCACGCCCTAAATAAAACCTGCACTCCAAATTCTTGCACAAACAGCAGCTCAGGTTATCCCCACACTTCCATCGTCCAGCTCTGGAACACAGAATTCCAGGGAAAAGTGTTTTTCATCCAGTTGTGCACTGGAGAATTGAAAAGCAATCACAAGGAGCTCTGTTCTGTTTTGCCCCAAACCTGCCCCAAACTCTTTTGGGATCCCTCCTGCAGGTTGTCACCCCCTTGGTGACCGCAGAGGGACAATCTGAACGGCTCCACAACATGGATTATCCCCCGAAAACAACCCACAGGAATCTCAACAACAAACAGGGAGACAATCCAATTATCCCCCGGGATTGGAAGACGAAGTTTCAGGGGGGGTTTAATTAACAGAACGAGGGTGCAAAAAGCTGCTCAGGTCATTGTGTTGTATAAGCAGCAATGGTTGGAGAGTTTGATGTCTCCAAATCATCATCAAATGTGTTCCTTCTGCTCCAGCCCAGGCCTCGTAAACAAACTCATTATGTTGCGTCTTGAAAGGAGTAAACAAATAGTTGGCATCTGAGAGCTCTTGCACAAGCTCGGCCCAAACTCCTGACCCTGCTCGGCTCCCCGGGAGCTCCGAGACCCTGCGGCACCGGGGACAGCGAGGGGACAGCGAGGGGACACTGAGGGGACAGCGAGGGGACAGCGAGGGGACACCGAGGGGACA
>VZRF01000910.1:0-109057 GCA_013396875.1 Vireo altiloquus
ACATCTATGCTTGACATGAAGACACCAGGAGACAGAGGAGCCAAAACTTCCACTGGTAATTTGTTCCAGTGATTAATCCCTTTCACTGTTTGCAGCAGGTACCAACTTTCCCCTTTGGATTTGGCTTGGTTCAGCATTGCTCTGTTACAGCTCTCTCTTTGCTAGATTAAACAGACATTTAAAATCTCTGGTTTTCTGCTCCTGGATGTACTTATCACATCACCTCTCAACCTCCCTTCAAGCCAGGGCTGTGCATGTGGAGTTGCTCCAAGGGAAGTGTGTGGAGTTAATGGAGAGAGGACAGCTGTGCACAAACGAACCTGGGAAGCTGTCCGAGGAAAAAAGCTACCTCACCTCCAGAAAAAATTACCTCCAATGGGAAACCAAGTAATATTGTACTCCTGAGAGCAGATTTCCTGGGGTTTGAGGAGCTGTGTCCTGCAGCCACAACCTTTTCCTCAGGGCAGGCAAGTTCGTACAGGATGCATATTTGTGTGGACTCAAACAAAATAAATCCTCTAACCTCTTTAATTAGAGAAATGAAAGCTGTTTCTTTCTAGCACTTAAATGATTTTTTTAGATTTACCTTCTTAAAAAGAAATAAATAAATGATAAACCCAACAAGAACAAGCAGGATTCTTTGGCTACTAATGCCACATAAATATTTTGCTTCTTCTCAAAGATTTGCAATTGTCCTTCTGGCTCAATAACTTACTGTGACTTTATATTGAGTTTCTGTTATGCTGCAGTACCATGTAATTTTAGGGTTAGTAAATTACCAGGATATAATCCCCAATTCTGTAATGTTCCTCACATTAATGTGTTCAGCTAAATATACAGATGAAAATATCTGTTTTTCTTTGAATGGACCCTGCTTGTCAGATTGTTCTGCAGGAAATCCTTGTCACTATCGTTATCTATCATTCTGCCAATAATTACCTATTTTTTGGCAGCTGTATCCTATTTACTTCTCCATCACTATGGAAACACTGAATTTTCTCAGCCCCAATATAGATTCCTGCAGAATCCTACTAGAAATATTTTCAGAGAGTGAAATTATGTCTGTAAGCATTTTTTCTGATGTCCATTTAATCTTCAGTGTTTAATTGATTTTCTGTAAAGCTATTCTTTTATCACAGTATTACTTGGTACTTTTAAAAAGAATAAGCCTGTGGGTATTTACATGCCCACATATTATGGACTTTGTCAGAATTTGGGCACCAGAGTGCAAAAGAGCTACTCAGAATCTTATTCAGGACTGTGGCATCACAAGCCAACACCTTCATTTTTTTCCTCTGGGAAATTTTTTTCTTGTCTGAAACAGAGTGTAGACTTCAAATGCCTCATTTCTTTGAATGTCTCTTCTCTAATCATGACAGAGAACCAATCTGCTCAAACTGAGATCCTGCACTGGAGGCATTTCTATTGATGCTCCAAATCCCAGAACCCTTCGAACTCAAGATATTCTTTGAAACATCCTTCAGCTGAGGTGCTTCTTTGGAGGTGCTTCAGTTTAAGCCCCAAATGAACTTTCTGCTCCAAATGGATGGCCAGGGCTGACTCAGCAGCTCAGCCTTTTCCAAAGGAAGGAATTCTGACTCTTCTCATCTTTCCACTGCTCCATGCCAGCTCCCAGCCACATGCTCCAGCTGTTTTCTGCACGCTGGCTCTGACATTTGTCTGAGTTCTTGATGAGTCATTTCACCCATTAAGGCAGAAGAAAATGAGCCAGGCAAAGGAGTGAATAAATTCAAGTTAGTGTTTGCAAGACGAATTGGCTCACCAAAGCATCCGATAAGCTCTGCAGACAGAAAGAAATGGCTTGAAATGGAAGAAAGAAAAGGGAGGACAAGGGAGAGAGGATCAATTCTGTCTTTTTAGGCAACAGAAAGATGTTGGGTTGACTTAAAGGACCTGTCTGCCTTCAGCCTACAACAGCAACTTACACAGCTCTCTTGGACCGAGGATTAACACACTGCCTAAGCCCATCTGAAGAATTATATGAAGCAGGTGTTGTAAATCTCTACGTGAGGTCCTTTTAGGCATTGTAAAACCTAATTTGCATACTCAGAGTAATATGTTTCATCTCTTAATTATCGATACCAAACTCATAGTCTCATCAAAGATGACATTCATATTTGTAAAAGATATTTATTTGCATTCATTAGTGCTGGGTGATATTTCATTCTTTGAATTTACATCCTACTTAATTCCTATTTCTTTTTTACATATTTTCCAAAACTTCATGTCACTCTGACAACTCTGAAGTTTACCAGATGATTCCTTGCATCCTTTCTGAATATTATGACATTAGTATGTTTTTCAGTCCTCGGGTTTTTTCTGATATTCCAGGATCTATTAAGAATATGTTATTAACTGAAATGCAATGTAATTAATATTTCATTGAATAAATGTAATGTGTGAGTTGTCCGTTGCTATAAAAAAGTAATATATATTAGGTGTTATTTTATGTACTCTTCAGTTATTAATGAATTAAAAAATGTTTCATCTCTGTCAAAATGAATCTCCTATGCCATTTCCCTAAATGACTGCCTATTCTTCCAAATGAATTCCAGCCTGTTTTTAAGACCTTGAAAACTCTGTCCTGGGGGAGAACACAAAGAAACCTTCAGAACATTCTCACAACTGAGAGCGAACAGCATTTCTCTTGGGTTTCCATGGGATGAAAAGAGTAGTGATGTGGAATCAAAATATCTATGATGATTACTGTATACCTTACAGAAATGGTTGTACTTTGAAGGAAGAGTTCTGCTGTCTCAGGTCTGTAAAGGATTAAGAAAACTCTCAGAACAAGGGAAAAACTGAGGTAGGATTAGACCATGAGTATTACTCTATTGCACAATATTTCCAAATTAAGTCATATTACAGTGCGATGAACTTTTCAGGTCATTGATTTCCTGTACATTCATGTTAGGATACTGTAATAGGTGGTCAGAAAGACTCAAAACAGGATAAAAAAAAGAAAGAAAGATACAGAAATAACTGAAAAGTGTTGTAATAATTACAGCAAACAGTGGCCCAGTGAGCTACAGAACACTTTCATCTCCTTGCTTCTTTCAAAGATTCATTGCTTCAGACTATTAGTAAAAAATGGGTGTAAACAAGAGTGTAATTAAAAAGAAAAAAAAAAAAGATCATACAGCAGAATTTTGAATGACCAGCAGCAGGAAAGCTGGCTATCATAATTTGCAAACCATAATTCTCTGCAAAAGAACAGCTATATTTAAATATGGTGACTTAACCAAGAATGTAAGTTTCAAAGGCAAGAAAGTAGAAAGAGTATCCTTATAGTCCTTGGAGGACTTCAAGCATCACTTCTAAGGCCGCTCTCCCTTTCTACATTCTATCATAGTATAGGAATTCCACAATGATTTATAAAAGGAGGATTTTCAAAGGCACAAATGGGAGTCAGGAGTCCAATTTCCATCGACTCAGGCACCCAACTCCCATTTGTATTTTCAGAAAATCCTCCCTTAGAGACATGCAATATAGAGTAGTAAAGTAACTTGTATTCTAAAGCCAGGAACCTTTGCCTTAATTTTTCACATTCAGTTCCATTTTGATTTGATATCAAAGCAAATAGAATTCTGCATTTTAGAAAAGAAAGACTGGATGATCTAATATCTTTGACATTGCTTGTTCCTGTGGTTCTGTCCTGCACACAGATGTTAAATATGGTATGTTAAATATGAAGCTATATTATTTAAAGACAATTCCCCCCTTTCAGTCTGTCCCATTATTTTTCCTTTTTAAAACAATTCTATAGTTTAAAAGGAATGTAAAACAAGCCAACTGACACACTTTGGAGTCAACTGAAGGAAAGGATGAAGAACAGGAGAATTGACAACTTGTCCAAAAATTCAAGCAAGTGTAAATGACACGCTTATCTAACACATTTTTTAAAAATTGGATTATATTTGTTGTTGTTCTTGTTGGATTCTTATTTTTATAAGAAGGAAAATATGCTGAATTTTTTTCGGTTTGAATAAAACACCAAATTTTTAATTTAAAAATTCTAATTTGTATTACCTATTTTTAACAAAACACATATACTTCAGGAATTTTTAAAAATATGTAAAAGAAAAAAAATTCCAGTAAAGTCCTTTTACCAGTTCCCTTCCTCTTTTTGGGGAATTCTGCTAAGTAGAGTCTAATGTAGTATGTCTAGGTCCAGAGATGGATTTCAGCAGTTCTCCCACACAGTCAAAGAAGGTGCAACAATCACACTTTTTATCTGAGATGTGTCTTCGTTAGCAAGTAGTACATCAAAAATCCACTAAAAATACTGTGTTCAGTCTAGGTCTCCTCTTCACCTTTGGGTTTGGCTTGTTTTTTGTTTTTTTTTTTTCCTGCAGAACTATTCAACAGGATGACAAAGTCGAAAGTATGCAAAGCTTGGCAGAGAGATTTTACGCCCACATCTCTCTCTGTTCCTGGTTCCTCAATCATTCTGCATCCATTCATAGGATCAGGTTGGAAGGGACTTCTGGAGAACATCTAGTTCCCTGCTGAGGTTCAAGCAGGGTCACCTAGATTGTTGCCTGGGATAACATCGAGATTCCTTTGAAATATCCCCAAAGATGGAGGAGATTTCACGATTTCTCTGGTCACCCTAAGAGAGAAGTTTTGTCTGATCAGATTAATTCATGTCCCCCTCTTTGATAGGAACCAGACACCTCCTTGTTAGGTGACATCAGGACACAATTCAGATGATTTGTGTCTTTCCAAAGATCATTCCATGTAGGAGATACTGATGAAATCACACCTTGTTTTGTCCTTTTCCTGAACAGTCTTTCCATAGTACTTCAGCATGTTTATACCTCCCTCATGGCTCTTGTGCATGCTCAAGGCTTACAGATGACACCATAACACTCTCTGGTGCACTCTCACACACTTGTTTCCTTATTTCACGTCTTCAGAAAAAAACCCCAAACATCCCAAACCTTTCACAAATGAATAAATAAGGCTTGCGGGCACAGATATGCCACACTTTCCCCCGAATGGCAGCCAGATGAAGAAGGTTGTGGATGTGGGGAGGGTTGGCATGTGGTCCATGTGGCTGTGAGACACTGGGGTGAGGGCCAGAAGTTGCTCCCAGGATGAGGTTACTTGACCAAGCTCATAGGGCCTGGGAGGCAGAAAGCAGCAGGTCCCTGATTAAACTGAACTCACCGGCAGGTGTAATTCTCTACCCTAAAAATGCCTGAGCTTTGCTCGCCCAAACTTCCTGTATAATCCTTCATTCTGTTTTCTTTTCTTTTCCTTCTGTCAAAGAGTGCAGGAAGGACACTTTTCTCTTGACAATACAGCAACCTGAGTCATCCCCACAATGAAGGAAACTCAAGTGGAGGAAGTGGGTGCAAGGGGTTTTTGCTGGGTCAATCAATTGTGTCTTCAGTTCAAACAAACATGGTTAATTTGTGTGGATCTGAAAAAGGAAGGGAATCCTCTCAGGGAGTGAGGAAGTGAGATAATGCACATATCTGCCTTCAGAATACTCTTGATGGTTAGAAATGCTGCATATACATGCAGTTATCTCTTCTCCTCCCTGGTTTCTCTGAGGGATGCAGAGTCTACATTTCATCAATATTAGGACATTTCCATAAAAAAAGACCCTAAACAAAACGCAGCTGCTGTGTTTGAAAATGTTGTGTTTTACCTTTGGAATCTTAGAGAAGCAATTTTATTTGTCACCCAGAAGTCCAGAGTTTGAAAGGAGGCACAGTGCAAAATCGTATATCTCACCACATCTTTTGTATGGAATAAAAGTGCCAATGGGGCAGAAACTTGCTTTAATTCAGAGAGGCATCAACAAGAACAAGATCAAGACAAGAAATCCCAATGCAAAGGTCGAAAGTCCTGAACACGAGGGAATAAACCATTACATTCAGAAGTACATTTTAAAAGAAGAAAAGTTGCTAACAATATGCCCCACGACAATTTGAAATCAATAAGTGTGTCAGACAAAGGATGGAATGGAAGTCATGCTGTTTTTATATATTACATTAAAATGGCAACAAAATCTGAAATTTTGATCTTTTTATAAAACAATATGGAAATTGATTTTTTTTTTGGTAAGGAAAGAAATGAAAGAGAAAAAGGAAAAAAAAATAAAAAAGGAAAAAAACCCACCAGCTGTTTCCCGGCCAAGGAAACCACAGGGGCTCTTACTCTGTACTACAGTAAATGGCCAACTTCCCAGGGTAGTTTAAGTCCCCTGCAGCCTGCAGTGTCAGCAGAGTTGGTCATTTACGAATCAGTGGGGTTTTGTTAGAAGTTTGTTTGTCTTTCAATGAAACCACCCGCCTTGAGGATGGATTGTTTGAGCTATAAATAAAGGAGCAGTGCATCAAATTCTTTCAGAATGAAACACAAAAATATGGGTAGAAGGAAGGGTGAGAAAGAAGGTGCAGGTCAGCTTTTTGACGCTGAGAGATGAAGGTTGGGAAATGCTCTGTTTGTTTTTTATGCTGCAGAATGTGGAGTAATCGAACCTCCAAAAAAGCATTCCTCACCGACCCTCTGTAAGGCCACGTTCAGATGATGGGAGATCTGCAGAACCTGACCTCCTTCCTTTGCTTCTCCCTTCCATAATAATGAGTTGGCCTGAACCCTAAAGGGCAATTTTGTTGAGTTTGTTGAAAATATAGGCAGCTGAATTCTTACCGAGTGAGTATGTTGCCATCTATATAAAGTGCACAATAGTGTTTTAAACTCTACAAAAAAAAAAAAAAAAATTCTTTTCTTTTTTTCCAAGGCAATGAGTCCTCCTGGCCAATCCTGCTCTTTCTGCTTGTTTATTTAAACCAGAATGCTGCTTTCCGTTCATTTCACACTGCTTGCCTTTCAATTTCACAGTGCCTTCTAGATGAGTTTGTAAAGTTGCCACTAAGGAGCTCTGCTCTAAGTCTTTCCATGGAAAGACAACAGGAAATGTTCACAGAATTCACACTCTTTTCCCACTGCAACATATCCTGGCAGATGTGTTAGTTACCATAGCAACAATTAAGACTGGCTTTTTTCTTTTTTTTTTTTTTAATAATGAGAACAATCAGTAGTGCCTGAAACATTTTCAGATAAATTTGTGTCTCAGATTTAAATTATGCAATGTAAAGATCTTCCTGATGATATGCATTTGCTAATATTTGAAAGGGTATAAGATAAGGAGCTGGACGATTTGATGATCTGCACCTTTTTGTTCTCCCTCAGATCAGGGCTTACATGACATTGGCTTGTTCTGCTGATTAAAAGTAGGAGAGCTGGAAAGGGAGCAGGCTGGTCCCATATCCACAAATAAATGGAAATAAAGAAAAAAAAAATTGTAGCCGTTCGGTGTCATTACTCGGAGAATTTAAATGAGCGTCAGAAACTCAAGAGCTGTTCTCTGGGTTGGAGAGGTGAGTATAACAATATAGGGAATATGAAATGTATCTCAAACTTCATCTCTCCCCACAACCATCTTTAGAAGTCTTCGTGCTGTAAAGCTCTTGAAGCACAGAGCAGTGACAGCAAATGCAAATTTGGATCACTGCCCTGGTCGCCATGAAGTTGCTATATCACTGCACATAGAAGAAGAATTGAAAGGTAGTTGTAGTAAAGTTATTGTCCTGGAAAGAAACAATGTTGATCAATTAAGAAAGAGTAATTGAAAAAGGAAACACTATGAGCTGCATCAAGAAATCAGGCATGGATGAATGCCTTCTACCGGAATGCAGATGCTGAGCAACTCCACTCAGGTCACAGATCATGAACTCAAGTGTTCAAAAAGTGTGTCAAAGTGGTGCTTAGGGGCATGGTTTAATGCTGGATCTGGCAGTGTTTGGCTAATGGTTGGATTTGATGACCTTGGAGGTATTTTCCAACCTTAATTGTTATATAACTCAAGCTGGGTGTAAGGGAAGCAGGGAGGACTCCAGTCCCACCATGTCCCAGTTAGTCCAGCAGTGCTTGTAGCCATATCTGCAGCCTGGTTCCTCCTGCCTGTTTCCCTGGTTGCTTTATCCTGTGTACAGGCACTCAGGGTGCCCCTTTTGACAGGGTTTGTCTCATTATCAGTCAAAATTAAAGTTTATGACCACCCCTCCCATCCCCAGTTTAAGGCCCTCCCCAGCACTGGCAAAGATTGGGCAGAAATGCCCAAATAAGTCCTGTCTTTTGATGACACTCCTTGCTCTGCAAAGAAGTAGTCCAGGCACTGCACCTAAAGAAAAACTTGTTTTCAATTCCTCATTCTGCTGTTTTGCTTAGAAGGAAAGAGAGTGACTTGGTAAAACTCTTTCTTGCCTTGCAGCAACAACCACCGAGTAATTGTATATAGATAATCCTGTGAGTGCCTGCACAAATGGAAATACGAATCTGTATTGGGATTGTGATGGAGAAGTATAATCATTAATTAGATGCCACAATTCTTTAGTGCCAGGAAGAACAAGCCATTACTGAATTTGAAGTGATCCTCGTATTTCCTACAATAACACCGTGTGGCTGAAAAACTCAGCTTGTATCCAACTAATAGCTCCTGGAAAAAGAGACGACATATTTTTTAACCTTTCCAAAACACTCTCGCTAACATACTCTAATGCTTGAGAGTATATAAGGTCACCTGAAACAGCAGCCTTTACATCTAAAACAGATGTGGCTATACACAGCAGTGAAGGAATGTACTGCTCCGGGTTTTGTGTAACAAGCGCCGGCGCTTTCCAGCTCTTTGCCATTTTGACACTTACAGCTTACACACAGGACAGCTTTGGAGTGGGATAGCCAGCATTTATTCATAGAGATGATTAAAAAGATTACTTTGTGAACAGCTGTCTGCAAATGCTGGTGCATAAAGATAACCTAACTAAATGTGCCCTAAACTAAAAACTAATGTGCCCTAACTAAATGCATTATCCTTTGCAGTCTCAATTCCTCCCATTTCCTTGCTTAGCTGCACTGGAGGAAGGTAGGCTGAAGTTACCAGCACACCAATGGCACCCTTGGCTGGCCAGTTCATCGGTGCTGGGTCGGCTGTGCTCTGCAGTGAGAGGTGGAGAAGAATTACTCCACAGCCTTTTCTTGCCCATGTGCTGTGCTAAGATGAGGTTAAGTAGGCACTTGGCTTCTTTTATTGTGTGTGCCTGAACCCAGTTTTTGAGTAGCCACAGCAGAAAAGGAAAGAGGAAAACTAACTTATAATCCAAGCCGTCACAGAATCATAGAATCCTAGAATATTCTGAGTTGGAAGGGACCCACAAGGATCATCAAAGTCTAACTCCTGGCCCTGCACAGGACAATCCCAAGAGTCACACCCTGTGCCTGAGAGTGTTGTCCAAAGACTCCTCAAACTCTGTCAGGCTTGGTGCTGTGTCCACTGCCCTGGGGAGCCTGTTCCAGTGCCCAGCCACATCCTGGGGAAAGAACCTTTTTCTAATATCCAAATTAAACCTCTCCCAACACAGTTTCATGCCATTGCGCTGGGTCCTGTCAGTGGCCACAGGAGTGAAGAGATCAGTGTCTGCCCCTCTTCTTCCCCACACAAGGAAGCCTTTTGAATTACTATCCACCGTGTATTGAAATTTCCCAACCATAGAAAAGATTCCTGGTCTTCTGCTTCTTTGGTATCACAAGAGGACATTTTAAAATATTTCCAAAATCATGCTCACACCACAATTTTATATAGTGTTGATGGCAGATCAACCCTGCCCATTCCAGGTGTATTTTGTGGAGGAAAAGAGCAATGTGTGAGTCTTGGGAGGTCCGAGCTTGGTAGAGCTGTATTGCCACATGAACAGGCACAGGTGTCCCTTCCTCTTCTGGTTAAAACCAACATCATAAGTCAGAGAACAAGAACCTCAGAGAAGGACTGTGGTACAGACCTGGTGGCACTGGTAGTGCACTGGTTTTCTCTTATATGCCTGTGGTACAAAACAGTTTGGTCTCTTGAAGAACAAGATGATTTAAAATTTGATTAATGAACCAGGCTCAGCTCCATGAGCTGGTGAAGTGCACACCCCTAACCAATGCAGAAGATCAGAATGGTTTCTCAAAACATTCTCCTGGACATAAGAACCAGACACCCATTGAACAATGGAGTCATTTCCTCGTGCAGTGGATGTTAGAGAAGCTTTTTCTCCCACCTGAACATCTGTGAGTCCATCCAGCTCCTGAGGGTGTGAATGTATGCCATGACACAAAAACTTGCACTGCTGCTCAGAGGGATGGAATCTTCTCTGGAAACATATAAAATAGCTCAGGATGACCCTTTGCAGACTCAAAGGGACAGAAAATACCCACACTAAAAACTTAGGAAGAATTATTCTTCAAGGCACTTTACACTGGAAAATAAAGCTTAGTAAGTCCTGTGAGATTTGCCTGGGATGCCAAGTCTGCCTAAGACTTGGTCGATCATGAAAACTGGAAAATCCATGACTTGTACACAACCTCTAGCAGGTAATTGCATTATATATCCAAAATCTACAAATCCAAAGTCTGAATATAACTTTAATATCTTGGGTAGGATATTCTGGCTCTTTGGACCTCAATCAGTTCTCTTGGTGGCCTGGAAACAACTGCCAAAATTTGCATCAAAACTTGGTTTTGGTTGCTTTATAAATGCCAGAGGAACTAACGTTTCCTTTAAAGTTAACTAAATCTGTTTGGACTTTTGTGTGCACAGATTTTGGGCTTAACCCATGTAAATGAAGATAAGAAGAGTAGCAGAAAAAAGAAGCAAAATTAAATAGGCTGGGATAGATGAGGATGAAAATGAAATGAAATATTTGTTAACTGTGTCTTAAAAGCTTTTAAGGACAGTTAGGTGAAATCCTAAGAAAGAACCAACAAAGGCAGGAAAACAAAGCAAGGAAAGCAAAGCAGCAGGAGAAATAGAGGCTAGGCATCACTTTGTCAAGCTATTACTGTCTCTCTGTGGCAGAAGGACCAGAGGAATAAAAGTAAATGTCAGATCAGTTATGCTGATTTCTCTCTATTGGAGGTAGTTTTCTGGTTGTCATTATCATAGTATCATAACACTTTCCCATCTAACTATTTATCCTCACGACACCTCTCTGAGGTAGGGCACTGCTATTATTTCTATTATACAGCTGGAGTGAGCTTGGGTAATGGAGCAGATTCTTAGCTGGCATAAATTGTCACAGCTCCATTAACTCCGGTGTGAGAGGACTTCATGGAGTTTAGGATCTGCCACTAAATGAATCTCCCTTCCCCCTGGAAGCCAGGGGAAGAGAGGGGCAGCAAGCCCTCAGGTTTTCCAAGCTCTTAACTACCTCTCTGCCCAGAAGACCATCCTGCCTCTGTTTAGATAATGTGTGATCTTCGGGCCAAGCCCTGCTGGCTTTATTCTTGCAAGAAAAGTCAATGAAGTCTACATGGCATTATTCACACAGAGCCTGCAGGACAGAGCTCGTTAGGTGGCACGGACTGTGCACCACAGAAAGGCTGAAACTATAGGAACACAGCACACCCCCCACGTACCTGGCACTGGAAAATTACAGGAATGAAGCACGGAGCTGTCAAGTGACAGTCAGTGCAGGGCGGAAAAAGAAAGAGCACAGAGAAGTGTGCAAACACACAGGGATTCTGCTGTGGAATTAAACCAGGATGTACCCAGAAAGTCTGAATAAAAGCCACACAAATTATTTACTTTCCTCAAGCCTAATTCAAACAAATCAACAAGACAAGAAAATTGAAAGGAGAAAAGACAGTAAGCTGTGTTTCTCAGCATACAGGTGTCTCAGCTCTAATGAATGTACAGGATTCGAGCTGGTATCATGAATATCACCAGGAGTGATTATAGCTTGTAAAAGTAGACCAGAGAGAGACGTGCCTGTGTGTGTCTTGGGCTGTAATTAAAGCCATAAGCCATCAGCAGCAAAGAGGCCAGCTGCAGCATTTCAAACCTTTCCTACCCTAGCATTAAAAATAGATTGTGGCACAATAATAACAAAAAAAAAGTCTACCAAAAATAATTCCAATAAAAAAAAAATTTGCACATCTGATTACTATAATTGATTTCTCTTCTAGATATGAATAAATGACCCAGGCTAAATGCCAGCTCCTTGCAAAGAATTTCATTTAAGCTTCAGTGAATTGAAAGGCTCAACCAGACTCAACATTTCCAACTTCCTAGCAAGTAGCAGAAAATCTACCTGACAGTTGCCATGGAAACACGAACAGGAAGAGCTAACCACCAGCCTATAAATCCACAGAGAAACCTTTCTTAATTGGAAGGCCTTTAACCCACACATTTTTCTCATAGCTGCAGAGCTTATTTCTAAAGAGATTATTAAGTTCCTCAATTGACTTATGAAGGATGCTTCCCACTATATTACTGTGCTCTGGGTTGCTCATTCTTTATATCTGTTTCCAAAATTACAAAGCAGAGCAAGGATGATAAAAGTTAACACAGATATTTCAATGAAAAATCCATATGATGTTCTGAAAATAACTTTAGTGGTAATGCTCTACTAAAAAAAAAAACCCAAAAACAACTGACCAACCGAAAAAACCCCACAAACAACACACCAGAAAACCTACCATAAAAATAATAAGTTCAAGAATTGACATGGCATTAAAGAGATGAGATATCCCAACATTCTCTGCTTTGGGTTCTAGTAAAGATTTTTTTAAATGGAAGAATTTCAGTGAGAAATATAACTGAAACTATGTGAGGAGCCATTGCTTAAGTCTATGAATGTTAATTATACAAATGGCCACAAACGTGCACACACATTCTCACACCAGTAAGTGTATGTGCGAATAATGCAATTTTACAGAAAATAAGAACAGAGTTGCTCATGCTTATGTCATTTCCTTCAGCATTTTGAAGATTCCGTCAATGTTTTGGCAGAGAAATCACACATTAGGTGGTTTCTGTGCCTTGGCTTTCTGCAATGCCATTCTCCTATCCAGGGGTGGCTGAACTTATTGAAAGGCTGGCAGCTACTTTGGGGCTGAGACTGCTGCCTCACTTGTGAGAAATTCAGCAGTTCCATGCAGTTAAATGCATTTCTCTTCTCCCATCCTCTCCTAAGAAGAGAGAGAATAATCAGATACAGGCTCAGAAAGTCTTATTCGGTAGGGAGTTTTTTGGTAGTCAAATATTTGGTTTATTTGGTTAAATGAGAAGATTCCTCTTTTTCCCCTGCATTATGCCACATTTCAATATTTTTATTCCTTATCTCCAAGTTCTAAGGACAATAGGAGAAAAATGTGTTATGCACCAAGAACTTATTCCTAGTGCAGTGAGTTGGAGTAGAATTGATTCCTGCTGATTTCAATGGAATTAGGATTCTGCTCAGTTTGCGCTTGGAAACAGACAAAGAGAGGAGGGAAAAGCCTTTTTTTGCCATATTTTTTTTTTAAAGCCTGCCTAGAATTTGGATGAAATATTTAGCCCTTGTTCCTCCAGTATCGTGCATCTCTTTGAGAAACTGAAGGACTATGGGGCAGGGCAAGCAGCCACAGATGATCTTCCAAGGTAACACTGATGCCAAAAATACAGGTGTGGCACTGTGGAATGGGATCCAGCACCGTGTCAGGGTGAGAATCACATGTTCATAACCCTCCACCATGCTCTGGCTCCTTCTGCAAACAGAACCACTCTTTCAAGCCTGAAATTCTGGAAGGTCCCACTGCTGGGAGCACCAGAAGAAGGAAGTGAGGTCAGTCCTGGACTAAACCTATTGCCACTTACCAACTGGAAAGCTGGGTGGAAACAGCTTTCAGTGGGATTATTATTTATTATCACTCTGGGTGACCCTCACGTCACTCCCACATTCCACCTGCAACATCTGGAACCATCATCCTTGTGCAAACACCCTGTTTTGAGGAGAGCCCCTTTATCCAAGGTATGTTCATACCCTTGTACTCTTGATCCTTTACATGGCATGTCAGCAGCTGTCCAGGGGAGAAACCTGGATGCTTCCAATGAGTTTAAAACACCCGTGGACTCTCCCTTCCCTATGCTGCCTGTGGTAGTTTTAGAAGAAAATCTGAGTTATCCAGAAATCATCCAGGAAACTCAGAGGCTGGTGGTGCTTGGGCAGAGAAGATTCTCCAACAATGAGGATCAGATAAGAGATACACAAATTATTTAACAGTCAGAGGGCAAAACATTACCACTAAAGTGTTTCCACTCTTCCTTGTCAAATCACCTCAGTTTTAACTTGCCTTGTCTTCCTGCTTCGGTTTTCTAACCCTGAGCCTCTCTTGAATGAGTTCAGCTACGATATTTGCCAGAGATGTGTATAGTAAGCAAATGGCCAAATGGGTCTGCTTCATGAAAAAAAAATGCCCTGTATTTTCAGGCATGCAAAGTTTTGAATGCATTTTTCTGTGGCAAAGGCTTAAAACATGGCTCTGTTTCCCTACCTGCCCTAAATGAAACTGAACATTCACATGATGTTACCTCACTCCTTGTATGAATGGGACTGACTGACTTTCATTTCTTAGTGCCAAGTAACACTGTGTAAATACTTTGGAGTAAATTAACATAATGAACACTATATTCTGTTGCCTGAATGATTGTTTTCCTCCCCTTCCCATATCGTTGTTATTATTAGAATTGTTGTATGACTGAGAGAATCTCTCGAGGGACAAGCTAGCTTTGCTTAACAACTGCTTCTCCAAGTCCATCAGGCTGGCAACTGCAAGCCTATGATTAGCTTAATAAAAGTTAAAGGAAAATTATAAAGTGAATGAAAAATACCAAAGGTGCTGTGAAACAAAACCATAATTGGGTAGCAATACTCCAGTGATGACAGCTAGAAAGCATATGCTCCCTGTAGCATCCTAAATTGTTTGCAAAATCCGCAGAATTCTACAGAAAAATCCACAGCCATGTAGTCTCCATGCCTACAGGGATTTGTAATACCCTGGAGAGTTTTTAAGGGTTTTTTTTAAGTGACTTAACTTTTATTTTTCCCCCTTTTTTTTTTTTCCCTAGCTGTCTGTCTTGTTCTCAAATCTGGGTGGTGTGTTCAGCAGATTGCTGTTTTCTATTGCTCTCTGTACACCTGTTTTCTACCATGGAGGATATAGGGACTTCATAAACCTTGAAGAAGACAAGATTTCTGTTCCAAAGAGCTTGTTTTCAAAGGGCCAGACTCTCAGGCTTTCTGACTCCCTGGAAGTATTCATTCCTCTCTGTGCAAGCAATGGGACCTGAGGGAACAACATGAGGCTCTGTGAGCAGAGGTATAGGTTGGATATTAGGAAAATATTCTTCACCCAGAGGGTGTTTGGTCACTGGAATAGGCTTCCCAGGGAAGTGGACACAGCAACAAGCCTGACAGAGTTCCAGGAGTGTTTGGCCAACACTCTCAGGTGCATGGTATGATTTTTGGTGTTGTCCTTTGCAGGCCCAGGAGCTGGAATTTGATGATCCTTGTGGGTCCCTTCCAACTCAGGATATTCTATGATTCTATTATATTTCCTAGACTATTTCCCAACAAAGAACTCCAAAGAATTCGTTATCTTGCAGATATTATTGAAATAAATTATGTCTGTACACTCCTTTTGACCACATATGGTTACTTGGTTTATATCCACATCTGCAGCACTTGTGCTGTCAAGATCTCTAGATTGTTTTAAGAACTTTTAGCTCACCAGCCAACATATGGTGGTAATCTTCATTTTGGCCCAGATTAGTAAGGAAATACAGGCAGCTTCATGTTTTCTGTGTTAATCTGAGAAATAAAAATCCTGTGTTGGATGCTGTTTCACGGCAGGGAATGAAATTTCAGTGTTTGCTTTCCTTTTCTTCCTCGACACTGAGCTGCTAGCAGAAATCCTGTCAAAGCAAAGGAACATGATGATGTGTATACTAGAAACAGGAGCCCATAGCCTTGGAGGTCTCTAGACTCATCTCAGAACCCATCAATGAATTATCTGAGAGAGGAAATCCACCCATTTTTAGGACTAGGCCGTTTTTGAATTCTAGTAGCACTCAGGAAGGGATGGGAATGGGTCAGGCTACAAAGGCTGAGCTGTGTAAGTGGATTATTAACTCTCCTTAAACCTTCACTTGGCAGAAATTGTTTCAACAATACTTCTGCTGGAAAGGGAAGCAGAGGAGCATCTCCTGCCCCTCTTTCTTTACTGCCCTGGGTGTTTGCAGAGTTGTTCCTCTCACATATTGTCACTCCTCTCTGCTGATGGGCTGCTGATGTGCTGAGCAGGTTTTTCCCCTCTCTGTTTCATCACTGCCACTGTCACTCAGCCTTGCCCAGTGTTGAGTCCAACTGATGTTGGCTTTATCAGACAGGAGGTAAACATCTAGCAGCTTCTCAAAACTCACCCCTGTAAATTCTCTGCTACCAAAGCTTTGCCAAACAAACCTAATACAACTGTCTAGACTTTCATCCTGCCCTCCAGAAAAAAGCTTCAATGGGAAAGTAACTTCCACCAGTTATTTTAAGCTTAAATCCAGCTGTGTTGGTGTATTTCAAAAGCATCAAGTAAATGGACTAAAATTTATAATTTTTCCTATAAATAAGAACATGCAAAAGATTTACATTGGCAATCGTTGAAAAAAAATCAGAAATAAGAAGATGAAAGAATAATGTGATATACATAGAGGCAATTGCTTATGATACCTGTTTTTGGTTTCCTGCTATTAAATATTTGGCTGGATCTCTATCACTTCTTGCACAGAAAAGAGGTTGTTATCTAGTGGCACTAATTATAGTAGTTTTTTTCCAGGCTACTGTTTGAATTGGAGTCCCAGATATTCACTTTTTTATTTACCTGACGGGTGACTTCCACAATAAGTTTACATTTCTCTCACTTGTCCTCAAATAAAGTTCAGCTATGTTGGATATTTTCAAGGCCATTTAATACATTCTGCTGCTAATTCCAACAAATTGTGGAAAAAACTTCTGGACTCAGTCTTTAAATATTTCTCTTCTATCAACAAGGTCAGGCACAAGGCTCAGGGAAAGAAGGAGCAAGGAGGCAGAACAGTTTTTCAAGACTGAATTTTTTATAATCACAGAATAGCTGGGGTTGAAAGGGACACAAAAGGTCACCCAGTCCAACCCCCCAGGCAATAAACAGGGACATCTTCAACTGGATCAGGTTTCTCAGAGTCCCATCCAACCTGACCTTGACTGTTTCAAGAGAAGGGGAATCTACCACCTCTCTGGGCAACCTGTGCCAGTGTTTCACCATCATTATAGTAAAAATATTCTTCCTTATGTCTAGCTTGAATTGACCCATTTTTAGTTTAAAACAATTACCCCATGTTCTGTCACTACAGATACTCTGCTAAAAGTTTTGTCTCAGTCTTTCTTATTTGTCCCCTTGATGTCCTGAAAGGCTGCTCTGAGGTCTCACTGGATGTTTCTCTTCTCTAGGCTGGAAAACCCCAGTTATCTCAGCTTTTCCTCACAGGAGAGGTGTTCCAGCCCTCTGATCACTCTTGTGTCCCTCCTCTGGCCCTGCTCCAACAGGTTCAGAGTCCAGGAAAAAGTAGGATAGTTTGGTTCACAATAGGATAGTTTAAGAGCTGATACCGTAAAGAAACCTTAGATATTAATGAAAATATAGTCACTTAAGAGAGGGCAGATGGACTATGAGAAGATAAATTTTGGAGATTAGTAATCATTTCATGTGAGAGCATTTAGACAGCCTTTTAAAGCTTAATGAAATGAACTAAAGCCAGAATGTACAGGAGAATAAGAGGAATGCTGAACATTTTCTCTTAAATATACAAAAGATTCTCCTGGCCTGTAAGATGCTGCAATGTGTACATATATAACTTGGAGGAAAAGATGGAAAACTGCAATTTGCTCCTGTTGGAGCTCTGTAGCATTCTTCCATTTTGCTCCCAGCTTTCTGAATGCTTTCAAGTGATCCATCTAAGAAATCAATGGCTATTGACAGGTTCTGTAATTACATTTACAAGCCAAGATTCCTAGCCCTCTGACACTTATTTAAGTGATTGCATACCCTCTAACCTGTTTTGCTAATGATCACCAATGTACAGCTCTGAGCCAAAAATCAAATTCATGTCCCAAAACACCCACTTGCCTTTCTGCAGAACAGTGCTGTGACTTGGCTTCCTTGCACTGTCACAGAAGAGCTGATGAGTACCACCAGGTGGAAAATGCAGCTGATTGGCACAAACTTTTCTTCCAAATTCGTGCTGAATTTGACGTGTGGGTTTGGCTGGGATGGTGGAGCTTGAACTGGGTTCACAGGTCAGTCCTAAAAAGGGGTGGTCAGTCTTCTTTTTGTCTGCTAGATCTCTCTGTGGCTGGAATAAATACTGGTGAGGAGGGAAAGTGATATACACATAAAACTTTTTCACGCATTTCCTGCCATTTAGAATGTTTCCTGAAGCACCAGAGCTGGGTTGCTTTGGCATTGTTGTCTCAGCTGCCCTCGCTGGAGTCATTAGTGTTGTACGAAACACTTAAAATAATTTCTTAAACGATGAAAAATAAGACATTAGCTGTGTAATTGCAGGACACTGAACCAGGACTTGAGACAAAGGTCTCAGTTTTTATTTCATTAAATGTGTGCATTTTGGAGATGAAATGAAACCTTTCAGTAGGCCTTTCAGTATGAAGAGAGCCTACAAGAGAACTGTAGAGGGCCTTTTTATAAGGGCTTGTAATATTGACAGGACAAGGGGGAATGGCTTTAAATGGAAAGAGGGAAGGTTTAGATCAGATATTGGAAAAGAATTCTTCCCTGTGAGGGTGGTAAGGCCCTGGAAGATGTTGCCCAGAGAAGCTGTGGCTGCCCCATCCTTGGAAGTGTTCAAAGCCAGGCTGGATGAGGCTTGGAGCAGCCTGGTGTGGTGGAAGGTGTCCCAGCCCATGGCTGGAGGATTGGAACAGGATGGCCTCTAACATCTGTTCCAACACAAACCATTCTGTGATTCTATAAATCTATGTTCCTGTGAGAAACCTCAGCAGATACTTGCCCAGTACATAGAGTCAATGGCTGGGTTACACTCTGATGGTCATATTGGAGTGAAGCTCCATAAGGAGAATTGGGAGTTGATACCTCTGACAGCTACCAGAAGCTTTGGTCACTCTGCCTTTGGGTGGCAGAATCATTGTGCAGCAGCTGTCTGCTTTGTCAGTCTAGTTTTTCAAATTAGATGATATAATTTGCTAGGAACAAAAAATCTGACGAAAGAATTTGGGGGCCCATTAAGTTTGAAAAATGGTCTGTATTTTTGATAAGCTTTATATTTGTTCACAGAAAAAAAAATATGCTCAAAAATATCAATCCATGTTTTATTGACAAATCTTCCAAAAACTCTTTCAAACTATGTGCATGAAAACTCTATTCCTGCATGGTCCTCAGGTAAGGTGACTTTTCTACTGGTCACTGCCCTTCTGAAACTCATTAACTTCACCTAAATCTAACAGAAATACACTAAACTCCAAATGCCTCAGCTCTGAGTCAGTGGAAAGAGTGAAGCCTGAGCAACAGAAGATCAGAAAAGCACAAATATCCTGAGTACCTGGGAGCATCTGCTACCAGAAACAGCTCCTGCACCACCGAGCAACTGTTACTAAAGCCCTTTCTGCTTAGGATGATGTTTTAGGTTTTAACTTTTATATTTTTTTTCCAACCCTGCAGTGCCCAGTGTAACTCTGCAGTTCCCTGGAGGTCGTTCAGTGCTGTTCTCTCATGCTCACACTGACATAACAAAGCCTCTCCAGCTCGCTCTCCAAGGACACCCAGACCCTCCTGGGCCCAACAACTGCAAACCTTCATCTTGGGGAGAGGGGGGCAAGCTTGGGGAAATTCCATCCTTGCCTGGCTTCTGCTTGGGCAATTGATGCTGATATCAAAGTGGGAAGAACTCGGGAGCTGTCATTGTCCATTTTGGGATCCACTGAGGCAGGAGCCTCTGGAGCCCAGAGTGTGACCTCTGAAGGCCTTTCAAATAAATCCCTCCTTTATTCCTTTATTCCTGTCTAGTCTCTGTTTCTAGGTAGCCATTTAAGGCATCAAGTAACTCTTACCACCTGACAGCCTCTCTTGCTCAGTGTTCAGATTGCTGAGTCCACTTGCCATAAGTGAAGATATTATGTAGGAGGAAAAAAAAAAAATGGTTACATGCTTTTGGGTTTCATTAGGTTTTCTTTGCTCTCCTAAAAGAAGGCTTTTGTAAAATTCCGAAGGAAGTGCCTTTTTTTTTTTTTTGTAATATTATTATTTTAAACATAAACAATTGCCTCAAACAGATACTAAATATTCTAAATAGAATACAAAACGGTTTCACGAAGCTGGAGGATTATGAAACTAATTCCTTTTTTGGAGACTTCCTCCACAGCCACCAGTATAAATCACAGGTGTCTACAGTCCACAAACAGGTGAAGGAAATAACATGTGATGTGTTTGATAGCTTTGAGGTGTGCAAACCTAAGTGTGTGTGCCCCTACATTTGGTGAGGCTACTTGTCTTTTCAGAGATCTGCGAGGCTGAAAAAAAAATCCACCCCTGCCATAAAGCTGAAAAGAGCCTCAGTGTTATGAAGGAGGACTCTGAAAGCTCTGAGTCTTTCACAAATTGGTGTTTTGTGCTCTCTTTTTCTTCAGTTGGTGAGTGCAACAAGAGAAATATGATAAAGAGATAAGGGGGGTGAGCAGCCTGCTCTGAGACTTTGACAACACCGTGAGTGGAGGGAGATGCAAAAGGGAGTGGTAAGAAGAGAGACTTGAGAAAGAGAAATAGAGGAGACCAAGGGTGAGTGGACACCTTAATACTCATCACAGAGTGAAGCATTTAACCCCAAATTTGCTGGTGGAATAAAACCCTCCTTTAACATCATCAAAGTTGCTGCGGCGAGGAATAGATTTGTTCCTTGCTTTTAAGCCATGTTCTTGTCCTTTGTGTCCTTATTTTCCCCCCTCAGCATTACTAACCTCATATGAACACATGGTGGAGGCTGGTTTGCCTGGTTTACTTTCAGTTTGGAAAGGTGGGCAAAGATTTCTTGATGAGCTCATCTGAGGTGGGATGCTCCCACCGAATGTCTGCGTGAGAGAGCAGTGAGTGCTCTGCTTGCTGACATCACAGAGCACTGAACTTCTTCAGTGCACTCTGCTTCATTAAATGCTTCACAGCTGCAGATGGGATCCTGTGTGCTGTGGAAGGCAGCCTTCAGCTGTGCCTGGAGCCAGGCTTGCATACCTGCCTCCTAAATGGAGACCAAAGCTGTTCTTAAATGTAGCCTTGGAGGCTGTGGCTTTAATAGGAAATTAAACATTCCAAGGACAATTCTGTCCATTACTGGATTGATATCTGCAAGCTGCCTGTTAAAAAAATACTCTTGGCTAAGCTAAGCCCTGCACCAAGCTTGGCCATTGACTGGGAATGGGTAATTTGGACCAGGTAAAATTCGTGCCCAACCCTGTGCTGAGAATTTCAAGGCAGGGCAATGTTTGGAATGTGGGTGCTTGTGTCTTGCACACTGCCACATTCACTTTATTGGTGTACATATAGCCAGAGCTACCCTCTCTCTCTGTCATTAGAATTATCTTGAAGAAATGATATCCTATTGGCTTGCATTCCTTATAACAGTATGAAGAAGTGAAACTTTCAGTTTTTTCCCCAGGTCATCAGCCACCGCCACTGAGTGGCAAAAATAATTAAATAAATAAAAAAAAAAAGAGTAAATTAAAGTGTGAAAAACCCTGCTTCATCTAAAATAACTAAAATACACCACTTCATCTAGAACACAGTATTTTCTCTAACTTAAAACGTGCTTTGTTTCAGATTGAGGAAAAAGTAAGATTTTGAATTAATATATTTTATTAAAAAAACCCACAGAATTTTGAACAAGTAAAAACTAATTTATTATTTTATGTAATGTCTTTAAAGTTTTTTTTTAGAATTTAACAGGTAAGTTGAGCTGAATTTATAAACTACCTGGACTGTACTAAAACTGCAATTTTTTAGTGTGAAGAAATTGGGCCAAAGCTATTCTCCATTTTATGTGAAAAATTATATTGCCTGAATATTGGAAATGTCACTATTTAAATAATTTTTTTTTTCATTTTATGCTATCTGATCAAAGATGTAGACCACTTCAGGTGCAAGTTAAATGTTAATGCTTTTTCTTTTCATACATTTGCTTTCTGAACATTTACAGAGCAGCTGTGTTTCTTTGCATTTCAATGATAAGTTGAGCCATTTCAAAAGACATCAAAATCAATTAAGAACTTCACATCCTGGTTTAGATTGGTTTATTTTAAAGGCTGCACGCTGTGGCCAGCATGAGGAGGAGATGGGTCACAATCCCTGTGAGCCTGTGGTTTGCTGTCCCACCTCCATAGCAAGGCATGTACTTTTTCCCTTGAAAACTTCAGTTTGTCTCTCTTTTGGTGGAAATCCTTTCTTGCAGATTGGATATGACACTTTGTGTCATTCTATGACTTGTTCTCCTTTAGATGTATTACTTCTAATTGAAAATTTCAATCCTGTTCACCTCTTGCATTTACTTTCATATTTTCCTGTTGTGTCCCCAATTTAAGAGTCAGTTGGGACCATCCCACTAAAGTGTTAGCTCGGAGTTAATTTCTCAGGTTTCTCTTGAAATGTTTGAGATTCTCTCCCAGCTCCTCAGAGATGCTTTTCTGATGGATTAGACTCTCACCACCTCCAGCTTCTCCAGCTTTTTTACTTACTAATTTACTTACTAACATATCCTCCTGGTCAAATATATTCTACCCCATGGCAAAAACAAACACAGATTTTTTGAAACAAGTGAAAGAGGCTGTTTATTAGACTGGTTCATAAAGGCTGTTTCACCTTCCCTCTGAAAAACTTTGGTTCATGGCCCTGCTGGATTTAACACAGATGCACACACTAGATGAAAATGGGATGCTAACACTCAGCTTGGGGAAAACTCTGACACAGATCTGAGTTCCAAAGGCTTCTTTTTCCTCACTAAACAACCTCCTGTTTCAGTGCAGATGTAAATCTGGATAGCCAGCACCCCATTCTAGCCCTTCTCTATCAGAATCAGCAAGTCACACCACTGTTTTGTCTGTCTGGACCCTACTGGGTCCAGAGTCTCTCAAGAAGTTTATACAAATTAAACAGCTAAACTTAGCCATTTTACCTTTTTCCCCCCCTGTTTTGTATTATGCTATTTTGTTTTATTTATTTATTCCCATTATATTGTATAGTATTTTCCATCACTCTTGTTGCTGTGTAATGAGCCAACATACACCACACAGAGAAAGGTATTTGCCAGATTCCCAAGACATATCTGTTGGGAAATTTGCATTTTGCTGTGTTCATGGGCAGTAAATATGCCTGCTCCTTTGGTATGGAAATCATCTTCAGGCTGTTCTATCAATATTCATTCCATATCACACCAATTAACCAACTGTGAATAATTGGGAACTAAACACAAATGCATGAAGGACCATGATCACCCAGGTAGTGACTAATAGGGACTTGTTTGAAGTAATCACATACAGATTTAATTTTAATATGGCTGATTTGTTTTTTCTATTTTCCAGAAAGGTGTCTTAATGTTAATTAAACAATTTAGCTCATATTCAGTTTTTTTAGGAAAGTGTAATTGTTTTAAAAACCTGCCTTTTATAACAAGAACAGATCATACAATCAATAACAAAATGCTTGATTTTGCTAGCATCATACTCTGTATGTAAAATGATGTTCTAAATACCTTTTATACATTTCAAAATAATCAAAATGATGCTTTGTATTTCAGAGTTACTCTTCTGCTTGGATAACATTATAAAAAGAAAAAGCCTGAAAATTACTAAACAAACCTAAAACCCTTCAAAAATTGCTTGCCTGCAGTATTTCTTTGTATTTTAATTTCACAACAGCATATTTGAAATTACAGTGTGAAAGAAAGTAAAGAACATGAAAAGCTGTTTCTTGTGGCTTTTTTAGAACTTTGAGGAGAGTCCAGATCTAAGTTGGGCCCAAGAATCATCAATTTTGATACAAGAAAGTCAACCAACCTCAGATGATGCCACAATTTCCCAGAGTCTCAGCTGATGCTCAGCACAGTTTATAATGCAACCAGGTTAAAGGAGGCAGATTTGTGCATTTTGTTTGATTACTTCTCACAGCATTACCTGCAAAGGATGACACCTGATCTGCTGGGAATCTTTCTCTAAATAAATATTCAAATGTAGAAACGATTTAACATATTTATTTAACTAATCAGTATTTCCCACTTTTATTGGCTTCACATTTAAGCAGAGCACAGGTCCCAGTTCTGGCCTTAAAGAATCACTGCATCTCACATTTTTACCGTTAGTCATGCTAATTATTTTTAATGGCACAAGAACAAGAGTTTGAATCAAGAAACTGTGAGAGCTGCAATCTATGGGTTTTTTTTTTCCTCTTTTTTTAATGATTGTTTCTACCTTGCAACTTGATAGTGGAAGCTTTTAATTTTTTTGTTTATGTTTTTATATCTTATAACTTATATGCTATGTTGTATATCGTATTATATATTGTATTTTCAATATTTTTATGCTTTTATGATTTTTATTTTAATACTATATTCTATATTTTATATCTCATTTAATTTCAATCCCTCATTTAATTTAATTTCATTATCTTACTTTGGGGTTTGGGTGGGGTTTTTTTGTTGTTTTTTTTTTCTGTCCTGTAGTGGTTTAAAGAAGTTTCCCTGAAAGGACAGAGTTCTTCCAGTCCTATTGTGGTCAAATAATGAAATTTCTCTATTATACTTTTGGAAAGCAGGAATGTAGAGGTTCCTGCTTTCCCAAAATAGCATAATGTTTGATTTCTTTCAAATGAGCTTTGAAAGGGCTCACAACAGCCATTTTTCAACAGTATCAGTTGCTAAGACTTTGAGGTCAGAGATATATAGTTGATACTGAAATAAATCCAGAGCATTGACCTGGAACTTATAGTACATCTCCCTGTGAGTGTTGGCTTTACTAGTACATAATTAAGCCAGAACAAATGGGCAAGCTTCATAAATTTGAGGAATATTGCCTTCCCAAGGAAAAGGAAAGAGATTGAAAACTGAAAAGAGAAGAATCCTTCTGAAGTTTTTTGTTGACTTATCCTAAACTAATGAGTCAGATCTGCAGTTGTACTTCATCAGGACACGTTTGAATTATCAGGTAGTGACCAGCAGCACAGTTCCAGAGATGCAAAGGAGGACTGCTGGAGGATGTGGGTCCAGACCTAGGGAAGGTGCCACCAGGATGTGCCAAGCTGCAGAAATATTCAAGGCAGGATGAAAATGTTAAATGGGAAACAAGTCACAGCTGCTCTCGACAGATTCAGCAGCAGGAGAGGACGCCGGGAAGCAGGAGGTCACTGCAGAGTGAGGGGCGTGGAAGAGGTGCTGCAGAATAAACAGCAAGAAAATGTCAAAGAAAAGCAGCTGCTTGAGGAATGGGAGCATGTACAGACCCGGACAACAGACAGCATTTGGAAATGAATGCTGTTTTGCAAGAGTTTTCAGCCCTGAGTAGCAGGGACAAAAAGAGCATCTCACGACTCAGTGCTCAGGAGAGCAGGGAGTGTGACAGCGATTGCAGGGACAGGCAGCACCTTTCAACAGGCCAGCACAGACAGCCAGAAAAACAGACAAGTTTTTCTACACCCAGACCTTCTTCCAGGGCACAGAGCTGGCAGTGACATGGAGGAGTTCTGCATGGGGCTTGGCTGAAAAATGCTGAAGCAAAGAAATTATTTTTTCATTAAAAAATAATGAAATGCTTATAAATTATACATGAAACATAGATCACTTAGGAAAAAAAGTGAATGGGAAGTGTAAATACATAGACAAATATAATTGCGAATGCATAGCATGAAACTAATTCTGAGTAAAGAATTACGTGATCTGAAGTTTATCTTTAGCTGGAGCTGATCAAGTCTGTTATAGTTACAGGAATAAAAAGGCAATATTTGGTTTAAAAACATGTTTAGCCTAGGTTTGATTCAGAGAGTGTATAGACTGAAGAAACCTAGAAAATGTAATAATGCAAATATAAGAAACAATTATCCAGTCTCAGAAATAATACAGAATAAATTTGCAGGGACTGCAGCAAAGGATGAGGCATTGCAGGAAACCTTCAGGGCTATCAGTGTAAGATGGGATGGGAATTACAAAATATATCCACTGCATCTTTCTCATTTAAATGAGAATTTTTTTGTAGCTGATGATGTAGTGCTTAGAGGTGCTGGTTCCCAGACTGCAAATTATGATAACCTGACATGATTCATGATTGCAGAGAAGTGTAGAAGACAAAATGATACGTTGAGCTATGGATTGCTGGGGTTAGTGATTGATGGCTCATCCCTACAAACATGAAGGAGTCCAGGGGCAACAGGGCAGGGGAAGGAAAGCCATTGCTTCACTCAGAGACAGGATCCCTGCCCTGGCTCCTTCCAGGGCTGTCTCCAGAGAACATCACCCCCAGGGACTGGAGAGGGCATCCATCGTGGGCCAACAGCTTCTGGATCCCCTTGCAGACTGGAAGGGTCATGGAACTCACTATCCAAGTCAAGGGAAGAGACCCTTGGGCTCATGAGGGGCTTATTCTAGGGTGGAAAACAACACTTAAATGCTCAATTATTATTCCCACTAAGATGGGATTGTATTATTGAGAAGTTTAATATGAAATTAAGTCACCATCAGAATTAGAGACATATTTAACCAACAAGGTATTACAGAACTCTCTATAGTCTGGATGGTCTGCAGCTTCATAGAACTTGAAAGCATTAGAAAATTATGTATTCCAAAGTGAAAGGAGCCACCCAAATATACTTATTAAGTTGTCTGGCAAAAAATAAAGTTATATTTAGAGTGTTTCTAATTAAATTTTTGATATATCAAAGAGAAACATAATTTGTCCTTAAAAACTTGGTCTTTAAAAACTGCAGTGAGAAGTTATTTTGCTTAAAAAAAAACCAACGCAGTTTTTCCTGGTTTCTCTCCCCCTGCAGCAGAAGGCAGAGCAGGTCTTTCAAATACACTCAAATCACTGTTGAAAGGGCACACTGAACCTGTATTGCTGCCAGCTTTGATGCCTTTGGGATGCAGCTGGCATGCAGAGCGGTGTTCCCAGGTTTCAGGAGGGCAATTTCTCCTTACTCTCACAAAACACTTGAGCCATCAGCCCTCCCTCTCCTGCCCAGAAGGAAAATGCCAGGACGTAAGCCAAGTCCGGATTATGTAGGAGGAACCTGCAGAGAGAAAAAAAAATGATTGTGAAGAGCCACTAAATATCGATGAGCAATGATGGAGAGAGAGGCAGAATTGATTCTCAGGAGCACAGCCAGAACCCAACCTGACAGACTTGTGGCAACTCCTTGGTCTGTACTGTAATAAACTGGAACCCTCAATTATCTGCTGTAAAACAAGAAGTTGCCCTGAGAAGTTGGGGATTTCCCATCCCTGGAAGTGTTTGAGGCCAGGTTGGATGGGGGGCTGGAAGGAGATGATCTTTAAGGTCCCTTCCAATCCAAGCCATTCTATGATTCCAAAGGAGGAAAAAAAAAAAAAAAATGGAGAGGAATGGAGTGAAATTTCCATTGTCCCTCAGAGCTTAACTGTGAGAACAGATGTGAGATGGTAACAGAAAGAAAAACTAACAAATAAACCAACAAAATACTTTTGGTGTTATAAATACAGCATAAAGTCATGATCTTAATAAACATTGACCAGACATAGGCTTCTTTTTTTTTCATCCTGAAGGTGATGTAAGTTTCTTCTTGCTAGGAGTACTGGGGTTTAATGTAATTTTGAAAAGAGACCTCCTAAATGGGAAAAAATTATAATCTAGGTCCCTTGGAAAACAGGGCCTGGTCACCAGTTTGGCAAGTTGGTGGCTCTCCTGAGCTTTAGCATTCTCAAAGGAAAAAAAATGTGATTAAAAACTATGAAAAAAACATCTTAAGGGCAGCACCATGAGGGTGGTGGAAAATGTTTTAACATAAGGGGTAAGAAATGGCAATATTTAAAGCAAGGGACTTATGAGCAGATGGATGAGGGGATAGCAGCTCTGAAACAGTAAATGAGCAAAGATATGCACTAAAATGGACAAAATTAGTGCTCTGCCCATTTTTTCAGTGTGAAGGTGAAACAAAGCTGCTATAAAGAAGTCAAACAGACCATTGGCCTTTGGCTGCTCTGTGCTTGGCATAAAATAGAGAGAAAACAGTGACAGGGCTTGGTTTATTCAGTGTTGTAATAGCTCAGAATTTTCCAAGCCACAGAATACCAAACATCAGTCTTATTTTCATTCCTTCAAGTCCTTTCTTTGGTGTCTTTTCCCCGTTGCAGAGTTTAAATAGACCAGAAATCAGAACAGCCATCCAAGCCCTCCTCTCACCCCACTCTCAAGCAAGACATGCAGCCAAACCACAACTGCTCTGGACCTTCACCTGAGGAGAAACCTTTGCAGACCTAAATTGGTCACATCCAGACTAGAACTGTTTTCCCCTCTCTGGCCACCCTCTCGTGCTACTGTCACTCAGCCCCACCCTCTCTGCCTGAAGGGCTCAGAAAAAGGGGTGGAAGGATCTGTCATTTCTAGAAAAGCTGGCAGAAGAGTTGAAAGGCGGGAGATCCTGGCAGCTCCAGTGCCTCCCATTTCCATCCCTCCCACTTTTGTGTTGCTCTCCCAGCCTGACAGATCACACAGGAGACAACAATACAGAGGAAGGAGTTTTCCACCTTCCATGCCACCTTCCCTGTCACCATTGCAGGAAGAGGTTATTAGAGTGATAAATCATGCAAACCTAAATCAGCCAAACAAAGCTATAAAAAGACAGCAGGGACAACAGAATGGGGAGGGGAAAGGGTAGGGAGAAGTTAAATAACATATTGTCCAGAGGAGAAAAGAAAACAGATAAAATCACAACATAGATTAAAAAAAGACTCAAGCAGGGAGGTGCTTACAAACCAGAGGCTTCATGAACAAAGAAATTTATAAAGGAATATAAAAATACACTCCCTGCGTTTCTAGTCCTGTTTTATTTCACCCTACTCTGAGGACTGCAACTAATTTAGTGAGTTACTGAGCACCTCTGCCTTCACTTTTTTCCACTGCAAAGTAAGAATTAGTGGTGGAGGGAGGAAAGATAATGAACTCATCTAAATGGATATTGTGATACTGTTCCTTGATTTCAGTGGATACAGATATGCTAATGAATAAAATGACCTAAATCTTGCATGTGGGTGGATCACATAGAATCATAGAATCATTAGGGTTGGAAAAGACTTCTAGGATAATCAAGTCCAAGCATTAACCCAGCACTGCCAAGTCCAGCACTAAACTATGTCTCCACGTGCCTTACCTACACACCCTTTTAAATCCCTCTGGGGGTGGTGTCTCCACCACCTCCCTGGGCAACCTGTTTCACTGCTTAACAACACTTGTGGTGAATAAAGATTTCCTAATATCCAATCTAAACCTACCCTGGCACAAACTGAGGGCATTTCCTCTTGCCCTGCCACTTGTTATCTGTAAGAGGCTGACCCCTACCTCACTCTAACCTTCTTTCAGGGAGTTGTAGAGAGCAATAAGTTCCCTCCTGGGCTTGTGTTCTCCTTTACTCTCCAGGCTGCAATCCCCCAGCTCCCTCAGCTTCTCCTCATCAGACTTGTTCTCCTAATCATCCATATAATTAAACTTTCTACACCCTGGATTGTTGGAAGGTCACATCCGGATCTTGAACTTGGATCTGTCCCTGAGCTGGGCATGGGCATCATGTCATTGATGCTTTGCATGACTCAAAAACTGGTGAATTGTATCTGTGCAGTGGCAGGGGTGGTTATTCACCAGTCTTTGAGCTTGTGCCATGGCCTTGCTTTATTTACTAGTGCTGAGATGGCTGATGAGAACAGCAGTGGGAACACAGTAGCAAAGGTGGGATGACTAACACACACCAAGATATGGAAAGTAGGGAGAAAAGTCTCAAACTACACTGATTCCCTCAGCAAAGGAGCATGAACCATTTAAAACTTAAAGCTGAAGGATAAACCAGGAAGCTGCTAGTGAAGAAGGAGGAGAACGTGGGCTTGCTCAGAGACCATTTAGCAACGAGTACTGCTGAGATTGGAAATTTTCAGCCTGAAGGAAGGCTGAGAGAGGAGCCTTAAGAGCAATAATAATTAATACTGTCACTAGCAATCCTGGCATAGAAAGCGAGTACATCAATAAATTGAACCTCACGGATGACACAGAGAGGTTCAGAGCACCTGCAAGGAGCAACTGGATGAGTCTGAAAACTGGAGTAATTGCAATTTAGTGAAATTCAGTAGTACAGGAGGCAAGGGCAATTGCCTGGGGACCAATAACAAAAATTCTTCCAGAAATACCACATTCAGTTGGAAATGAGCAATGGAAGTTGATGAGGCCATGAAAACAAATACTACTCAAATATAATGCCATGGAACAAGGCCTGGCTGAGATAGAAGGCACTGCTCTCCTATCTCAAAAGGAAGAAATACATCTCCCAGTTAGAGGAGCAGTGTGGGCATCTGAGGAACTTAGATCTGGGAAAAGCTTCCTGATTAACCACAACCTGTCACTAATCATCCTGGGACTCACTAGCTCATCCTAAAATTATTTTAATTGGAGTTAATCTTGTAAAAATGCTTCAGAAACAATATAAATGTATAAATAAAATCTAGCCATAGTTTGGTTTTGGGGAGCTCTGTTCCTTATGGCACAGAACACCCAAGAGGCCTTGAGAGGCTCAAGTCTGAGCCCTTTCCCACTTATATGTGTGCTGGGCTACTTTGGATAAGTTGATGGTGGTTTTTCATTTCTGAAGAGGAGATGATGGTATTTGTTACCTGTATATTTAGAGATTCACTGCTAAAGAGTAGCCTCTTAGGTATTACTTTTATCAAGTATCTCAGTTATCTGTAGAGAAAGTGCTGTAACAGTTAAAAAATTTATTTCTTAAACCTATTCCTCACCTGGCAGTCAGGCTACTTCTCTGGAACCTGTCCATATCTATCCAGGCAAATAAAACAGGGTTAAAAACGGCTCTTAGTCCTCACATAACCAACAGAATTCTTCCTCTTGTGATTTTGGTCCTGTGCTAATTATCCCTCTCCCAGTCACTGAACTTTCTTAGCATCAGGAGGGACAATTTATGAAAGGAACCCATCCCCATGGCCAGTTTGGATATAATCACTCCATTTGGCGGAGTGAAAAATATGTGTGGTAAGAGTGCGAGGCATAAACAAGGTCTTGGCAGCAAAAAATGGTCCGGGGGCTGTTTTACTGAGTTATATAGATACCACTACAGTGTCCAGGGGTGAGCATTGCAGATGTCCTGGTTGTTGTGGCAAGGTCCTGAGGATGAACCTGAAATCCTTACCTGTGTTTCCTCCAGCCTCCCTCAGCTGGAGGAGTGTCAGGTGCCAGCAAGTGTTACATCCATAGGAACCTAAACATATTGATTGCATTATCGCATGCAAGAGATGTCAAAAGAAACCTTTTAAAAAGTATTGAAAACCAGGAAAAATGAGCATGACAAATATCAAAAGACTCCACTATCCTTTAAGCAGGAGGGGTAGCTTTTAATGCCAGGCCTCAAGCAAGAGATTGCTCGCCTAATTACCAGGGAAAGTGAAAGCAGCTGCTGCTAAAGACGCCAAGTTAGAGGCAAATGGTGAACTGAGGCATGGAGAAGTTAAGTGGTTTGCCTTAGGCCACAGAGGGAAGTGGTGTAAGACCCAAGATTAAAAATCACAAGTTTTTCTCATCCATCTCCAAGCTCAGATCACTAAAGTGTACCATCTGGACATGCGTAGATAAGTGTTTGAGTCTGTCTATCATTCCCATCCATCTTTAAAACAAACTCATATCCTCTTACAGTTTCATTCAATTTCCAGGAAAATGCTATTTTATTTAAATGTAGTTTCTTGCACAGCTAATATTTCAGAAAAATAATTCAGGATTAATGGGGTGCCACAGCCACTGGAAAAAAAAAATTATGTTCCAGCAAGTAAGGATTTTCTTTTTTGAACCATAAACCAAAAGCTATTTAGTGCAAAATGATAGAGAAATAGACACAGAAAGTGTCTCCAGCAAGTTACCTTCAGCTTGTTACTGAAGTAGTATTTACTGAAAGATGGGGAGGAAGTGAAGTGAGATGGGAAACTTTTGTACTGCAGTAATGTAGCACAGAGCAACAGCAAAAACCACTCTGTACAAATGCAGAACTGCAGCACAAAAAAAGCCTCTTGAGTAACGCTACCTCAAAACACTCTCCATAGTAACATAACATTTTTACCCCTATTACCTCTGTTGAGGGTTTTGTGGTTCCAAAACAGCCTAAACTCACATGAAAAGGATATAAAGCAATCTTTGGACCCAGCTTCTCAACCTGTTTGTTTTAGTTTTGCTTGAGAGTGACATGTGCTGGCCTTTTGTACCCCTCGGCAGCCTTTTGTCATTCAACATTTATGAGAACTCTTTCTTTGCCAAAACCTACTGATATGATTTCTCCCTTATATTTAAAGTCCTTTCTTTATGGCTTACATTCTACCAGGGCATGGCAAAAACCTTTGAGCACAAATCAGTTCTTATGGATGCGGAGATGTTTGGATATTCCATTTGGATTCACAAGGGACAAGATCTGTTCACGTTCTCCACGAAACTTAGGGGCCCAAAGCAAACCCAAGTGAGCTTTAAAATTATCAAGTTAACATCAAAATACTTCAATTCTTGTAATTCAAGTCTTCTCATTACATAAATGTGCTACAGACTTACTCTCATTTAAGGTTCTGTGCTGGTTTTGGCTGAGGTAGAGTTAATTTTCCTCACAGTGGTTGGTATGGGGCTACATTTTGCATAGTGCTGATTCTACAGAGATGTTTTTGTTATTGCTGAGCAGGGCTTTCAAGTGGCTGCGTGGGGCTTTGCTGCTGGCTGGGGTTAAGCCACGGCAGGTTCTTATGCAGAACACACAACTATAGAGCTCCAAAATCGCATGTGAGCGTTGAACACAACATCACTTAGATGTGACATATTGATGGCTGGTGTCAGGATCTCCCCACGCTGGAGAAATAGCTGGTGACAGCCTGGAAAATGCAACAGCAAAACCATCTCCCTGAAAAAAAGGGGAGGATGCAGCTGGCAAAACCAGTGAGTTTTGCAGTTCCCTATTATTTTATGTGACGGATGGATTTTTGGCTATCTGCTCTGGGTAATAAAGGCACAGCAGCTTTTACATCGATTGCTCATCTGGGCACATGTACACACACCTGCAAGCACACAGCCACACCACCTCTGATAAATGCAGGTACATCAACCCCAGTTCCAGGACAACATCTCAGTGCAGCAAAACGCTTCTGCATTTACTCAAATCCCATTGCAGTATAAAGCTGTTGCTTAAGAAATTTCCAAAATTGTGGCTAGTACCATTATCACTGTAGTCAGTCTTCCTATTGATTTCAATAAGCTTCAGGTCGGTCCCTTGATATCAATATTCTGGATCTATGTCCAAAGATGGCATTGCAAAAACAAAGCCTAAGAATTTCTTCTCTCCCACAGTCCTCAAGAGATAAGTTCAACTAATCACTGGATCAGAAACAGCAACACACAATTTTTCTCTTAATAAATGCAATGAACTGAAGCATTTTGTGAGTCAGAAAGGTGGTGTGAAAAAAAACCCCAACAAAATACCATCCCCATATATATAAATATATACAATCACATACGTACTCTTCATCCTCCAAGCAGAACATTCTTCAAAATGTTAAAATATTTTATAAAATTGCCCTTATTGTTCCAGCATTTTACAGCCTCGCAATTTATTATTTTCTGTGTTGGGGAAAATACGAAAAGGCTAAAAAAAAAAGACAAACATTTTACTGTTTATACTTTAACTGGCTTGGTTTAAAATGGATTTACTTTGCACATTGTTTGAGCACTTAAAATATTTGTAATGCTGTGAAGGTGCTTAGTGACAGAAAAATGATACATAGCTGCCTGCCTGTGACAACATTTTAGTAATTCTTTGAGGCATCAGAACAGGTTTTAATGCTACATCCTGCAGCAACAGTCCCTGAGAGGGTATTTACAGTGTAGATACCTAAGTTAGGAGATTTGTATACTGTGGCTCTCTTTACACTGACTGGGGTGAGAAAACCTCCTCCAGAGAGCAGTTCGGAGGAGAAGCAGAGTTTAAGTGCCCTGAATGTGCTAGCAAAATCATTCCCAGCAAAAGCGTTAGAGAATATTCCGAATTGCAGCACTTATTTAAAGGTTTGGAGTTTGGAATTGAAGCACACAAAGGTGAGAAGAAGCTTTGTTCTTATTTCTGCACTCAATCTCTTCTCTTGAGAATGTCATGCAGTCTTTAGTGATTGTGTGGAATACTGACATTCTTAGTTTTTAAGCAAGTTCTTTTAAGGGCTAAATATTTTTTTGTGAAGTGTTTGGTAAAGTTAAAGTGCTGAAGCATAGTTAGGCTGAAAAGCTTCGTGATTCAAGTAAAATGTCTCAATCTTAGAGCATCCACTCCAAAATGATAAAGCACAGAACTGAAGTTGCCTGAATCTCATTTGAACCTCCATCTTCAACAAGTGATGTGAAGCTGCTGCTTTCTCTGATGCTTCATCTTTCCTCAGAGAAAATATTTGTCCATCGCCTACTCCCAACTGCCTACTGATACATTTTGGGGATCATGGCCCATTTTTTACATGGAAAAAAATATGGTTTTGTCCGAGAGCATGTGTTTGGGAGTGGTAGAAATGTTGTTAGCTTGGAAGTTGAGAAAATCTTGCTGCAGAAGAAAATCAAGAGAAAAATCAAGATCTTTTCTAAAAGTGCATCTCAGGACTGTGAGCCCTTTGCCAGGTTATATGGAGTTCTATAAACAAAAAATAAACTTAGCACAATTTTTTTCTACCTATATCCACATAAAGAAAATGAGAAAGTTATGAATGACAAGAAGAAAAGTAGTGAGTATGTGAAGCAGGTTATGAATCAATGTTACTTGAGCAATGTCCTAAGATCCCACCAAAATCAGAGTCCCAAAGTTATAAGCATCTTGAGATGTTTAGTCCATATCTCTACAAATTGACTAATTTTGCATTGTACATGGAGGTTTACGTGTGGTAATAATTTACATGTGTAAATATTTCTGATATTTAAATAAGCAAACCAGAGTTTTAAGCACAGTCTAAATAGAGAGAAACATCCATAAATCACACATCTAAATAAAAAATAAAACCCAAGCAACCCTATGCAAAAAAACCCCACCTGACACACATACACAATAGAAGGAATGACTGAATATATTACTAAAAGAAAAGCGTGTCAAAATGCATTAGAATGTATTGCAAAATCAAGTACCTATCCCCTTGAACCATCTTCAGCTGTGTAACGTAGTAAATGACATATATCACCTGCTGATTGAAACACATCACCTGGTGAAAAAACAATCAATCTGTGCATGTGAAACGCATCTCTTCTCCTAATAAATTAAATGCAGAGCAAGCTAAAGCTGATGCAGCAGTTACCGAATTATGCACGGTGAGAACTGAACGCATTTTACCAGCTACTGAATCTGAAACCTAAAGAGCTGAAACTGATACAGCCCGTCAGACACATCAGCTTTCTGGGAAGTGTCAATCACAGGGGCAGGTTGAAGCTGCTGTCAGAAAATGTTTAGGTCAACAACGCTCTCAGTAACAGCCATTTCCTTCAGCTGATGGCAAAGGTTCAGGTGCAGGGCACGACTGCCAAGATCCCAAACATCTGGAGTTTGACACTCAAGCCTGTGAGAGCGATCACTGTAGAGGGAGAGGTGTTGAAAGGCTCATTTAAACAGGCTTTAGTTTAATGGAGCAGGGGAGAGAAGGCTATTGTGTTTTTTAACTCGCTGAAGATGTGTGGGGTGGAAAGCTGTGGGATGGACAACAGTGTGGTTTTCATTTTTTTAAAAGATAGGAGATCGTTCAGCAGTACAAACAACATTTGTGTCACTCACCTGCAAACTTCTTTCCACGTCTTGTGAAATGGATACATATATATACACATGAATATGTATGTGTACAGATATATACATGAATATATGCTAAAGCAAAAAGCCTCATATTTGGTTTTGTGTTCTCCAAATATAATGGAGAACGGTGATGTTACACGCTATCAAAATGAATTCAAACCAGCTTTCCACTTGGGTTTCTGGAAAGGAACCAGCAGTTTTGGAGCTGCTGCCAAGCAGGAAGTCACATTCCAGAGCTGAACAAAGGTGCCTGTCAGGCAGACCTGTCCTGCCTCTCCTCACACAGTATACTCAGAGAGAAGAAAGATTCAAATCATAGAACAGCTTGGGGCGGAAGGAACCTTAAAGATCATCTATTTTCAACATCACTGTCATGGGCAGAGACTCCTGCCACTTGATCACATTTCTCCAAACCCCATCCAAACTGGCCTTGAACATGTTCTGGGGCATTCACAACTTCTCTGGAGAAGCAGCTTCACCCTCAGAGTGAAGAATTTTTCCTAGTACCCAATCTAAACTTGCCCTATCTCAGTTTAGATACATTTCCCCTTCTCTTATCACGGTATGCTCTTGCAAACAGCCCCTCTCCAGCTTTCTTGCAAACCCCCTTCAGGTACTGAAAAGTTGCAATGAGGTCACCCCAGAGCTGTCTCTTCTCCATGCTGAACAATCCCAATTCAGCCTTTCCTCATAAAAAGTTCTGTGGACAGTTTTGTTATTGATGTCACTCAGTGGCCAGTTTTGTTAAACTTTTCGTTAATTGATCAATTTTACTTGTTGAAATGCAATGTGTGTGCAAAATAAGTTGTTTATTTGAGCCAACTGACTCAGATTGTTTTTCCTCCCTCTGACAAGAAATGCTGATTTAAGGAGTGAGTTAAGAGCAAGTCAGAGTCTATCAGGAAAATTCTCTGAAGTCATTGACTACTTAACTGATAAATAGGGCTGAAAAATATCAGTGCTTTCATTTGCTAAAAGACAAATTCCTGGATCCCAAATGACATAGAAGAGAGGCTCCAACAAAAGTGCAAGGTGTCTGTGTCATGAGTCTACACAGGTTTGTGCCCAAGGCTTTTAATTAAGATTAATATTGTACGTTTCATTAAAGTAAATTAAGACTAATTCCAGTGAAGTGGGGGATGCTGAAAGGGAGTGATAACCTTGAATTAATTTACCTTTAAGAAAAGACCTGAGGAGGAAAACAAAGTTACTTGGTTCCATTGAGCAAGAATGGCATGTTTTAAAGGACTTTTGTTTTTCTGGAATTCATATAAGAGTCTAATCAGACTTCTGGTTTCTGCCACATTAACCTAAAATTTACAGGATAAAAGCCACCTTGCCATGTCTATACTTCTGACAAAATACAACTGAGAAAGAATTTGATCCTTTTAGAATCACAGAGAAGACTCCTTTATGGGTCATGGCTCCAGCTGTGGATAATGGCACAGTGTTTCCTCCTTCCCAAACCCTCAGCACCCACCTGGGAATGTTCAGGACTGTCAAAACCTCTGTGAGGCTCTGTGTGACAGCAGGAGGCCTTCAGCATTTCCAGCGGCTTGGCAAATAAAACATGAGTCACATTCCCCTGGTGACTTTGCTCTGGTTTAATTATTTCTCTGTTTCTGCAGCAAAAATTCGAAGGGACAAATAATGGGGAGATTCCAGATGCTACCAATTTTCAGGCAGAGCTTTTGCGTTTTGAAGTAGTTAGGTATCAAAGTCCCACAGTGACAGACAGCTGATGGAATGTCTCTGAAAATCTGAACTTCAGGCTCATTTTAGGCACACTCCACCCACTGGCCTGGTGGCTGGAGGGAAGAAGCTGTGAAAGAGACTCTGATCCTCCAAGTCCCAACCTGCCGCATGGTCTTCTTCTCGCCCACAGAAAATGCACCATGCACACCACACTCAGCTTCTCCCACAGCCTCAGCTCTGCTGCTCCGGGGGTGGATGGAGGGGGGAGAAGGGGAAAAAGGTCTGACCCATTTCTCTGTTCCATTATCAAGGATGTAAAAAACAGGCAGGAGGAGAGAAGGAATGGCTTTTGTTCAGGAAAGTGAAATACCACCCAGACGAGGAGGAAGGTCTGATTTTGGTTCTGTTTTCCCTGACTGGGGAGTATCCAGCACCTTCCAGGACTGAGCCCAGAGAGAGAACCACGATTTAAGAAAATCAAATGAGTGAGAAGGATTATACGTTTCTGTTTAACCGGGAGCTAGACACATCCTCGGCAACACAGAAAGGGATTTACAACTTTTAACGAGCAGCACTCTGTAAAAATAAAATTACTTCAAGCACAGCATTAAAGCTTTTCTCAGAAAAGCTCTAATGTAAATTTTATATGGAGCACACTACTGTACTTGCATTTGTTATTTGAATTTGTTATTTTATTAAAAAGTAGAGCCTAATCAGGATTGCCTAGTTTCAGGGAGAAAGGGAATGGGATTAAATATGAATAACAGTTGGTTCAGGATTCCTACCCACTCAGGAGGCTTCAGAAATGTTCTGTCATTTTCTAGAGATTTATATATTAAAAGTGTCTGCCCCATCATAATCACTTAACATGCTTTAAAAAGCACATAAACACACGGGGGGGTTTCATTATGGCATATGGGAGAGAGATTTTTCTCAGCATTGGTCCAATTTTACTCACATTATTGTCAAATGCTAAATGTCCCATGGACATCAGGGGGAGCCGAGCCTTTTGAAAAAAGCTGTGCTTTATAAAAAGCATAAAGCAGGCAATTTGCAGCAAATATAGATTTCCAGTAAGCTAGGGACCAGGTCTAGACTCAAACAAATAATATCATAAGGTATCTCCCATCAGGAGAATTTTTTTTCAGTGGCAGAAGGGGGACAAAGTTCAGATGGAGAGTTTGCTGTCCCAAGATTGATCCAGGAAATATTTTTCCTTTCAATAGCCATAATTTTGAAGAGATTGTGCCTGTTCTTTATCACCCCTCTTATTCTTCCTTCAATTCCTCTCTTCTCACACCCACGTGGAAGACTTCTAAATCTCAGCACGAGTCTGATAATATCTTCTCCTCTTTAATGTATGTTTCTGCGGAAGGGAGAATCAGCAGCTATTAGCAGCTTGTGACTGAATGCTGCATGAGGCTCTCTTTGTAGTATCCAATTGCACAGGAAAACACAATTTAACAGACAATCATTGCAGAAGCCATGCTGAATGTACAGAAGAGGCATCATCCCAGTCAGTGGTGGGGGAGAGAGTGTCAGGTTCAAGGTTCAAGGTTTCCTCACTGGCAGAGGTAGTCGGGAGCAGAGCCAAACACTGGGTCCATGGCTTAGGAATGTCAAATCCTTTTTCTGCTGAAATTAGATTTCACTCCCATGTCACATCCATTGCCTTAAACATAAGGGTTTAATGTGTTTCATCAAGCTTTTGGCACCAACATAATGAAATCCCATTTTATGGCTCAAAAAGCCCACTGTCTCCTCTGACCACCTGCATTGGGATGCCATGAAGGGTCTGGAGCAGGAGTCCTGTGAGGACCAGCTGAGGGAGCTGGGGGTGCTCACCTGGGAGAAAAAGAGGCTCAGGGGTGACCTCACTGCCAGCTACAGCTCCCTGGGAGGAGGCTGAAGCCAGGTGGGGATCAGTCTCTTCTCCCAGGTAGCAAAGGACAGCGCAAGAGGAAATGGACTCAAACTGCACGAGGGGAGGTTTAGGTTGGATATAAGGAAAAATTTATTCATGGGAAGGGTTGTCAGGCACTGGAACAGGCTGCCCAGGGAGGTGGTGGAGTCACGGTCCACGGAGGTATTTAAGAGATCTCTAGGTGTGGCACTTGGGGACATTTTTTAGTGGTGGGTTTGGCAGTGCTGGGATAATGGTTGCACTCAGTGATCTTTGGGGTCTTTTTCAACCTAAATGGTTTTATGATTCTATAGCAGGAAATGATGTGCAGTAATTCCCATGTTAAACCTCACCAGTGATTTCTGCCTGAGTTAGAGATCTGTCAGAAAGTCAGTGATGTTCGACTTCAAAGTCTTCAAAGGGAGGGAAAACCAGCACTTATCATATGAAGTAATTCTGATGGTTTCAGTTATTATTGTTAAAATCCCACCCTGTCTTCTTTGAATTTTCCTTGTTTCCATTTGTAGCCCTAAAATTTTGTTGTGCCTTTAGCATTCACTTAAGCCTGCACTTACAGAAATCCATGCAGTCACAGGTCTCACTACAGCACTTGTGCTTGAATCAGTTTTTGTTGCCAACTCTGCAATTACAAAACTTTTTATCAGAACTTTGGACATCACTTACTTCTGCCATTGTAACCAAAACCTTCCTGTCAAGAGGAAGCCTTTAAAAAATGAGGTGTTTTGTCCTTTTCAGTCCCTCACTTGTTGCCAAAAACCAGATAAAGTATGAGGGGTGTTCTGCTTAAGCTCACACAGACAGCAGAGTCAGGACCAGCTGGCTCAGAAAGGAAACCCACAGTTGCACACAAATAGACTGTAATTTATGTTGGGAATCTGAAATCTGATTAGACAGGGAACTAAAAGAAAATGCCTGGTTCCTTTATTTTTCTAAAAGTGACTAAAAGCAATTAAAAATATACCCTGGTTGTCCATTTAGCATTTGGGCTTTTTGTTAATTGCCTTTTTCTGAGCAAACCAGAAGAGAATGCATTGACATGGCAAGTTTAACAGCATGTAACTGAAAAAAAGTAAATGCAGTTATTTAATTCCTGCTTCTTACAATGACTGTAAAATAAACTTACTGGAGGTAAGCACACTAGTGGAAATTTGGGAATTTCCCTGGTGCAGATCAGTTGGGTAATTCTAGATTTAGGTACAGATGGAGGGAAATAAGGATGATGCCAGTATTGGGTTTAATCTGTAGAACATTTCAGAGTGAAATCCAGCCCATCAAGAGTTAGATTATAAATTTACTGACAGAAATGGACTATTTCAGTTTGACTCAAGAGGTTTTACACCTAACCTATACTGTCTAATAAAATGGTGAATGATCCTCATTGACTGCCCAACTTAATTTGAAATAATCTACTTTTCTTCAGTACAGCAGTTCCACTAATGATGTTATTGAGAACTGCTGTATTTAAGAATAGTGAAAGTGACTTGTTTGCATTTCTTGATATTTTCAGATCTAAGAACCTGGAAATTCACTCACTACATTTTGAGAGCCTTTCTCATTTGTAGAAAAATAAAATACATTTCTTCCTCATGCAGATAGTAGATGAATGCCTTTGAGATGCTGAGATATTAAAGTGGCCCCCAGCCTCAGAAGTGAGAGAGCATGTGGAGTCATCCAGCACAGCAATCTTTGGAAATGAAATAAATTCTGTCATTTATTATTTTTTTGGCTGAAACATCTGGACATGGTGATAAGGGATCCACTATGCAATGAGCTGCAGGCAGTGTAATGGAAAGAGTGCCCACCTCTGTATGAGGTTTGTTTCCTGGATTTAGAGATGAAACACAGCTGGTGGATTGGGAAAATGTGGAAAAGCATAAAAACAACAAAAAGTTCATGTAAACATGGGCTGCAGAAAGCTACTTTGGAGCTCATTTGGGACACCTGTTCCCCTCAGCCTCTCCCACACCTCTGTGGTCCTTTTGGTGCACTGCCTACAGCAGAGACAGGAGCATCATAGCTCTGTGAGGTGTGTGTGGGGCTGGCTTGCTGTGCTAAATGACTCCCAGGTTTTTGCAGACACATTTACACGTCTGGAGGTGCTGCTGTGCTGATTTGATCTGTCCCACAAGATGTGCCACGGGCCTGGTGCGCTAACGAAGTTAAGAAGATTTTATATGAAACCTTTGTTATCTGTCTGTGGGCCAAGGAGCAATGGTGGGCGTGTTTGCAAAGGAATGTGTGGCCTTACCATGTCAGCAAATATTCTTTGTGGATATGAGTTTATTCATGCCAGTTCAGAAAGCAAAACCTCATGGAAAAAGAAGAAAAAGTTGAGAGTCATAAAGGCAAGTGCTGTTACTTGTGGAATACAGATGACTTGAAAAGATCTTTTCCATTGGGAAAAAAATAAGAAAAATAACAAAAACCCCCACAATATTAATACCAAACAGTGCTTATGTTCATCTAATTTTCAAGTGCTTTTGTTTTATGTTCAGTAGAGCTAGGCCAAGAGGCTTTGACACGTGATTGAAATGCACCACGCACAAAGGTTAGAGGACCTTGCCTGGCAAAATGCTCAAGAGCCCTTCAACTGCTGCTTCCTTGACTTGTATTTCCTACTTAATATACCCTGTCTTACTACTGCTTACACTGTGTTCATCTGAACTTAGCATCATGCACGTCCCATTTCTGCCCTTTTACGTGGCTCTGCTTGATGAATCTACAGAACCAGCAAGCTGGGAGAGTGAAAGTGCAGCCACGAGCTGCTGAGAGTAAATGGCAGTGGGTAGCACTTTGGGCTGGGGCAGTGAGAGTTCACTGTAACAGAGCATAAATCGACAGAAAGGTGTTGGCAGTTTACCACTGCTATGATAGCTGCTGTAAAAGTATGTTTCTAGGTGCAAGAAACACTTAATGAAAGGCCCTGACCTGTGTTATGTGGGAGGTTGGACTAGATAAATGTAACAATGCTCTAAGAATTAGTCTATGAACTATGTATATTGCCATGAAACAGCCTTATGAGCATAAATGGAGAATGCTAACGTCTCCCAGAATGAGCAATAAATAGCAGATTATAAATCTCTCTAGCAGGATACTCTGTTCTATTATCTAACTTAACAACCATCTGTTGCATTCGATGTATTTCTTAGCTTTAGGTTTCTGAAAACAGTCTTGGATTTGTGATGTGTTTCCCAAATTGGTGAAATAAAAATGGATTGGCCCAAATGAGAAACAGCATATAAGACTACTAATTATCAACAATCTATATTTCAGCATCAGATTTGCTGGGGCAATTTCTACTCTCTACTGCTCTCATTCATGGCAGCAATGCAGAGAGAAATTATATTTAAGGAGTTTATCTTTACCAGTAACGAAATTTTCCGGATTGTAATGAAGATACTTGTTGAATATTGATATAAAAAACCACTCTATTTTTCCTCACTACAATTATGGAAATGACTAAATTTAGGGAGAAAGAAGAGTCGATCTGAAGGTTTCATTAATGTCTGAATATTACACAAAAAGTTTGTATCTGTTCTAAAAGAAACCTTCAATACCTGGAATACAGAGGATGGTGGTGAAATTAAATTAATTCCTCTGCTAACCCAGCAAGCGTATTGATAATGTACTGCATGATTATTTAAAGTGTCATTATTTAAATGACTTTTATTAAGGTTTTATACTGCCATCTAGTATCTAAGCACCTCCCTCATATATTTAAGGTTAACACAGAAATGCCTTGGGATTTCTGGAGTATCAGTCTCTTGGTTTCTGGAGAAAGGAAAAACGAGATTTAATTTAAGTGGGTAAGATAGAATACAATAACTTTTCTTATCATTTTCTTAACACTGCAATCTGCATTGACACTGTTTTGTTATGAGGCTTTTAAAACCAGGGGCCTCATCCTTCCACGTCCTATGCAAGAGAAATTTTTGCATCTTTCAGGATCAAGCCCTAATATGATTAAAGTGCTATTGATTCTGATGGGATGTGAAAGAATCCTTGATATCACCAGCCTGGGAAAAGCTAAATGACAAACAGCATTTTTCCAAGAAATGGGTGTTAAAGTGGGTAAAATCAGTAAAGTGAAGGGACTGGACTCTTCAAACAGTGCAATTCCTTAATCCTTCAAACAAAAGTCTCCATTTTATCCCTAGTTTACATTCAGACCTCCTGAACTTAAAGCAGATAGTGAGTGGTGAAACTTTTCTGGCCATATTATGTGGCTGGCTAATCAGTGCCTATTATATTGTAAAAGGCTCTGCTGATGTGCCTCTTAGAGTTTTACCCAGTAACACACCTACCATCTGACACTGTGCAATTAGCCTGCTCTCCTAGAGCCTGCCAGAAACAGCAATAATACTGCATCAGAGGAAGATCATTATCCAAGGCACCTCGCAGACACTAAATATGCACAGTTCTGCTGCATTTGCAGCCCACGGAGGATGAAGGCACCAATAACTCTGCGGTGTTCAGCCATACATTTGCATTGTTTCAGGGAAAGCCTGGCCTGTCAGGACTTCCCACTAGCAGGCATAAAGGAAAGAATAAAAATAAAAATCTGCCAAAGTTTTAGGCCTTTTTATTTTTTTTTCCCTGTCCTCACAGAAGCAGTGAATTAGTCTGGGGTAAGTGATACATTCAGTATCAGCAGAGCGTGGCTGGGTTCCCTCGGTGTGAGTCAGTGTTATTCAGACCCTGGGCTGTGTTTTTAATGCCTTTCCTCACATAAAAGACACAAACTTTTCTGTAGTGCTCACTTTGCCAGGAGTACTGCAGGTGGGAAACAGGAAGCCTGGGAGGAGGATGTGCCCTTGGATGCTGCAGGAGGAGCGAGGCTGGTGCCCAACTCCCACCCCTGCTTCTGGGAGGCTCCTGTGGAGGCTCACAGGGCTTCACCCCCATCTTCAATGCAGTGCAAATAGCAGCCTGAAGATTTCACTCCCCAGTTTATACAACATTCCTTTGCCAGACTGCTCGGACTCAAAGAGTCCTTGAAGGTCTCAACACTGTAAAAAAAAAAAAATTCCTCTTTGTGCTTCCAGACCCTTGTGCAGTCAGCAGTGGTGTGTTACCTTTGATTTTCGTGATCGCAGAACACAAAACGAGGACAAAAAAATCCCTGCAAAAATTGCTGCAGACTAAAATATCAACACAATTTCCCACTTGTTTAGCAAGAGCCATGGGCTGCTTTACCTGAGAAAATCCTTGCTGCTGTCAGCCCTGGGATATTCCCTGGGGGTCCTTGCTACCCCTGTGATGGAAACTGGAGCCTCTTATGATCATTTCTTTCCTGTGCTAAGGATAAAAAAAAAAACCCAAAAGATGAGGATTATAGATCCATCTTACAGCAATTGTTAATCTAACTTTCATTAACAGTTAAAAATCTTGCAGGGGAAATATATGAAAATTACTGCTTTCCAAGTAGATCTGTTAATTATTATTAGTCAGTATACTTATTAGGCACCGATGGAAACTTGGCACTCAATAGGTACCTATTAAACTATGTTAGAGAACATCATATTAATATTTAATATAAAAACTGCATGAATCATCTGCTCTTTTAACACTGGGCCGTATCTTCAGCTGGTGTGGATCAGTCCAACACCAGCAAGAGATTTGGTCAGTTTATATAGGCCAGGATCTGGTTTAACATTTGCTATGTGAAAAACAGGATGGCATTTCTTTTTTCTTAACTTTTTACAGAATTTGGAGTTTGTTCCCTTTTCTGTCACTCATCTGGCAGAATTGTAATTAACAGAATTCAGAGCCACGACCCAGAATCTGTTATACAGTCACAAAATCAGGCGAATTTGCAGTGTAATTAATAGATGCAGGGGACATGATCTGTTTAAGGTCACAGGGACTTGGATGCAGTAGCAACTCAGATAATTCAGGCTGTGCTGCCTTTTTTTCTAAATAATGTCTTATTTAAAATAGGACACCCTCCCATATCTTCTTTATATTTAAATCCATAGCTGTGTCAGAACAGAAAATATAATGATATGATCGGCATCCTGACTTATGGCCAAATTTTTAGCATCCTGGTTCATGACAATGTAGACAAGCTGCTGCAGATCAAACAGGAATAGACTGAGAAGTTATTGCCTCCAAGCTCCCACCCTTCAGCTGGAATGTGCTCTCACACATCCAGTGTAGTTTGCTCAGTGTAATAAATAACATGTATGAGGCCCTGGCACAAATTTCCCAGAGAAGCTGTGGCTGCCGCATCCCTGAAAGTGTTTGAGGCCAGATTGGATGGGGCTCCGAGCAGCCTGGTCTAGTGGAAGATGTCCCTGCCCGTGGCAGGGGATTGGAATTAGATGATCTTTAAGGTCCCACACTATCCAAGCCATTCTATGGTAAATCATCCTTCATTCCTGCACTTCACTCGGACGTGCAGTAATTACCACCTGCTGAGTGATAGATTTTTTAATAGAGATGATATTGCCATAAACCATTTCACATCAACTTGGAGAGCTTGCCTTCCTGCCCTAAACTATCCTGACATTCTGACTCCAAAAGCAAGCTGTTTTCCTTTAAGAATTTAGGCCATATTAACTCACTGAGAGGTAAATACCCATATTTTTTGCAGCTCAGTTCAGGCTTTGTGACCTTGCCAGCTCTGAGCTGAAGATATTTGTCAGAATTCTAGGGCTATGTATTTTTCATCAGTAGCAGTAATTTAACAATTGCACAAATCAGTTCCGTACTTTATCCCTAGTTCATTTATTTATGACAATTCTGAAGGGAAACCATTAGGTACTGTCCCTGAGATCTCAAATACAATCATGTGGAGATTAAGCTGTGCACAAATACATTCATCCAAATGCAAATATATGCCTTTGTTCATAGCACTCAATCCTAATTTGTGCATAATATATTGCTTTAAATAATAATTTGCATTAGGACAAAAGTTGCAGAGCCCAGCTGGTAATGAGGGATGGTGTATAGGCTTTGTGAGAAAAACAAACAAAACTAAAAACTTGAACTACTTTTTCTGGAGGACACTACTGGAAAAGAAGAAAAAAAAAAAGTCTATCTGATTTATTCATTTTAATTTAAGGACTACAGCTGAGGGATCTAATTTAAGAGCTTAGTAGGTTTAGTCTCCCTTTAAGGTTCATGTAGAGAAAAGCTCTTCCAAAGTCTGATTTGGGCCCTATGAAATCTGAATAATTTTCTAATGAAGAACATGTCCTGACTTTGAAAACAAGAGGAATATGTAATGGCTAAATTAATGACATATAGATACCTCTCTTTAATACTTAAAGTTAACATTAGGTGAACTCACCATCACAGACCAGCTGCAAAGGTTAGGAGAGATATTTCTGAGAACATCAGCGAATCTTGATTTACATCTATAGAATACAAGAAGCTCCAGGTGTGGCCTCATCAGTGCTGAGGATAAGGGAAGGATCACCTCCCTCAACCTGCTGGCAGCAGTTTACCTAATGCAGCCCAGGGTATCATTAATCTTTGCTGCAAGGGCGCCTTTCTGGCTCCTGTTCAACTCTGTTCCCACCAGGATCCACATGTCCTTTTCTGTCAATCTGCTTTCCATCTGGGCAGCCCCCAACATGTGCTGGTGCCTGGGGTTGTTCTCTCCCACCTGCAGGGTTTTGTACTTGTTGAACTCCGTGAGGTTTCTGTCATCCCATTTCTCCAGCCTTCAAGGTCCCTCTGGATGGCAGCACGTTCCTCTGGTGTATCAGCATCTCCTCCTGGTTCTTTATCACCTGCAAACTTCCTCAGGGGACATTCCCTCTCTTCACATAGATCAGAAATGAAAATGTTAAATGGGACTGGACCCTGTGTCGATCCCCAGGGTACACTGGGATTTACTGGCCCCCAACTTGACTTTGTGACAGTGATCCCCACTCCCTGGACCTGCCTTTCAGCCAGTTTTAAACTCGCCTCACTGTCTCACTGTCTTCAACCCACCTCATCCAGCCACACATTCAACAGCTTAGAAACATGGAATTGTTTAGGCTGGAAAAGACCCTCAAAATCTTTGTGCATGTATGGATGAGGAGTCCTAGTATCAAAACAGGGAGAAAGTAAATGAAATAAAATGGTTTTTTACAGAAATATTGACTTTGGGAGATAATCAAATATGCATTGCCAGCCTTTCTGATTGGTTGTGAATGTTATGGAACTGCCTTGTTTGTATATTTCATGTGATGAATTTCTAAATGATAAGCTACAGAGACACAGATATGTAATGAACAGATGTGTAAGAGGATTCTATGATTCTATGAGCGTAGCATAATTACAGAAAACCTCTCAACCCTCTTAAAAATAATCATCGTATAAGTGGTTTCCTCTTAAAATCAAATGTTTTGAGAATATATACATGTACTGGATATATGAATATATATATATATGAAAATACCATAAAAAACCCAAAGATTTTCTCTACCCAGAGTCTCAACTTCAATTTCAAATGCCTTCTTGCTTACATGTTCACTTTTTGCTTTGCTAGTAGCTGAATGTCAGTTTGAGTTGGTCAAATAGCAGGTGCAAAACTGGAAGGAAATTGTTTTAGAAAGGATGGGTTTGAATCCTGCTCTCTGCTGAGCTTCCCATCTCCCTGAGTCTGGAAGCAGAGTGCTTCCTGCAGAGGATGGCACAGCACCAGGCTTAAGCCTAACATAGGGAGCTAGAACAGTGATCTATAAGAAAATCAGGTACTTGACAGACACCTTTTGACACCACTGTGGCAAAAATGGTACAAATAAGGAAGGTCCATTCTTAGACTTAAATAAAACAGCTTTCCAAATATTTCTTCTATAAAAGTAGATAATTGTTTACATATTATGCTGGTGTGATAAATGTAAATTACCATTGTCTGATTTAAACCATTTTAGCAGTTATAGATCAGCTCGGGATGTTTACAGGATGATTCTCAGTTTGAGAGTTGTGTTTTGGAAGCTCCAGCCTTCCTTGTCCCTTTAGTGGGCAGCTGTTATTATATGCTGAACTTATGTTGCCTCTACTTTTGTCCTCAGGAGGGTGTAATTCCAATGAGAAGGAAGTTCAGTTCATGTTCTAATTGGAAAAAATCAGAAGAACAAGAAGGCAAAGCAGCCATGTGGCAACTCTCACTATTATCGATTTATCACTATTAAAAGGAAACTGTGCTTTGGAAAGACCAAGCACTTATTTCTGGAAAGAAATGGATGATTTTCTCTAAATCAGTAAATTAAAAAGCCACCACGAATGATTCCATCAGTTAAAAGCAGCACACGGCAAAACCAAATCCAGTGTGAAACTGTCTGAAAGGCTCCTTTTATGAGCAACAATAAAACATTCACATTTTTCACCAAAGAAAAGCTTATGTTCTCTTTGAGGAACAGCGTCCCTCATCTCAGCCTCCCAGGATGGACTGGAGTAGCAGAATTACAGTCACTTTGTGGCTGTGTGTGATGGATGGTGTCTGGGTTGTTCGTCTGCTTGTGGCCTGTTGGGCATCACATGTTACACTCCTGTAAACGGCTGAGGCGAGGCAGAAATAAGAAAGATGCCTCTTGGCTTTGTTCTGTCTCCAAACAGGACCTCAAGGGGGAAAGTTGGGCTCTTCAAGGAAAATAAGAGCTGGGAAGATGGGGAGGAAGGCTTACTCATACAGGGAGAAGGCACAGAGAGGCTGTTTGGCTGTGGCCTACTGGGAGGAAGAAGGTGCCATGCCATGCCATCAAGAGTTTTGTAGGGAAGGGAGAAAAGACTTCTTGGGAACCCAGAAGGGACAGGCTGGGATCTGCTGCAGCTCAGCTGCTAAAGAGCCTGAAACCAAGAACCTCTTCCAGAGGGAGAGTTTTATTTACAGTAGAGAGAAAAGAAATCACGCAGCTTAGTTTCTGTTGTAATAAAAACTTGTTCCAGAGCTTACAGAGCCTTCTGGTACTTGTGGGAAAGCACCCTTAGGGAAAGAGTCAAGCCTCAAACCTCTGTCTGAATCAATGCCCCAGCACAGTGAAAATTCTTTGCCACTTTTTTGCCTTAGCACTTCCATCTGCAGAATGGGAATTTATCAACTGTGTAAGGCTGCCGCAAATAGAATTAATTGATGTTTGTACAGTGTTTTGCAAGGGCAGCGTTTTATGGTTGCTTATTTGTTTATCCATCAACCCATGTTACTTTTTCATCCCAGTAATAATACTCTGCAAATAGCAGATCTCTTCAAAGAGAATAAAATCAGGGCATTGAGGGTAAAAACAGACTCCTAACAAGTATTGACCATGGGAGGATGGTTTCCAGACATTTCCATAAAATGTTAGGGAAAATAAAAAAAAAAAAACCAAACCAATATGAAACACAGTTCAAATCTTGAACAAAAAGTCATATTGACATCTTTTATTTTTCACTTAAATTCCATTTAATTAAAAAAAAAAAGTGACATGGAGTTAATACAGACTAAAAATATGGGAAAGAACAGAACAGTGACCTCCTGAAGGTAAATGAAATTGCACTGGTCACTGTCAGTGGGATTTATTTCTCTCAGCCATGATGTCTACAGGTTCAGTGTCCAACCTCCATGAAATGTCTACACCAATGGAAGCCCCTCTTTGAGGGGCCATTTAAGCCTAATTTCCTTTAGACATGCTGTGCTTTGATGCTGCCTTTTGGGAGGTCCTCGAGACAGAGCTTTAGATCGAAAGGATAAACAGTTCTTACTATTTAGTAATTTGAGCCACACAGAACCTCAATCTGTAGGAAAGCTCAAAAGGGAAGTGTTGCTGCCTCTCCCAGTGTTGTGTTGGAGCTGCTGCAGCAACGTCCTGAGGTGGATGTCAGTCGGATGTGTCCTCCTGCAGTCACATAGGCACAGCAAGTGTTTGTGGGCAGCCTGAATTCAGCCCAAATTGCCAACGTGTTTAATAACACATGTAATTGTGCCTCAGGAGCACAGCAGCCTTCAGACCCCTTCTGGAGTCAGCCAGCTCAAAAGCCATGCAGGAGTCAATATAGGAATTAGATTTCTCATTAATTTTCATTCTTTTCTTTATACCGTTAGGTTTTCTTTAAACCTTCTACAATTTTTAAAGGGTTTTTGTTGCTGTTCATTTGCCTGCATGGTTTTGGTTTTGTTTTGTTGTTTTGGGGTTTTTTTCTGTGTGGTTTCTAGAACTGATCAGTATGTTCTGGTGGAGTTTGCAACCATCCAACAATAGAAATGCCTCTCTATACATATTCTGCGCTTCACAGACACACGTAATCCATGGATTGTACTAATATTTAACTACAATAACACAACCAGGGTTTCTAAATAGATGATGGCCTGCTGTGCTCCCAGCTTCCCACTACTGGATTCAATAGTTATGTAGAAGCTTTATATTTGTCACACACCTGTGTACTTGTTGCCTGCACTGTTTCCTTCTGACCGACCAATCAAGCAATCAAGGTCACTTTGTTTTCTGTGTACCTCTGCCCAACAATTAAATGTCTTGCAATTCAATTATTGTGTATTAAAACTTGTAATATATTGTACTAATAAGTGTAATAAAATTACAGTTCTTAGTCAAAGTCAATTAATACCTATGTGACTGTCAGTGGGCCTGCATTGTGAGTTTAAGAACTGAGACCCAGATACTTAAAGGGTCTTGTAAAAAGACAAGGCATTTTATGGGTTTACATTGGTTTAGTTTTGCTGCTTATAGCAAAAAGGTTGCTTATAGCAGCCCTCTAGTACCTAAAATGGTCCTACAAGAAGGCCAGAGAGGGAATTTTTGCAGGATCTTATAGTAATAGGACAAGGGGAGTGGCTTTAAACTGAAAGGAAGTAGACTAAGTTTAGGTATTAAGAATAAATTCTTTACAGTGAGAGTGATGAGGCACTGGCACAGATTGCTTAGAGAAGTTGTGGGTGTCCCAACCCTGGAATTGTTCAAGTCCAGGTTGGATGGGACTTGGAGAAACCTGTTCTAGTGGAAGGTGTCCCTGCCCATGGCAGGAGGTAGGAACTAGCTGATCTTTAAGAACCCTTCCAACCCAAGCCATTCTGTGCTCCTATGATCAATGGGATCAAGACTGTTGGATATATCCCTGAATTAGACATTTCAGCTTGTTCATTCCAACATCAGTTCATAGTCCCCTAATAGATTTGAAATATTTCATAGTTTTAAGAACTGGAAGTTCATTTTAGACTCAGCCTCTTCTGATGGCTCGTGGAAACTTACAAACACTACCAGTTTGTAAGTCATAATGGGAAAGGGGCTGCTAATTTTGGAGCTGTTTGTTATTTCTAATCATTAGTATGGCATCTAATCCTGTGTCACTATCAAACCATACTTCTTTCCAGGGATTTCAGGTGCTTGAGGCTGCTTCATAACCCACAGTTCCAGGAGCACCAGAAACTTGGCATAATTCTTTTCCCTCAGGAACAGCTGAAAAAAAATCTGCAGATAATCTTTGGGAGTGGATTCAGTACCTGTATTTTGTTCCTCACTGATAATACAGGGTCAAAATCAACAATGTCACCTCTTACTTGTAGAATTGACTTCACACTTACACTTGAAAACCAACATTGCTCCTTCCTCACAGTTGTGTTGGGAATTCCCCCTGAAATTCCAAACCCTTTCTGTTTGGAAAATACAGCCACAAGATCTGACAGAAGCACTACTGCTGATGATAGAGAGGCTTGTTTGCTTTTAGATTTGATCTTAGGAAAACGCTGCACATTACAGCAATGCAAAAATATCATTCTTCTGAGAATGTTATTGATTTTTTTTTTTGCCTGAAAATACAGAAGGGTACCAGAAATTTCTGGGTTTTCACATTTCAGCATATAGGTCATAATGTATACAGTAAAGATAAAAAAATGCAGGAAGAAATCAGTTCTGTTATCATTTTAAATGTATGGTTCACTACAAGTAAACATATGTTTCTCTTTCTCCTTTTTTGTGCACTGTAATGAAGTTTTAGGTAATAAAATGTGTTGCCTGAAGATAAGAAGTACTATCTAAAACACATTTCTGTCAATTAAATTGTCTTCTATTACTTCCATTGAAGTGCTAGCGGACTTCTGATTCGACTGATTTTTGAGAATACTGAAGAACACAAGTCATTTGAATTGGAATGCTCACTGCTAATTTATGGTGTTTAACCACAACGGAGATAGAACATAATACTTGGGAAATTGCTTTTTTATTATGAATGAGTTCTTAGCATTAAACTTTTGCTTTTTTATAAAGCTATATCTGCCAAAGAACCTTCCATTTTAACTTGTACTATTTGTCTTCTTATTTAGTATTTTGCCCCAGTAATTAACTACAAATTTGCAATGAAATAAGGCTGAGGAGCTATCCTTCCATACATTCAACTCTCTTTAATGACATCATTGAGATAAAGCTCAATCCAATACTTATATGCCAATGAAGTTGAGATGCTTTAAAGGTTATAATGAACTAGCACTTATTTCAATGCACACTGTGGTGAACAAGTGTTCTTGCAAATGTGTGGCTCATATAATATTTTTGCCATAAGAGAAACAGCCTATGAAAATTTAAGTGCCATGGACATTTGAACATTGTGCGATATGAACATTCCCAGGCAGTTCAAGTAACACATACACATTTTTCCTCTAGTTTTAAATTCTCTTCTGTTGTCTTTCCATAACTTAGGAGCCTCAAAGGATTTGTTTAGTATTTACATTGGTGGGACAGAGGAAGGAATGATTTCAGTCTTTGGCTCCCTGCATGCTGCTCTGGAGAGCACATGAAAACCTTCACATCCTAAAACCTGAAAGTGATAGTGTTGGTCAATGGCTAGATTAGTCTGGCAAAGAGGACTAATCTTCTGAAGGTGGTGGCACTGCTCACATGATTTCCAGTTGTGTGGGACAGTTGGTAAAATCCAGGCTAATCTCACTAAATTTTAACTTTCTGGAAGTTAGAAACATAACTCGCCTCTTCTAACCCTATAAATCTGTTAAAAAAGAGTCTAGGTACAAGTTAATCATTGCCATCAGTGAAGAGAAATATTTCAATATTTCTGTATCTGGGAGAGGCTGTGGAGTCCCCATCCCTGGAAGTGCTCAAGGCCAGGTTGGAGGGGACTCTGAGGAGCCTGGTCTAGAGGAAAGTGTCCCTATCCACGGCAGGGTTTTGGAACTGAGTGACCTTTAAGGTCATCCCAAGACACTCTCTGACTCCCTGATCTACATTAGGAAGAGAGGAATCAAAAGTACTTGTTCCTTTTATTGGCTGTGAAGGAAATCTGTGCAGTCACCTCAGGTAAGGACACCTGCATTGGAGCTGTGTGTGTTTCCTCAGGCAAAGTCCATCCTTAGTGCCTGCTCCAAACTGGAGCCTGAACTCTTCGTATCACACAGCAGAATTAATTTTACACAGCACTTGTTTGGGGATTAATACCAATTGTAGTTTAGGATGAATCACCTTTGGAGCTGCCTTTTTTTTTTTTAATCATCTAAAGGAGGAACCTAGATAGTTGCCTTAGACTGGGTACCTTTTAGATAACTATAATTAAATGAACTGAATCTCAGCCTAGAGGACATCGCCTGCAGACTCAGAATACAATGTGCATTTCATGTTTCTGTTGTTGGCAGCAGGTTCCTTAAAGATCAGAAAGATACAATCCCTTCCCTGCCCTGATTTTGCCTATTACAGTAAAAAAATGGGCAGAGGAGGAAGGAAGAGAGGTGGCAGCGGGCAGGGGAATAAGCAGTAAAGATATAAAATTGCTCAGGTCTATGGTGACCACCCTCAGCTGTAGTACAATTGCAGCCCGAGGACTGCAACAAAAGCTGTGAATAGTTGCTCTGTCTCTGTGGTAGCAGATGGTGAGGATTATGCTTCTCTCAAGTGCTGATGGCTTCCCTTGAGCAACACCTTTTTAATTTTTTTTTATTTTTNTATTTTCCCTGTACTTTAAAAATAAAGAAGAATACAGAAAGATGATTTCTCATGTGTTACTCGGGCTCTCATCATAGATATACAGAAAAAATAGTCAAATTAATCTTATTTGAGATGAGATATTAAAACTGAAGTATTTACAAATCCTTACTGGTACATATAGAAGAAGAGAGTTTTTGAAAAAAATTTATTAAAAAATAGAATATTGCATGCTTAAATTTTATGCATCTCCAAATAAACAGGCATCTTAGAGAAGTATAGTTTTCAGAAGACAGTGGACTCTTTTCCATTGGAAAATGAGAATGCTTAAGGCATCTCAGTTTAGCCCCCTTAGGGCTTCTCTATTTGTATAAGTAAAATTCAAAACAGTGGAACTCAATAGGAAAATCAGGAATGTCTAGCGAAAATGTTAATATTAGAGATTCAACTAATCTAAAATGTTATCAGGCCACAGGATGTGACAGCTTATGTAAACTGGGAGTCTTTCCTTTAATCTTTGTGAAACCAACATTTTGAAGGCAGTTTAATCAAGATATTGCAAGGGCAGTGTTTCAGGAATGAGTATAAATTAAATTTTTTCCTAAAAGAAACATTTGAAAAGAACTTGTTGCAAGTGTAGATTGTAGAGAACTATTAAAAAATTATCGCTCAAGCTATAAAAGTTTATATTTCTTTTTTTCAGAAGTCATTAACTGTGAAGTAGTAACACTGAATTTTAAAAAAATCACTGAAGGCAACATTAAGGAATAAAATAGGATGCAAAAAAGAAACTTTTTTGTTCCCTTTGCTACCGATAGAGTTATGTAACAGATGACACAATATCATTTAACTTCCACAAGTTCATGCAGTCTTCCCTATGAATGACACCAGCAGGGCTGAGAGATGATACAGCATCCAGACAGGCACTGTGTGATCACATCTGCTCCCTCTCCTCACCCCTCAGTCTCTGTTTCCTTCCTTTTTGTTTTTTCCCCCAAAATCCTCAAGGAACTTTTTGCAGAGGCACAGCCCCAAGAGATAATGGTCTCGCCACAGTGCATGACTCTTTTTAGCTGAAAATAATGTGGCCTGCTTGATCCCTTCCACTGCAAACCTCCACTTTCCAGCAGCAGTGGGAGCTCAGGGAGAGAGGGAGGGAGGCTGATGCACTCAAACTGGGGGTGACTTCAGGCTCTTCCTCTCTGTTGGCTCTTCAATGCTATGCCTGAAATGAGAATCTGAGTAAACGTGGCAAGGAATCAGAAAAAACTACTAGGTTAGTGCTCCCAAGGGGTGCCAAGATCCTGAAAGGAAGAGTGGACCTTGATTTTGGCAGTGCGACTTCTGCAGCATGCAAACTTCTGTCTCTGCTTCAGTTCGTGGTGAACTGTGAGTCTAGATACCTCCAGGACAGAAAGCTTGGAATCACATCTTTCTAGAATAAATTGTGGGAGAGGGATATTTTCACAGCGAGCTAGTAAATCAACATTTTCTGGAGAAAAGTTGCTACTTTCAGCTATCAACGTCCATGAGCAGGAATAAGGAAAGAAGCAATGGAGACCTACTGGGTGCAGTTTTTTAGAAGACTCCTTAAGCCCTTCTTGGAGTTCAAAAGATTTTCACACACTTTTGCCTTAAAAGTTTGAGTTCTACAATGTGTGTGGAATAAAGATAAAAGTTTTCACTGTTTTTAGGTTAGCTGTACCAAAAATGATGGCAGATGTAGGTTAGCATGAAACATAAAGGCCCGACAGGCTTCCGTCACCCTTTCTTTGTGTACATACAACATTTCCTGTTTCCTTCCGAAATTTTAAATACTCAATTTTAAAAGACTCAAAAAATCTGAAGCTATCTTCCTACTCCTTACCTCAAGTACACAACCAGGAGTTTTCACTGGCTTAAACTGCATTACCATTCTGAAATGCTCTTTATCTCTTCCTCCCTCTGTGTTACTCTGTTTACCCTGGGTGCTTTGAGCTATTTTTAATTAATTATATTGAATCCAGAAGTAATCATATAGGTTGGTGAAAATGCAATCATAAAACAATCTCATTGTACTTGTTCTATTTTATTCAGAATTTAGTCAATAAATAACCATGTGCCCTTTGGGTCATGAAGTTATATGTGATCATGGCACTTTTCTCTCACAGTTTTTACAGCTCACAACAGACTCCAAATTCTTAATTTAAAACAAAATCATGCTTATATAGCTTTGGGAAATATCCTTTCTAACTGTGAAAATTGAAGTTATTAAAATATTGATTAGATTAGAGCTCAAAGATATATATAGCATAAACTTTCAAAAGGGTGTCTGTGTAGAAAGTGGAACATCAGTTATCACTGTAAACTCAGGATGGCAAACTCACCTCAAGTGTATGTAGTTATCCAGATGTGTATATGTCCATGAACTGTGTGGTCCAGTGTGCACCTGAACTTTTATAGTCATAGAGAGAAGAGGTAACTTAAAGTACATATTTCATCTGTCTTATTACGGATGGTACCTCGGGATGAGTTCAGTGCCCATTTCCCTCTGAGAGTCAGAAAATCCTCCACCTAGTTCGGGCACAGACAATTACTTTGTAGACTTTTAAAATTAGGTGAGTGAAAACCTGCCTGAGGTGCCTAAAAGCATGAATGAATTTTTCTTTACAGTTCTTCAGGAGAAAAATTGTTATCTCTGACGTGAAATAATATTAAGTTTCATACATGAAGAACACAGATATAAAGAATTAAAGGTTCAGCTGTAGAGGTACTGAGGTTCAGAAACTGTAGTTTCTGCGAAGGAAAATCACTCAGGAAAGTGCTTCACAGAGATTTTTGGGATATATGAGATCTGAATGCCCAGACATAGATAATGTAGATAATTAAACTAAAGCCTCACCATGACCTTCTGCTCTACAACTCAGTACATTTCAGCAGTATGATTACCAGGTGTGATGATCAGCAGGCATTGAGCTGGGAACTAAAACTGTGTAGAAGTAAATATTAAAGGAAAACATTAAAAACTAGTCTTAACTTTTCCATGTTCCGTGCTAAAGTTAGTTTTTGCCACTGAGGAATGTGATCTTGAAATTGCAATGAATAGTTCTATGAAAAAAATTAGTGGTTAATGAAAATCAAAAAGTTAATTGCAAAAGTAATTAAGAATTATTAGGAAAATAATTTTAAAAGCAATAAAAAAACCAATAAAATAAAATTCCACCATGAAGCACAGCGGAGTCACCCTTCATACAACATGCAGTAAATGCACTGTGTGTGCTCGATTCATAAATTTGAAATGGTTCACAAATTTTGATTGGATACCTCAGGGACAGAGTATTGTTCCTTTCTTTGATGGAAAAAGGATGGAGATTGCCACATGAAAATGCATGATGTTACATGGAAAATTAATTTGCATATCAATGTAATCTAAAAATGCTTGCTAGTTCTACTCTAAATTTCTCCTGGAACATCAAGACAATAATGGTGAAAATAATAATTAATATTGCCAGACACTGTGCAACGTTACATCTAACCAATATACTATAAACCTTTTTCTAGTCAACTGCATGTGTATTAATACTGGGTATAATGTTTTTAGTTCTTCTAGTGCTAAGGTACATCATTCTCTTTAAGTATTTTTTGATATTGGATTATTCAAGAGAAAGGGTGGAAGATTTTCAAGTACTGTAAATTTATACAGCTTTGCAGGATTCATTTGTCATGTGACCACTGACATAACTGAGAATATGGCTACACATTTATAATAATTTCTCTTATTTTTTCAACCTTTTTTTTATCCTTGCCTGTAAAATTTGCATTCTTGCAAAACAAATGGTGTAACTTTTTTCCTTGTCCGGCTCCAAAGGATTGTTTTATCTCACAATGCTATTTTACTAAGACGAGAAAATCATGCGCCAGATCACAGGGATCCTCTGTGTAGCTTTTATGCCAACCTCAGGGGCAGCTTTACTGTGCTGTTATTTGTGTACCCCAAATGAGGCCATGAAGAGCACAGTCCCCAAAATCAATAAAGGGCAACAGTCACTTCTGGTTACTCATACTTTAAAACCCAGGATTTATCTGTTGGGACTCTGAAGATTTCTTCTCAGCTGAAAATGAGATACCAGGCCTAGACACTGTTTTGGTGGGTCTTCCCTTTTCTGAAGGCTGAAAATATTTTGGATGTTTCACTTCTTCCTCTTGGTGCCTCCTTCCTGTTGGTCGATGCTTTCCTGGCCCCAAGGCCATGTCAGATTTTGGGGTTTCCTCCAAACAACAAGATAGGAAAAGCTGCAAAGGATTTAGCTCCATTAATTAAGCCACTTTTAGTTTATTTTTTTGATGTAACAATTCTTTTTTTAAAATAATTTCTTAATGTTATTTTCCAATTTATTAAGGTGACAATTATGTTAGTTAATAGCAATTAGTTCCTTCAAACTTCTATCATCATTTGAACCCTGTGTTATATTATTACAACACTGCAGTTCACTTCTGACCCAAATCAGTTCCAGCAAACAGGTAAAACCTCCTTTTTAAATAGAATTATCTCATCTTCATTCTCTCCTTTAACTAAGCAAAAAAGATGCATAGCTGGGTTTTCCTCCCGCAAAAACCAGGCTGAAGGGGCAGGATGGGAGCTGCAATATGGGCTAAAATATACTCACAGGGAGTCAGCTGTGAACCCAAATATGAGCTACTGCAGTGGTGCATGTTGTCACCTCAGCAAGGAGCTCTCGTCGTGCACAACACATGAAGCTGTGGAGTGCTCACTGCACTCATGTCTCACCCTGCCAGAGGAATAGCAGAGCACCGAACCCTTTTATTTCTATTAAGTGTTCAGAGTTAAACCTCATAATTTTGGTACCATTTCGTTTTATGCCGTAGCCATAAAAATTTCATCATATCATACTTACGTGCTAATGGTTGGTAATACTGCATATAGCTGTAAAAATAAAATGAAATAACACCTAATCCACAAATTGAATGAACGATAATCACATTTTAATATTACAAAATACTTCGGCACAGGGAAGATGTTAGGTATTTGTCCAGCTTTAAGTAGGTTTTTGCAATATAATAAAATATACAGAAGTGTGACTGCATTAGAGAGATCAGATTAAGAAAAAGACATATATATCTATAATTATTGAAAAAACCTACAATGAATAGGAAAACACTCAAACATTTAAGTGTGAGTTTAAGTGCTTTGCTGAGCTGCATTTTAGTAATTTTATCTACTTGATGTCCTCATTGTAGGTATGGGCCAGGTTCTGTTACCTCCTCCTGAAGCTCTTTCTTCTCCAGGCCAAACACACCCAGATCTCTCACCATCTTCTGAAGGTCAGTTGCCCCAATTCCTTCTCTCCCCCACTGGAGACCTACCACTGAATTAATGCCAATTTTTACCAATACTTTTCCTTTTTGATGTCCCAGGACTAGATGCAGAATTGTAGTTGTGGGCTAATGGCTGCTGATTAGGGAGGAACATCATTGTTCTCCAGCTCCTGGCTCTGCTCCTGCACCAGCAATCCAGAACACTTTCCTGACAGGGTGTACTGATGTTTCTTATTTAGCTATTTGCCCACCAGTACATCCAAGTCCTTTTCAGCAGAGCTGCTCCCCAGGTGTCCAGTGATGATTCATGTAATGTGCAGAATTTTGCATTTTTTTCACTGTTCAATTTCATGAAGTTCCTGTTGGCCCTGTCCTAAAACCTCTCTGGATCCCTGAGCGACAGCTTTGCCCATGAGCCCAATGACTGGTCCTTAGAAGGTTTGTGAAATTGATTCAACAAAAATAAAAATATCTATATAGTATTTCACATCTTTCCACACAAACAGGCATTTTTTCACCACAGTAAAAAGTCCTTAGGTAAGGTGTTACAGATTCCTGGGGTGTGAGAAGTCTTGCATTTTGGTTCAAGCCCTTTCAGCTCACTGGTTGAGCTTATCTCAAAAGCAGTATGTAGTGACTTGCTTAGTGTAACTCAAGAAATATAACTGCACCAAAAAAAAGAAAAAAATTTGCAAGAAAAAACACTTGGATCCTCTCCTGCAGCCACTGCTGGAGCGAACAGTGAATAAAAGAGAAGAAAACAAAGCATCACAAAAGAAAAATCATCTCCTCTTATGTCTTCATCATAGCTGATTAAAGTTGGATTTCAAAGTACTTTTCAAGCTGTTTGGATACACATCGACTTGTAAGGGTAAAGGGAAGAAAAAAGGAAAGGAAAGAAGCTCACTAGCTTTTCAGCCCTGAGCGCCAATGAATTATATTTTTTCCCTATGTTTCCTTGCAAGTCTGCTCGCTTTTTTTTGTGCAGTTTTATTTATGTGGCAAAGTATTAGCTCAGCAGTAAGCTAACAGCCACATGGAGTTATGAGAGGAGACATTTGACTTTTCTGCTGAAACACGATATTCTTTATGGAACAATAGTTTGTACAGACAAAATAATGGTTCCTGGGAGACCAAATGTCTCAGGGGGCTGGGATGTGCGATTGGGCTTCTACCTCAGCACTTTGCATGTCAACCAGATTAGTAATGACCTGAAATTCCCATCTCACACCGCAGCAGTTCCTTGTGCTTTGCTGTTTTTAAGGGAGCACTGGGGATGGGCTGCTGCTCCTCATTTAGGGAACGCGAGGAGAAATCAAACTATTTCCCCTCTTGTTATAGAATCATAGAATTGTTAAGGTGGTAAAAGACCTCTAAGATGATTGAGTCCACCACTCCTTGGGCTAGGCTATCCAGCCATTCTTTTACCCTGTGAAGAGTACACTCATCCAAGTGGTTCTGCTACAGCACAAGTAAAAGCTTTGCTTTCACTGTAGGTTAAACCCTTAAGTCCCTGAGGAGAATCCCTGAATGCTCTCATGAGGCCATTTGGGCTGTTCTCCTGCAGAGAACTCTGCCCTGACCATTCTCAGGTGCTTCACCCTCCAGTTTCCCAATTCCCTGTCAGGTGCTAGACGATGCCATGAAAAAACAGTATAAAAAAGCAGCCTAAAGTCATTCAGTGAAGCTATTAGAATAGTCAAAATAGGCCTGCTGCTAGCAGAACATGAGGCTTTTTATCACCAGAGTTGGCTGAAGTGATAACTCCTGAGTCCTGAAAAGAGCTTTTACAAAAATTCCTGTATAAACTTAACAGCAACTGAAGCATTCAAAACCATCAATCTGTCTGGATTGTCCATGTGTGGCTTGTGGAAGTTTGAGCTGTTTTACAGAGCATACAAAGTGCTTTAAAAAAGTATTAAGAGGAAGTGTCTGTAACCTGTGTGTAACCTTGCTGTCAGGTGGCCTGTTTACCAGCTGTAGTACAGAAAGGGATTTTAGGCTTAGCCTCACAGTGTTCTTGTTATATTTACCTGCAACAGGAGCTTAAATTTAGTTATCCAATGGGGAAACATTTGGTGTAAGCTCCTTTTGTAATCCATGGAGAGACAGAGAGGTATTCCAGAGCATGTGTCTTAATCTTAAATAAATGTTCACAGCGAGAAGATTCATTTGCCCTTCGGAAGCTGTTATTCCTCTCCATCTCCTAAAGAAAGAGTGCAGACAATTGGCACAAACAAAACAAAAAACATTTTAGGTATTTTATATGGGATGAAATTAGATGAAAATCACCCTTGCATCACAAAACTTACATTGTGTTCTTGAGGCTCCTTCTCCCTTACAGAGCCACCTCAAAGGGAATTCAAGGCACACCAGTGTTTCACAGACAACGTTAACTTGTCTCAATGGTAGCATTATGCACCTATGTAATGGAAAAGAAATCCATTAAAAAATGGAATTTATAGGGGAAAAATATGATCAAAGATTTGTAAAGCAGAATGGAATAATTTCAGGGAAGGGTCAGGGAACCTAAGGTGGTTTTCAGTGCCTTTGAATATTCAGAACTCATTGCTACAGCACTGATTTTCTCAGTGTAAGACACACTTCCCTGCTACACAACTTTCTGCATAACAAGCTGTTGCTCCAAGACCTGTGTGTGTAAGTCACATAATAGTTGTACTTTTGGTTGAGGAATCCATGCCTTATTGAGTGTGTCTTGAGTTTCCCAAACTATGGGGGAAAAAGCAACACCAGTAACAGTGTGGGAGTATGGAATATCCCTACAGTCAGCCCGGAGCAGTTTCTAAGGAGGTGTTTATTCCCCTGTGCTATGGGAAAACCACAGTTATTGTAGAGGAAAGGTGGCCCCACATAACAATGTTTCAGCTAAATTATGCTAAGCAAAATTTGAACTTTCTCATAGCCTCCTCAAGGTCTTTCTAAACTTTTACACTCACAGGTTTTCTTTTCATGCCATCCACTTCTTCCTCTAACTTTAGTACATATATTTCTCTATATAAAACTTGCCTGGTAGATACAGAGGATACATTTCAGAAAAGGATTTTGAAATGGGGGAGAAGAAGAGTTGTCAAGATTTTATGCTCTTCCCATCTCTCAGTTCCTTTTCCTGTGACACCTCTCAGAGAGAACCACCCCTCAGCCTGATGGAGAAATGTCTCTGTAGCATCCAGATGATGTCTTCTGTTTGATAAACAGTCAGGGAGTTGGATAAGAGAACAGCTTAAAGCAAGCACGGCAGAAATAGCAGCAGACAGATTCAATTTCTCTGAGAATGCTTGAATACCTGGTTATAATAGAGCTAAATTTTATCTGTTGTAGTGTCCTGATGTGTGTATTGACTTGTTTTCATTGTGCCAAAAACTTTCATGGTGTCTTCATTATCAGAGCTTGTGGAACAGGGCAACAGTTGTTTGAACTCAATCTGTGGCTTTGAATTTGTCAGGCACAAGAGGACAATTGCACGATGCTGTTCTTCAATTTTAAGTGACAGTAGGTATGTTCAGACTGTCTGTGTGATCTGGATCAGAACCAAGGGCTTTGTGATTTTCTGTCCAAAGTTGTCAGTACATTTAGAGAAATCTAAATGTGTCGCTAAGACATTCAAAGTGATTAACAATACCCACAAGTAAGTGATAAAAGTCATTACACTCCGGCTTCCTACCTGCTCCTGAGGTAATAGCTGCAGGAGCAGACTGCTAACTGAGTTGAAAAGGCAGCAAATTCTCAGTTTGTTCTGGCAGTGAGGAAGAAGGAGCAAAATTCCTCACTCCTTGTCTCCTTGTTCCTTGGTTTTGTTTTCTGCCATTATAAAGGGTCATTTTCAGCAGGATCACAGAGTCCTCCTTCCTGATGGTGTCCCACAAACTATTGTGGTCTTTTTGATGCGGGAAATAAAAGCTCTTCACCCTCTAGGCTGACCAATATCTTCCAATTTTTGGTTATTTACCTTTGCTGGGGACATAGGTCTCAGTGTTGCTACTGTTTTCTTCCTCCCTGAGATTCAGGTCTGCTCTTTTTGGTACTTTTCCTTAGAAAGGATGTATCCAGCCTGTATCCCAGCTGGATGCAAAGCCCTGTGTATTCAATACACCAAGAAAGAGAAACAGATTTAACTTAGATGTTTTGAATGGTCCTTTAGCAATACTTGCCTTCCTGAGGCAATCACTGGAGATAGACATTTGACATAATCAATCCTGTGGCCACCTGCTTCTCCTCATAGACCATCCCCAGAGCATCCACAGACCTAAGAAATAAGGTCCTGGACTGCTGCCTTCAGGACTATGCACCTGAAATTCCACTGCCTGTCAATCCCAGGTAGCTGACAAATATTAGATCTCACTTTATGTCATATCCTACAGCCCTAGGTTTTGAGGCTGGAGGGACACCCATGAACTTCATTCCAAACCAAGAGGAACCTTGTAATAATAATCCACAATTCCACAGGTTGCATGCTGATAACTTGTCTCTTTTAAAAAGCTGTCATTTTATTATTTCCTGTAAAAAAGGAGGGCACTGGAGGTTTTCAACATTTAAGATTCCCCTGCCTCCCCAATTTGTCTTGTTATTGTTAAATCTTATCTCCACTTCTTTGTTTCCACCATTCTTTTTAAGGAATCATAATTGGTATGATTATCCTTGCTATGAGAATAATTAGCTAAAGGTTTTTGACACATTAAATGGGGAACATTACATTTTAAGCAGCAGGCACTGAAACACTAAACAATACTGCTTTGAATAGGACCGCAGAGAAGAGGCTCAGGTGAAACAATTGCTAATTTTAGCAACTTGAACTTTGTACCTTTATAGAAGAAAATTAATCTCACAGTAGTTTTTGGCTGCGAAATAGACAAAGCACTTTGGCCTCTTTTTAAAATAGACCTTTGATATTTTCGGTGATGGAAGATGGTTGCAGAGTGAATCATCCCCTGATGTGCCCAAAAGAACCTTGCTCTTACAAGAGAAAAGTGTTTGATTCCTCTCCTGTGTGGCTGGATAAGTCAAATACTACCTAATGCAAACAGCATTTTCCAGCAGCAATTGCATTTTAGATATGAAATCTCTCAACAGAGAACTGGGAGAAGTCACACCTCAAAAAAAAAAAAAAAAAAAAAAAAAAAAAAAAAGGTGATTGAATTTTAAGTGCTCTAGCATCGAAAACTCTGGTCCATGTTTAGCAAAACTGATTGTAGGGAACAAGTACATAAAGGTACCTTTATGATATTTGAGCAATGTCAGGTACATCTTGGTACCTGCTTAAACATCCCTCTCCTACTGAATACAATAAAAATTCACATTACCTTTAACAAGACTGTTTTGAGACAGTCACTTGTTCACCTTACTGTGGTATTTCAGTTTCTCAGAAAGGCCACCAGAAAATCTGTAAGCCCAAAAAGGTTGCTTTGGATAAGTGAATTATGGTGATGAATTGGCCTAGTAGTCATCCTGTTAACAGCATGGCTGTGATGAGCTTTTTTACTTAGTTAAAGAAGAGAATGAAGATGAGATAATTCTATTTAAAAAGGAGGTTTTACCTGTTTGCTGGAACTGATTTGGGTCAGAAGTGAACTGCAGTGTTGTAATAATATAACACAGGGTTCAAATGATGATATAAGTTTGAAGGAACTAATTGCTATTAACTAACATAATTGTCACCTTAATAAATTGGAAAATAACATTAAGAAATTCTATAAAAAAAAGAATTGTAACATCAAAAAAATAAACTAAAAGTGGCTTAATTAATGGAGCTAAATCCTTTGCAGCTTTTCCTATCTTGTTGTTTCTTCCAGAAAATGTTAAGCTAAAGAAAACAAAACAATAACTTTGATTTCAGAAATAAAGGACAGTGACTCCATTTCTACTTAAATAATTCTGTGACTTCTATACTGACATGTGAACCACACTGAGTAAAGCTAAGAAGTGTAATTCAGACCCTCATAAACTGAAAGTTAACATGGTCTTAAATATACACCTTGGGATTTAAATTCCAAAAATATGCTTAAAACAGCTTCAGCCACGGGTTTAGGACTTAAAAAAAGTGAATTCACTTCTTGCCATCCTGATTTATTCAGCTGTGCATTGTGGTACCTCAGCAGTCCAGGTAGGAAACATCTCTCCAGGGAATAAGCATCTCAGGGCTGCTTTTTTCATCTAAATTTTTAGCAGAGAAGAAATCAAGCTTCTTGCCCTGCACTATTCACATAGTTATTAAAAGAAGAAATAGGAAATGACAGTCAGTTCGAAGCGCATTATAGGACTGAGAAATATTTGATCAGTCCCTGGAATTGCTGCATCTGTTCTGCAAACTCGAGCAGATTATTTGATTCTTTGTGTCTTAATGACTGTAAGTGTAACTGGGGGCAAAACTTGTTTTAGTCCCAAGTAAGATTACATATCCCCAAAGCAAGTCTTCAATTCTTCGCTCATCACAGCTAATTGTGTTGCAAATTCTGTAGTGCAAGGATTAATTTTTATTATGTGCGTTTCATCTGGCATGTTGGGCCATAACTGTGCTACCAGAATATAAACAAACTACAGCAAAATCACAGATACTTCAGATCCCCAGAAGAAGATTAAAATTTTAGCAAATGTTCTTGGTTTATGATTCTTAATTCTTCTTCACTCTGCCAGATACTTAATCCTGTTTTGTTCTGCCAGAATATTTGCTACTTCCATAACTCTCTTCCATTTTGCTTAAATTATATAATTGTCAGTTATCTCAGATACTTTGCACCCACTGATGATTTGTCCACAGAGAAATGTGCAGTTTACAGCATGCCCAGTTGATTGCCCTTCTAAACCAGAGATTACCAGGACCTGTGCTGTATCATTAAGAGGACACTCCATTTCAGAATACAAACTGCCTTGCCTTTTTCTTGCTTTGGAAGGTGTGCTCAGGGTTCTCCCCTGTTAGAGATGCTTTTCAACTTCTGTCACTATTTTGACATTTTGATGCATCGCTGGGGAATGCTGAAATAGTTGGTTTGACACTGGTGTCACAACCTTCCATCTTTGCTTGAAAGCATCTATTACTGTATTTCCACATCTAACCACAATCTAGACACTCATGACAAACCACAATAGTCATGTTAGCCCAAGTGAAGGAGAGAAAAAGAAAAACCTTCACAGCTCACTGGAAAATTCACCTTCACTCTGCTAAAGCAAGATGTGAGTGCTGGTATTTCACAGAGTCCCTTGGAACAAAAGCAGCTCTCCATGCTAAAGGACAGTGGCATACAATGTGAAAGAAAAACAAGTGTCATTTTTGGGTACATGGGGAAAAAGAATTGCAGAAAGAATGGCTGTGTGCTAGAACAGGTTGGATGGGTTTATGGAATCTCCATTCTTGGAAATTTTCATAACTCATCTGGAAAATATTCCAGGCAACTACATCTGGTGTCAAGATTAATGCTCCACTGGACATAGGGGTTGGATTAGATGAGGCACAGTGGTTCTCTCTGCCCTAAGTACTGTATGATTTCAGGATTTGTTCTGCCTGCCTCTCCCTTTGAGGACAGAGGACACTTCCATACTGAGTGTCTAAATTTTAGATGGTTTTACTGAGATACATCTCATTCTGAGGCTGAGGGAACTTAGAATAATGCAAGAGAAATGTGAAAGTTAATATTAGAAAACAGACGCAGTTCAATTATCATGACAGGAACCTATGTGCTCACACATGGCAGACGCGACCAGGGAAGACAAAAATCAGAAATTTTGTGTATGGAGGATATGCACTGTGATCTCTGGCACCATTACCACTGAAATTAAGTAACAGGAGAAAGTGTGATGAAAAATTATTGTCTTTGGTACCAGAAGGCTTGTATCAAAGACAGCTTCTATCTCACAGCAGGTGAGGTACAACCTACCCTCTTGGCAGAATGGAGTCTTCCTGGTGAGAAAAATAATTAATGCCTATTTTAAGGAACATATGTTTCTTGGAAGTCAATGCGGTTTTGTTTCTCCCTGTAAAAGCAGCAGAGATAAAACCATTTCAACAGCACAGTACAGTCCATTTCACATCTGCCTCTCCTCCTGGACATGCTTCTTTCTACCCATTCACCACATGGGGAAATTAAGACAGCCATGACTCTCCTTTAATTCCCTTAGGAGCATAGAGGGAGATGTAGCAAAGGCCACTGTCTGCATTAAGAATTGGTGCAGAGTAGCTGCTTCGATGTAACTTCATGTCCTTACTTAGTGAGCATTGATTTCTCCATGTAGGTCCCCCCTGAGCTTTCCATGTTTCAACATTTTGCAGATACCCTCGTGTGTTATCTTGAAGAGAAATTCATTGCATTTACTAGACAAAATGTAAAGGAAAACACCTAAAAATATGGTATGCCACTATTACTTAAATTGCTCCTTAATTTTTAAATAATCTAAAAAGTTCAGAATTTTTTTTCCTTCTCCGTAGTTAATTATGGACTTTTATTTGCCAGTTTACACCCAGCAATGTTTCTGTGGTTTCCTTCTGGTAGTTTTTTTGGAATATATTTTGAAAACTTGGCAGCCATACAGCATCTCTTTATATTGTGCATGCTAACTATCAGATTTTTAATGAGATGGCTATGAAAATCTCAGTAGCAAAGGCATAGAAAAACCACTGTTCAGAATTCTGCCTTGTCTTATAAAAAGCAAAAAGAGTACACATCTTGCATATCACTCAGTTTATAAGCTCAGACTGGATAATTACAGCATATTTTTAAGGCCCAAGCTCAGTCCTCTCTTTACTACTGTATCTTGCTGTCACTCATTTCATCACCCATAAAATTATGAGGGCAGATCCTTGGGCCAAGAATTATTTATTTGTTGTGAAAAATGCCCAGCTCATTAAAGCAGCTAAATTGAATAATAATGTTGGTGAGACAGTGGATGCCTTTGATAGAACCAGTTTGCTGTTGGAGGGAATTATTTGCAAAACAGATTTGGAATAACATCATGGAATGTCTTACTGCCCTGCGTATCAGAAAGGAGTGAGATAAATTTGTGACATCAAACACTATTTTATATATGGTTATTTTCCACCTGTTAAAAATCCCATTTAATTTAGGATTTTCCTATGCCAGCTCCTATTTCCTATTTTAACTCCAGTCCAGACCTCCACTTCAGTTGTAGGCAGAAACAGGAGAGCCTGTCTGAAACACATACAGGCATATGTGCTCTAGCTTTACTTCAGATTATCTTGATAAAAATATAATTCTGTGTACTACAGTTTTTCCTTCATTTTGCTTTGTGTAGAATGCATGTGGCTCCTCACTATCAGATATGGTTGCAATCCACCACTGCGGGTTCATCTTCGTTACTGATTTTGTTTGAATTCTGTGCTGAGATTCCTTTAAAATTTAGCATATTTTCGTCAACATACTGCAAGATTCTGCCTCTTTTCCCGAGCCACAGTAGTGTTTACCATTGCCTGTTCCATCTAAGTGTGACTCCAACCAGGCATCAGCCCAAAAGTGGGAAAGATTTTGATTCATATCCCTCAGAAAATAACTATCATTTTGAATTTTCTTTACCTGGTTCTTCTGGAATAACCTCTCCTGGTGGAATTCACAAGAATATGAGGTTTCTTGGTTTCTAGTTCAGTATCTTTGCATATCTTTGCAGTTAACTGCAGTGATTCTATATTCAGATGCACAGATTTGCAATTATATTCTTTGCAGGAGATAAAATATTGATCTTTCTGCATGTTGATGTGCCTGCTGATACTTGATTTTTGGGAATATATTAATGTGAAAGATCTCAAAATGATGCAGTCAACTGCAGAGGTAACCATTGGTGTCCTCAGTTTCCTAATTTTGTATTTCTTTGTCAATATTCCGTGATTACAAAGGAAGATATCAATTATTTCCTTTCAGTTGTAACTCTGTATGTTTCTTAAAACAGTTGTCAATATTAAAAAGAGATGGTTAATGCATTCCTTGCTGTGCATTTCAATATCTATCACCATTAAATTCCCACTGGTCAAATTTCCCTTTGGTGTATTGGCTAAATCATTTGTTAGACTGACAGATATGGATATAATTTATAGATTCCTAAGTAAGGAAACAGGGAACATGCATAAATATAGATCTCTACAGTAAGAGTCAGGAGTGTGAGCCAATGAATGGATGCCCTTGGAAGTACTCTGGGGGTCTTCTTAGAATTATTTGACGAAGGTTTTTAGCTTTTTAAACTAATATTTCTCGCTGAGTGTGAAACCAACAGCAGCTTGGGGAAGGAAGGCAAAGTAATAAACAGCACCTGTTTTTTACTGAACAATTTTCTGAAATTAAACTCTTGTTAATCTATCAAACAATCAACTGGAAAGTTATCCAACAATAACAACAAAAAAGTGTTTGAAGATGATTAACCTTACAAGTCTGTTGCACTAGCACTGGATCTCAAGGGAAAAAAGCTTCATATCAACATTTGACAAAGCTAATTTTAGTAACTGATAATTGATGGATGTTTTTCTAGTCTAATCTGGTTTCTTGATCTCTTGATCTCTGCTCTGTCTCCGTATAAGGTCCATTTATTTAATTTTACCCAGCAGCCCAATTATGCACCATAAGCATGTTTCAATTAATTAAAATTTGAAATGTCTAATGCTTTCTGTCTCCTTTTACTAGAGATATAAATGCAAAAGAATCAGATAGGTACAGTACCAAAGGGTTCAGAAAAACACCCAGAAATACAGAGATAAAGTAAGGCACCTGAACTGTCCCATTGACTAGAACTCTCCAGGTGGAACCTTTATATTTGAGAACACAGGTGGTGCTCTAGTGAACAGGACTGTAACAGTCTCAAGAGATCTGCAGTATAAACCCAGAGAAGGTTTTTTCAAACGAAAGAGGGAAGAATTCCCAGACAGTGAAATTGGGAGAATGGGGAACAGGCAATGAAACGTGTGAAATACATGTAGGTGTGGCCAGGAACATGGTTTAGTGGTGGCCTTGTCAGTGCTGAGTTTATGGTTTTAATTAATGATTTTAAGTTTTTTTTTGCAACCCAAATCATTCCAGATCCTCCTTACTGGTACCTGCCCCAAACGTTGGCAGTCAGAGAGTTCAGGAGCTCTACAGACACAAGAATATTTCAGGTTTTCATGTTCTCAGCGAGGCAGTTTTCTGGACAGGACCATTCTGAGATGTGGAACAAAGGGAATCACTCCTGCCCTGCCCCACAGCTTCCCTGGATCCTGCTTGGTTCTCTTGGAGAACCAAACCACAGGTTTTGTACTTCAGCCTCCCAAGTGGGAGATGTACATCGTGTCCTGCTCTCTCTGTGAACTTACCAAAAGGCTTTATGCAGGAGCTCACTTGACTCTATGAAAGCAGAGAGATTTTCTTTAATCAGAGCTAAGTACCCCTTTTTTTCTGCTGGTTTGAAGTGGGAGCTCTTTGGAAGATGATTTTTTGCTGTGTTGCTATCATTGCTTAAGTAGGGGCACAGCCATTAGTAATAGAAAGTAAACACTGTTAAATGGGGAAGGCAGCCACTGTAAGCAGGCCAACCTTCAAGTAGCAATTTTAATGAAAAAACTATGAATAATAATGGACTAAAAACCTGAACCCATACAAATAACAGAAAATATTTGCAATGATGGATAGGAGAAGGAATTTTAATGTTTGAGAAAGCCATTCTGCTAACATCAAACTAGAGCTGGCTGATGTTTTTCCATTGACAGAGAAATTAAATGGACAAAATTTGTTTACTGCAGGGACTGCTCAATTTTCCAGTTTCCACTAAAAAGACCCCTTTCTCCTATATGCTTTGGCTATTTAAATGACATTTTGAATGAAACTTTATGATAGGACTCAAAGATTACTTCATGCTTCTGTTAATGTGTGTTTAATAAATTGCCCCCACAGTACTGATGAGGTAAAAAAAACCAAAAACATGTTGGGGGTTGCAATGCAAGGGTCTCTCAAAAAGCTGTTTTTCTTCTGTCTGTGCAAGTCTGGTTGTATCCAGAAATTATTAAAAAAAAAAATCCCAGAAATCATTTCAATATTCTGAATATAATTTAGGACTTTAGCATTTTTCTTTTTACTTTTCTTCTTTGTATTTTTTCTTTCTCCTTTCTCTGTCTTTTCCTCTCTTTCTGTGGGGAAAAGAAAAAAAAAAAATCTAAAAAAGAGTTCTTTAAAATTCTTTTACTTTTACCAAGGATTTCTAGTAAGGAAAGAATTTACAAAACATAAAAAAATATGGGGAAAAATGACATCCATAATCTGAAAATTCCAGAGAGGCAAAATATTGCTGTTTCAGCTTTAAGGAGAATGACACTTGAGACAGTGTTGAAATCTTTTAGAGAAAGCAAAAGGTTTTGAATTTTTTAGTTCCAACCCAGAAGAAACTAACTTTTGTTATGGGAATATTAATTTCAATTTGAAATGATTTTTTAGACTAAAACATTGGATTTTTATTGAGATGCCAGCATAGAATTATTTTGTTATGGAAACTGGGAAAAAAAAAATTGAAAATATTGATTTATTTTTCAGATTGCAACAGTTTATTTTTATTTTTATATTTGTATTTATTTTGAAATTGAGGACGCTTTTCTGAATCTATCATTTTACTGTTAAAAAGATGCTGAGAAAATTAATAAAGACATTTTATAGAAACTGAAAAATATATAGGTAAAGGAATTAATTTTATTTTAGAAAGTATACAAAAAGTTAACCTCTTGAATGATAAAGGACATCTTATAAGGGTCAACATTCGACGTGGCTTGGTTGCTAGGAAACCATCACTAAAGGTGGTCAGGATAACAAATGTTTTATTTCAAATAAAACCATTAATTAGTGTGCAGGTACTATAAAATATATTAGGTATCTGTTGATGCAAGGGCATATATGGAAAAGACCAGGATTAAATAAATTTTTTTTGGTGGAAATCAAATAGCTTCAGTAGGTACAGGGAGTTCTTTTCATTGGTTAAAATATATCTATAAATGAAAAAAAAAAATTAATAAGGAGTCTAACCCTGATGAAAATTTCATTTTGCTTGTTGTTACATTCATTAGTTGCATTGCATAAAGAACACAAAATAAAAGACTTCAGTTCATAAAAACCACAGCTGCTGACTTTGCCATGAGTGTGAAGACTCTTCAAAATGGCTTTGGAAATAAAAGAAAATATATTAATCGAAAACACAGGATGAACTCTCATGTAGGGTGACTACGCAGTGAGAGGAATTTGGGAAGATACAGTAAAAACTGGGCAGGGTTACAAAACTAATCTGGGCCTTGCACTTCTGTATGGGCTGGGGCTACAACCCCACGCTAAAATCACATATTCCATAATATATTCCACATATTCCAGCTCCTCCTTTGCTGAAATCACAAAAGGTCCCCAAAAGGCTCAGTGCAGCCTCACTCCTCGGTCGTTTACAGCAGCAGCACTTGCAGGGGAGGTAATTAGGATGTCAGGAAGGCTGGGGAGGGATCCTGAAGCTGTTTTAAGCATATTTTTGGATCCTCATCCTGGGAATGACACCCCAGGGCGATGGAGGCTCCCTCGGAGCTGGGGCAAAGCACACCTGAAGTGCATCTCCCACTCCAGCTGGGAGAGGAGGCAGAACAGGAGGAGAGGAATCCAAGCAGGCATCTCTCAAACCTGACACTGACAGATGATTTCCATCGCCGCTTGTCCTTCAAAAATTAAACCCTCATGGTGAATTTTTAAAAGCGCTTCCTTGCCAAATCAGAGTAGGGTTCTGTGGCTTCTAGCAGCCTTCATAAATGACATTCGAGCTTTGCCAATTATAATATTTCCATGTTTATTTACTAGATGTAATGTTGCAAGTTCATTGTTAAATTTGGAAAAAAAAATTATTTATAAATGTTTTCTGGGGCAGAATTGCTTAATATTTAATGCTTATTGCTGACAACACCCTTTCCAGGGTATGAAATATACTGTTTGCAAATCTCAACACAAATCTAGCAAAACTAGTAAAAAAAAAAATCCCAAATCTGCACAGTTTAAGGTATTCCATTTTAATAAAAATCCTTTTCAAAAGATTCCCCTGTATTCTTCCAAATTCTAAAGACTACAGGTTTTATTAAAACCGTCTTAAGGCTTTAAAAATCTGCATAGAATTTAATCGTGCAAATGAATGGAAGTTTGCAATATTTGTATCACAAAGATTTCTGTCAAAAACCCACAGTTGGAAATAACATGCTGTTTGTCGTGTAATTGTTACTATTCACTAAAGCAGAAAAAGCAAGTGCAGAGAGCTAAAGAACTGACAGCCTAGTCATTTAAAACTACAGGTTGTCTCCTGGATGACAATAGTTTTCCAAGTCGAGCCTAACCCATGCCGAGAAGCTGCTTGCTGGAAGTATATATAGGATAATATTTTAACACTTTAGTTGAAGAGAGATTTTTTTCCCTAAAAAAAATAAGAACATGTTACTCAGAAAACGTGGAGAATGCATGAATGGCATATTATCTTCTTTGTCTTTTACTTCACAATGTTTGTTTATCTGAATTATAGATTAATTAGTTTGATTATGGAAGTGGATTTAAAAATGAGCTGCGAAGCAGTATAGAGGAATTTAAGAGTGACCAGTTTTCTCTACTGGAAAACCTCTGTAACTTAATTTTTCTGGGCAACAATCTTCCACCTATAAAATGAAGATAATAATTCCTGCTTGTCTGTTAGGCAAAATTGGTTTTGGGGAAAAAAATATTATTTTTATATGATTGTGGAAATGGGTAAATGGCAGATGATGTGACTGTTTTTTAAACATAGGTAAGAAGAAATACGTGTATGTTTTCATTAAAATGCTGAGCAGATGGCCCTTATTTTTTCATTTGATAATATTGAAATAACAATACTCTGTAAAATCAGATACTTTGGCTGGCAATATTACGATCTATGGCTCTTTATTAGCATAAGCATACCCTCAAACTGAATTTGCAGGCAAGTGTTCTTGTCTGATTCACAGTGATTCTATTAAAATTGTTAAGGATTAGATCTAGTTGATCAGCAGCGACTGAGTGGAATTAACATTTTTTATTGTAATTGGTTAATTAATGGTTGAAGCTGGGATCTACACAAAGACAGGCAGATCCCCCTACTGAAACCCAAACAAAGAAAGGACCCACAAGGGTGACTTTGTGTAGCTCAAAGAGAGCTTGAAGAGGTTTAACAAAACCTCAAACAATAGACCAGAGCTTTGGAAAATACTATTCCCAGCATTGCAATGAAATAAAAAAACCAAAACCAACAAACCACCTTCTTTGAATAGATGGGTTTTCTTTGCTTTGTGCTAACAAAAAGACGTTGTATTAACAAATCTCTGGAGACACTGTAGTAACTCCGGCTCGATTTGAAGGTATAAAATAAGGCACATCAGATTCCAAGAGGATTTGCAAAGCCCTCAGCAGTTTTGTCCCAACTGCTACCACTATTTATTTTGTGTATTTGCTCTTCCTGGTTCATCCCATCTAGCTTTAGGCACTTAAATTAAACTCCTGGCAGGTTTGTGCATTAAATTTTCCTCTGAAGTTGCTGATCCTTCTCTGTTGACCAGAGAGAAAGCTGGAGCTCCCACCTCAGGTACATCATTTTAAGTCACTGATTCAACCTTTAGTGCTTTGCTCATGGTTATGCAGGTCATAGGTTCTTGGAGAACATCTGTATTATTCATGCTTCACCTGTCTATATTTTTCATTAAGCGTTGCAGTATATGTAATTCTTCCTTCAAATACTTTTGGCGTCATCTGTATTAATTTCAGTATTTTACGTGCCTTTGAATTTGGACCTCTGAAATTAATAGGTATTTTCACACTGACTTCAAGGGCAGCAGGGTGAAATCCTATCTATCCTTTGAACTTTTGAGCCCTTTAAAAAATTAAACAAATAATTAACAGCATAAGAATAATGAAGGAAAAGTTTTTCTGACCATGAACAAGAGATTTTAATAAAGCTGGATTTGATGATAACTGCATTTTCCTGTCTGCATTTGTGCAAACATTGTCATACCAGACACACAGAATTTAGTGGGTACACAAGAAATTATGGATTTGGGTCTGCTTGGGATGCTCTTGTCTTTCTTGGCCAGGTGTTATTCACAGATTTAAATTTGGATTTCATCAATAAATAAATGAACTACATAATATAGCCCTGTGCTGTGTGAACAGTGCAAACAGAATACTGTTTGTCACTTAGTTATGAAACATTTCAAATAGCAAGGCTGTTTTAAAAAGCTCTTTAAACCCATACATGTGTATGTCTATCTGACCAAAGAATAGAGAGATACTGGTTAGCAAATAATTTTTTTCTGTATGACATCAGACCTTACAGCAAAGTAAAAAAAATATGACTGGCATGTCTTCACTTATTACAAGTACAGAAAAAGTATTTCTATATAATTTATTCTGAAAGTAAGGTTTATGTGTTACTAAAGACAAGACATTCGTTCCCTGCTTTATTCTATATATTTCTTTGCTTTCAGCTAGTAATCTTTCTTTGAAATACCATGGAAACAAGCAAATATGCCTCATTAAATTTTCCTTGCAGGGAAGAAGAGGGAAAAAAAAACCCAACAAAACAGAAAAAGCAGAGAATAACAAGAATAACATAGAAAGGGTGATTAGATTGTTCTTCTTAATTTTTTCAGGCATATTAGGATAATTTGCTGGGGAAAAGCAACTGCAACAACTTACTTCCTGAATCCCCTCACTTCTGGACTGCTTTCCAGCTCAATACTGCAGTATTCCTTCACATTTTACAGTCTTGCTCATCACTGCGAGATATGAATCATAGCTGATACCCAACAGTCCCTTACTATAGCTAAAATAATGCTTTTAAAATTATTTTTAAATGACTTTTTAAATATTCCTATAAAATCATATTTTAAAATGCGAACTTTGCATAAATTAATATCTAGCTGGCATTTTATGCACAGACATATTTAGAACTATTTCCCTGCTATCAAAAAGAGGGCCAGACTTCCAATGAGACGCCACTAAATTCAGTAAAGCTATGCTGATATACAGCAGTTGAGGACTCTGATAAGGAAAAGTTATTAAACCAGAATTTGCAAGTATACTCTTTAATAAGGGATTTAAAATTGCTTTGTACTTAGAAGCAATTTTAACTTTCAGCGATATACCTTGTTCTGCCTTCATATGTCATTGAGATCCCAATGAATTGGTTGTGGAAGATCCACACACCACTGTTAGAATCCCCCTCCCAGCTTGCCCAAAACTTGTCCTGCAGCCTTAAACTAAGGTGATGTCTGAGGGACATGTCTTGAAATTAAACCCCACTCTTCAGAGTATCCCCACAATCTTAAAGTCAGCTTGGTAGTGAAAGGGATATTGATTTAGCTGAGTTAGTATTTTGCACCCTGAAATCTACTTTAACAGAAGAAAGATCAATAAATTACTTTCTCAGATCAGTCTGTGTTTTTATTTGGCTGGCAGGAGGTGTAATTCATTTCCCAACGTGTTAATTTCTAACAGAGGAAAGGCAAAGGCCCTCAAGACCCCTTCACACTGAGACAACTCAAAAGCTGCAGGGAGAAATAAAGCCAGCTGCCAAACAGTGTGAGCCTGGAGGCAGCCAGAGAACATCCAGAGAATGCCTGAATGCCATAAGGACTCTGGGAACAAGCACATCCTGCTGCTCCTTGAATTCTTGTATCTGAGCTGCGTCCCCATTTAGGACAGTCCTGGAGCACCCAGAACCCAGAGCTGGTTTTACTACCCCTTGGAAAAAAGCTGAGAAGGCCAAAGTTGGTGAATTAGCTGGGTGAGGAAGAGCCAGAGGTCATCCAGGCATGGACTTCCTCGGAATGGTGTCCAGTTCCCACTCCCAGAGAGCTGCCAGTTACACACCATCCAAAGGGTTCTTCCCACTGACTGCCCCAATTTTTATCTGTCTGAAACAGATTAATGCAAGCAGCTCTGTGATCCAGTTCCTGTGTTAATCCCAGCCCATTTTCAGAGGAATACAATGTGGGAGGGGTAGGTAACAGATTCAGCAAAAACTTACTGATGAACTAAACCTAGAAATTGATTTCCAATGAAAGGCTTAAAAAAACCTAACAAAAATTCCCTCCAGAGGATCAGAAATGTAACAGCATTAGCCCTGTGCCAAGAAAAGTGATAGATCCTAAGCTGATTGTCTATTCAAGCAAAGAAATAAATCATGTCAAAAGAATATCCACATTTTGAAAATAATTTGGTAAAGCATCTCAAGTTGTTCAGCCCTGCTGCGGCCACATTGCTAAAGGGTGGTAAAGGCAGTAATTGTCTAGGATTTCCTGGCATGTCACTTCCTTTTTGCTGATCCACAAAATCCAAAATGCCATTGTCTCTCGGAGGGAAACAAGTGCTTATAACAACATTCTCAAGTGACTGCACAGGAGAACACTGTGGGTACACCACAGCCCAACAGGTCATTAAATAATTGGTCTGAAAAAAGTATTGTGTGGGATTTTTTTTACTCAGAAAATTATTCAGGTTTTATAAATCCATTTCTATGACTGAAAATTAGGGTTCTCTGAGGGAGAGAGAAAACTCATCTGTACCTGCCATGAAAATTGTTTTTTCTGAAAGGCAAAGGTGTTAGTCTGAAAATTTTAATGGCAAAACGTGTTACTCTAGTTATCTGACTTCCTACCTGACAAGTATCCCTTTATAACCCATGCATTTAAACTTGATGTTTTTGGTTGAACTAGAGCACATCCTAGTGCTAAGGAGAGACTAGTGGAGAGACCTTTTTGATGGGAAAATGTGAGCTGATAGAAACTAAGGTGAGAGGGCTTCAGCTGCAAAGAGGTTTGGAGGTGTCTTACCAGTGTATAGAAATCCCTGATGTGGGAGTAGGGAAGGCAGAGTTGGACCTTTCTCAGTGGTGCTCAGTGACAGAACAACAGGCAGAGAGCACAAATTCAAATACAGAAAATTCCATGTAAATTTATGAAAATCAGGTTTATTTTATGGGTGGTCAAACAGCCAAAAAGAGATTGCCCATGTGGCAAGTCCCTGTCCTTGGGGATATTCAAGTCCCATCTGTATTCAGCCCTGAACGAGCTGCTGCAGAAGACTCTTCTTTGAGCAGTGGTGCTGGACAAGATGCTCTCCAAAGGCCCTTTTCAACTTCACAACAGCCTTGTGTTCCTGTATCAAACTCTTCTTCCTGGAATCTAATAACCAACAGCAAGTAACAGCTAATTTCCCTCCAGAATAAAAATCGGCATTTATTTCCTGTTTAATTTTATCTTCAGTTTCTAGCTGCTGGATCTTGGCTCATGCCTGGCCACTTGATTAAAGAGCTCTCTTCTAGCCGCTCTTTAGGTACTCTCAGATCAAGCCACCTGTTAACCTTCTTTCTGATAAGCCAAAGGGTATTTCCACAAATAAATACTCCATGTTCTTGGTTAAAATGGAAATTGAGCCCTTAATCTAGCCAATTTGCAGGAACAGCTACTTTACTGTCCGAGTGCAATCTGAACAGATTCTGACTGTTGAACTCACATCCCTCATTGCCTCTTACAACTTGGAATGAGTCAAGATAATAAAATGCAAAAAAAATTCCCCAAAGCCACAAAACCACCTCTCCCACCTAAAAATTATCCCTGCTTCCAAATCCAGCAAGATATAATAAGTATTATATTAGGTATATTAGAGTCTTTTTAAGATTCCGGCATGATATACAGATGACCTGGAAAACAGTAAGCACTGAAAAAGATCAATTTTAGGTGTTAAGTTGAAGAATCTATCTGACCCATCTTTTGATTTTTTTTAAATTTTTACTAAGAAATGTATTTACATTGTTACTGGCCGATCTAAAATACTATAAACAGAGTAATAATTGAAGATATAACCAGTTTAATGGGTAAAGAAGTACATGCAACTGTAGGTAAATTGATTTGCCATTTTACACTAGAAACACACTGCAGTAAAGTTACTGAAATCAATGGTGCTATAAAGCTTAAATAGTTGAAAAATTCAGCAATGCATCAAGCCCAGTAGATGACTACAACAAAAATCCAGAAACAGGGAGATTCCTTTAGACTGCATAGTGAATTTTTTTCTTTATTTCCATCAGATATATTCTTTCCTCCAAGGGGCTCTGGGTCCTAGAGAAAGAAAAATTGGTTTGAAAATATATTTAATTTTAGCTGTAACCTGTGTTCAATTAGTGTTCATAGCAATGGGCTTTGTGGCAAATCTTGAGTGTGCTGTTGATTAATGTCAGCTAGGAGATGGTGCAGGAGTCTGAGTGTCAGAGCTTCTCTCTGAGTTCATCCCCAACTTCCACAGTCTCATTACTCAAAGACCATCTTAAATTTGGACTGAAATTTGAGGACTCCTGCTATGAACAATAAATATCACTTACCCCAAACCAAGTAGTATTTAATCACTCTTCTCCATCAAATATTCCATATTGATTCTATTCTACTTTTTATTTCTTCTCCTTTTACTTAACCTTCGCATAATCTCTGACATAACAAGAGTAACAATGAATAATTCAATGGTTAATCACAGCCTTGCTCCCTATGCCAGTATCAGTGGAGTTTTTGTTTCTCTTTATACTCCAGTATCGTAGAAGGGAGTTTTTTTATGTGTTTGCTGTTGTCTGTTGTTCCTGCACCTGTCTACTCCTCTCTGAAAATGAAGTTTATTGTCTTCCTAGTTTCTTTGTGTAAAAATCCCAGTTCAGTTAGATTACCTTTTCAGAAAGGATGGAAGATATAAAGGTACAGCTGCTTAAGCAATTAGCAGAGCAGCATGACTCGTGCAAGCCTAGAGCTATTGGAAACTCACCTGGCCTCAGATGCCATTATAAACTCAGAGTTTGGTTTGGGTCCCTGGGAGGGACAGGACATGTTGGAGCAGAATCAAACCTTGCTGGTGAGCTCCTCTCTATGACAGGAGCCACTTTTAAGCCCTTCATACTTAAAATACATCTATTCCAACATTTGGGGTAAAATCCATCTCCAGGCTAAGAAATGTAAATGCAAGTATCTACATGTTGTTCTCTAAATGTTGCTAAGGTGGGTCTGTTTGCATCGCTTTTGGAGCAGATCAAGGCAGTATGACAGCCTAGAAAATTAAATATTCAGCTGACCTGCCTGTGTGTGTCTGGTTTTAGGTGAGCTGAACTGCACAGTGTATTTAGGAGGTGACAGCTGGAGGCTAAACTGAATCACCTTAGGGCATCTGAAATGGCATCAAACCTTCATATTAATGGAGCTGAACACTCTTTTTTTGTTTGTTTGTTTTGTGGAATCTGTCTTTCCCTGTTCCACTTGTATGGAACCTTCCCACATACTTGGCATTAGCCTTAATCCAGTTTTATGTTGCACATCAGCAAGATCAGAATTATTCAATGCTGAGATTCATGGATAATCTAATACAAATTTTGCTGTAGTAGGTTCCCAAAGCCTCCTCTGGTTAAATAAGCACATTGACATGATTAAGATTATGATCTTCCCCAGCTACTTTGTTTCCTTTACAGGGGACTTGCCTATCTAATTCCAGGAGAGATAATAAAATATGTTCGCAACTGAAAAGATAACAAATCTCATCATAAATCAATAAAGAAACTTTTGGGAGGATAGATATTCCCTTCTTTTCATTTTACAGAGAGCGGAAAAGGACAGAGAAAAATTAATGAGCAGTGACACTAAGGAGATTTCCAGTTAGCCAGAAACTCAGTTGAGTCCCTCGAAACCTCTTTTCCTGCCTCAGCCACTAGCCCATGTACTTCCTCAGACCTCTGCTCAGTTTCTCAGCAATAACAACAATTAGAAAAAACACAGAAATCACTTAATTAATCTCCATAGAATTTTTTTGTTGTTCAGTAGGATGTGGGAGAGGAGACATGAGAAAAGAGCAAGCAGAAGTGAAGGGAGGAAAAGCACAGTAGCAGAGTTCCAGGCAGTGGTCTCAGCTCTGGGGAACAGAGGTTAAGTCACTGCTTGGCATAATTTGCAGTAACTTAAAGTGCAAAACTCTTCAGGCAAAGTGAATATCCGCAAATCTGACCTCCTCTGCTTTTGGGATAGACAGACTTGCATTTAGGGCTAATCTTCTGCAAAAATGTGGTTCTTATCACAGTGCAGAGCAAAAAGAAAAAAAAAAAAAAGGAGGGGACAGGGAACTTAAAATAGTTTCTATAACATGAAATTGGTGTCTTCCATTCTCATAATCAGTTCTGAGCTCTGCTTCCAGAGAAAGGATGAGTTTGCAGCAGCTCCCACATGTACTTTTTCTGAATCTGTTCTAGGTCATCTGCTGCTCTCAGCTACAGATATATTTTGCAGTGGCAGCCAAATAAAGGTCATTTGTCAGAGCACAATGAAAGTGGGGTGATTACTGGGCCTTGATTACTACTGTAATACAAATAAAGAATATTAATAAGCTAAATTACATTCTGAGTCCTTTTAGTGTAGCTTTGTGAGAAGAAAAAAAGCCAACTAGATTGTGAAGGCATTTCACTAATGGTTAATGAATATTTATTACTTTGGAAGAAGAAGAAAACTGTGTCAGAGTGCTGCACAGCCCTCTGTATAAAGGGTTTATCCTTGTATTTTTCTCTCCATCAACTGCCTTCATCAAGGTCTGAAGGCAATATTTCTTCTTTTCATTTCAGGGGGCACAGATAATACACATTCTGTTTGGAAAGTCCTGGGAGAAAGAACAGCATTTCCAAACCCTGTGATAAAGCTGGTGAAAAATCCCACAGGTCCCACTCTATATTTGGACCATTACAGACTGAAGACACTGGAAGGAAAAGTGAAATTCCCAGGGTTTCATTAGATCTAGGGGTAGGTAGGGGCTGTGCTGGTTTTGGCTGATGGAGAGTTAATTTTCTTCACAGCAGCCAGTCTCAGGCTGTGGTTTGGATTTGTGTTGATATTAAATTAATATTTTCATTATTACTGGGCAGAGCTCACAGGGAGCCAAGGCCTTTCCTGCTCCTCACTCCACTCCACCAGCAAGGGGGTTGGGGGGACATTAGGAGCTGGGAGGGGACACAGTTGGAACAGCTGACCCCAACAGGTCCCAGGGATATCCCAGACCATACAGGGCCATGTGCAGGTCATAAATCCTGGGAGAAAATAAAGAAATGGGGAGGAAGAGAGGCAGGGGAGTATTTGGATAGATGGCATTTACCTTCCCAAGTCACTGTTACATTTGATGGAGCCCCGTTTTCCTGGTGATGGCTAAACACTCACTGGGAAATGGGCAATGAATTCCTTGTTTTGCTTTGCTTGTTCACAGGTTTTGCTTTACCTATTAAACTGTCTATACCTCAAACCATGGGTTTTCTCCCTTTTACCCTTTGAAATTCCCCCACCTCAGTGTCGATGGACTTGAGTGAGCAGCTTTGTGGGGCTGAACTGGCTGGGGTTAAACCATGACCAATAAAAAGGTCCTTTGCCATAGGCACCTTCAGGAATAATCCAAAAAGTTATCAAATGAGGACATGTCTCCAGAACTCTCTCTTATAAATATTTTAGCAGACCAGGAAGAGTTGGTGACCCTTGATACCTTTTCATGGAACTAATAAATTGTCAAAGGGTTTTTTTTTTTCCCTCCTTCAGTACCAGTTAGGTTTCCAACCTCCAGTAACTCAAACTTTCTGGAGAGCAGTCTTTTCTTTGTCTGGATTTTCTCCTTGCACTCATTGTAAGATCTGACGATTTGGGGGGGAAAAAAAGTCAAAAAAATACCAATAAAAAGGAGGCGCTGTACTGGTGACAGAAGCACTTTACATTTTCAGGTGCAGAAGGAACTAATTTGGAGTCAGATGCTTTGCTTTAATTTTCCATGGCCTAAGTTGAAGGCAAATACAGCCCATAATATTTTTGTTCATGTTTGTGTACTCATTAATGTGCCTGTGTGTCAAAGGCAGAAGCAATGCAAGACTCACAGAAGACCCTTTTTGTTATTGATCACATTGTTTTTTAATCTCCCATTTTTAAGACTTCATAAAAGGTTAGTGTTCTTTTCCCAGTTTACTTTAAAGCTTTGTAGAAAAGGTTGATTTTATTTTTCCTACTTGGGATTTCCAGGGAGAGATTGAGATTTCTTTAATTAAAATACTAAGGGAAAGAAGAAGAATTAGATTTCTTGAGTTTTAACTTTAATAAACACAAGTTTATTAGATACCTCAAAACAACCACTCTGTGGTACCTATTTCAAAATTTTACTTTTCTGCATAACTGTATAGGGAAGTTGTGTCTAAACAGCAGCAATTTCCCTTTGCAGATAACCTTTTGGATAAATGAGATCAGTCAATATTATAAACTCAAGCAATGAAAAAAGTAAGGTTCAAAGCCCAAAGAACTTAAATTCCTGTAGTGAATAAGCAAAGTGGCCACTGGAATATCATACAAAGATGAAAATGTGGATCTTCAGTATGCACAGGTTCCAGGGAACGTTCAAAGTTCTCTTCAGCAGAAGTTATGTCGTAGAAACACAATTTAGCATCAGTGTTTTCCACTGGGAAGCTCATCTGAGCACCGAATTCTGATGTGTTGGATAGTCAGAATGGACATCCAAATTGTCCAGGGACTCTGTGTACCCAGTTCCCACTCTGACCTTGCATCTGTGAGCCTTGAGGATCTACAGTTTTGGCCCTGACACCTACTATGTAATCATTATTCATGCATATTTTCTGATTTTTCTACAAAGAGGTACTGGTACATGACCAGGTAAGCGCTGGCTACAAAAAAAACCTGTGACATTTAGGATCACCACAAAAGAGATTTTAAGGATTATACCTTTACCGTCTAGTTAGACGGTTTTTAATGCACTTAAAGGAACTTCATTTATTTTCAGTCTTACACATCTGCTTAGGTTGTATTGTACATAACAGCATCCAACTCCTAGTGTTCTATTACACATTTACCCTGTAAGGCCAATTTCCAAAGATTTACTGAGGCTGCTAGTTTCTATTCTTCCCTCTAAGATCTCTAGGCCTGTTATATGGGCACAGAACAAAACATCAGCTTCAGAATACTCCAATGTGCGCTTTTGTTTTTAAAGAGAAACAAGGACTTATGCAAAAATTAGAAGTTTCTGCAGTTTAGAAACTTTCCTACCGGTCCACTTATATCTGTGACCTTCTCAGTTTTTGTGAACACCGTAAGAAACTTGCTAGTTTTTAATTAAAAGTTTTTACGACACTGTGTCACCTTCAATTATCCTCTACTTCTTGCCTTCATCCTTCCTTCCCAAAACCACCAAACAAATGCTCTCTTCCCGTGACAGCTGGAGATTGAGGGCATTTGTTGAGAGTATGTCTAAAGCCTCTCTGTAGTCCACGGAACTTTAGCACATGTTTAACTGCTGTACTAAATTGCATTGTATGGATCTGATCCAAAACCTATTGATGTCAAAGGAAGAAAAGCTCCCATTGACTTCAGTTAGATTTCGATAGAGCTTTTTTTTAAGAGAAAATGATTATGCACTTTTACTTTTAAACATTTATGATGAAAAGCGTCAGCAAATAAAAATTTATGAATAGACTCCCACAAAACAAAAGTGTCAGGAGCTGAAATACTGGGGTAGATGGGCTTTCAAGATCTGTCACTCCACCACCATTGTACAGTTTAAAGGCACCGCATGTACTCGGTTTTCTGAGACGGTGTGTGGACAAGAAACCATTCTCATTCATTACTTTTTTAGTGAGAAAGATTTGATCTTGGAGCCAGATGATGATGACTGGGACCTTTTGTACAATGTTTTGTGTTCATCATTCATTACACTGATATAAGCCTGGTAAACTTCCTGAAAGATGGTTTTATGCCTTTAATGTACCATACATTTCTGTTTAACACCAAGAAATTCCTAGTTAAGATTCCACCACAACTGAAGTTTAAAATAACATATATGCTAATCATGTTTTTTTGTCATATATGGTTTTAGGTTTTTTATATAATTAAATAAATTTAAAAGAGTTTTAAGATAGAGATCCTCATTTGTGTGAGTGCATAAATGGCATAGAACTGTATAATGGCATGAAGCTGTGTCAGAATAGAGCTAGATTAGATATTAGGTAAAAACTATTCAGCTAGAGGATGGCTGGGCCCTGAAACAGGGTCCCCAGGGCAGTGGTGGCAGCACCAAGCCTGACAGAATTCAAGAAGCATTGGGACAACACTCTCAGGCACATGATGTGACTTCTGGGGTGTGCTGCACAGAACCAAGAGTTGGACTCAATGATCCTTGTGGGTCCCTTCCAGTTCAGGATATTCTATGGTTCTGTTTTTCCAAAAAAAAGTTGGAAATAGAAGACGCTTAATCTTAAGTTTCATGCCCCAACTTCCTGAGAACATGACTTCCTTTCTGTATTTAGCACACTAAGGCCTGCCTTTTTCTCATCTGATTTTAAACAGAACTGAAATGCCCCATTTTGGAGTGTAATCAGCTAAGGTTGTTCCCGTGGGCAGCTCATCCCCAGTTATCTTACCCCTCCAACCACAAAGGTGATCGCACTCTCGAGGCCTTAGCTAAGCACTGAACAACACACACGATGCATATGGAGCAGAGTATTTGCAGTGTGTGGTTGTGGAGCTCAGGCTCTCAGGGGTGAGGTGCCACAACCTTCTGGCAGCATCTCCTGGTTGAGCCTCTGGGCAGGTGCCAGGTGCACACACAGAGCCACACACGAGATAGCTGCTTAGCAAAGAGAAGGGAGGTGCCAGGGGGAGGTGTTCTTCCCTGGACCCTGATATCTGGCCCGTCTGTGTTCCTTGTTTCAGTGTCCCATGTCCCGAAAAGATGAAATGAGGCTTCTTTCTGCTGTTTCAAAGCTTGTTTATTTCTTGTTCTTATCAGAGTTTCAGAGGCACAGACTGTGCTGTGACCTCCAGGAACACGAGGGCAGAATGGCAATGGCTACCCAAAGCAGGTAGCTTTTATATCTATTATCAACCAGTTAGAAAAATTTACGTATCTCATTTTGTTCCCAAAACCAGTGAATATCAACCTTATTGATATGTCTCCTCTACACTAAATTCTATCTACCAATTAACAAGTCACAGGAACTCATGTCAGAGGGAAAAAGGAAGAGAAGGAGAAGAGAGAAGATGAAGAAGGAGCCAACACCCTAAAATCTCCATGTTGGCTCTATATAATATATATAGCAGAACCTAAAAACTACAACTCCACACTGTGGTACACTAAAAAATCATCTCCTCATATCTTTGGTGTTCTCAGCTCATCCAAAAGTGTGGGCAAATGCTCCCACGAGCTTAGTTCGCAGGCCAAGCCTTTTTTGCAGAGCTCTGAGGGTAAAACAAACAAGCAGAGGAGCAGGAAAAGTTCCCAAGCTTTTCCTGACTCCAACAGGGAGGGACCTTCCTGCGAGTTTCCACGGAGCTCTTTATTGCAGCCAGGCTCCTGGAAGAGTCTTGGGATGAAGGCAGGTGGTGGTGATGAAAAAACCATCCTGAGCAGGGTGTGCAGGGGATTAAGTATGGGGGGCGGAGAACAACAGGGATCAATGGGATGAGGGTTAGGGGTACACAGGAGGTTAGGGGTACACAGGAGGGGTTAGGCAGGGCATGGAAGGGGTTAGGGTGTACACAGGAGGGGTTAGGGTGTACATAGGAGGGGTTAGGGGGTACATAGGAGAGGCTAGGCAGTGCATAGGAGGGGTTAGGGGGACACAGGAGGGGTTAGGTGGTGCATAGGAGGTTAGGGAATACATAGGAGGGGTTAGAGAGTACATAGGAGAGATTAAGTGGTACATGGGCAGTACACAGGAGGGGCCAGGGTGTAGAGGCCAATGGGAACAAGGGAGGAGCTGAGGGAGCAGGGCCAAGGGTGGATCAGGATGGGGAAGGTTCCAGGGATAGAGAAATGCCTGGGGAGGAGAGGCAGGGAGGTGATCGCCCAGGGGGAGGAGGAGTGGGCTGGCCAGCGGGCCAGGGGGAGTGATAGGAGTGGGATACATGTAGGGGGAACAGGGGGAGGAGAGGGACTGGAGGACCCACAGGGCGAGTAGACAAGAGGTGTTTCTTTAGCAATGCATTGCCTAAGGGGAAAGGCCTTCTCTTCACCTTAGTGCATGGGAGAGGTTTGCTCTAACTCCCAGAATTACCCCACCAGCATCCAGCTGCCTCAGGAGCTCCCCATGGCACCCCAAGCCCCTGGCTGGGCCACCCACACAATTTGTACTTTTAGGATAAGGGTGCCTACACGTGAAAAAGGATCACCTGCACTATTACCAACAAATCAAGCATAAAGGGTCTGGGGGAAGGACAAAACCCACAAGCTGGAAAGACAATTTCACATCTATAGCTGTGGACCGAGTAAGAAAGTTTCTAAACATAGGCAAAAATTTTCTTTTCCAACTGTACCAGATAAAGAATTCTATTTGACTTGTATTTCCATGGAAAGAAACATTTTCATACACCTAAATTGTGCACTAGCTGTTACCTGAGAAAAATATCTGGACTTAAGAAGAGTTTATTACCTATGCTTTCTACAATATTAACTTTGGGTTATTTTTATTTGTTTTCTTCTGGAAACTTTCGTTTTAGAACAACTTTAGCACAACTCTGATGAATTGTAGGAAGTTAAAGATGATACAAGACAGTCTTATATTTATACAGTAGAAATATTAAAGTAGTTGCTTCTAAATGATAAATATATTAATTCAAAGCCCCTGCAATGTGATAACTCAATAGACAGTGCTAGAACTGTGAGTATAAAAGGCCTGGTAAGAATTTGTCAAAGTGGTGACATTTATAGCTACAATTATTGCAGACAAAGTTGAAAGAAATGAATGCTGCTTGAAAACAATATATAAGTCTTTGAAGTAATTTTACATAGCTAAAAATTGGAAAAGCATGTTGATCAGAGCTAAGGGTTCTATAGAATTTTTGATACTCACCTGCATTTAGTAGTAGAGAGTATATGAACTACTATAATATCCTCATCTCACAATTTTAGTGGGTTTTTTTTTTCTAATTTATTTTATTCAAATTTTTGTTGTATTTTCTCCTAATTGTCTGTGCCATGGTTTTTAATTTATCATTCTTTAAATTAATTAAGGGAGCTATTTCTGTTTAAACACACACTTATGTGGATCACTTCCCTCTTTAGAAGACAAGGTAATTTTTTAAATTCACTACAATACAAAGTGTTACTTTCACTACATATTATAAAACACTCCCTGGAATATAACATAATCTTGAATTCCCTTTAGCAGTTTCCAACATCCACATCAATCTTGTATCAGAGAAAATATGACAGAATCAATATTGTGATGATAAACTGTGAAAAATTGCTTTTGTCTGGATTCAGGAGAAATCACAAGTGGTCTGATTCAGCATGGGAGCATTGGAACCAACTTCTTAAAATGAACAGACTGTTCCAAAGTAAAACTAAATTCTTGTTAGATGGAAGTGAGTTAATTTCATTCTTTGTTATTAACAAACCTTTTTATTCTCTTGCCTTTACGCATTCTCCCTTAATGGATTAAGATAATTTTTCCTGTTATTTGGTTAAATTTGGGATTGGTACTGATACACTGCAGCTAATCTCCATCATAACACAAACATCCTAGCAGTATTCCATATGGAAATTGTCTACATGGGCTTTGGAATATGTTCTGACAAATATTGACATCCACTGTGTCTAAAATACAAGTGGGTGGTTCTCCTTTCTAAAACTAATAAAAGCCACTAGATTTGGAATATGTGATGTGACTCTTCCATTACTGATATACTGGAAAATTATTACTAATCAATATTACCCATTATCCATACAAAAATAAATAGCAATTTCAGGAACTTCCCCAGCTCCATTGCCTTTCTCTGGACAGGCTTCAGCCCCTCGATGTCTTCCTTGTCATGAGGAGCCCAAAACTGTCCCAAGGATTTGAGGTACAACACGGTGCTCTCCTGTGCTCTCACACATCAAATGGTGGCAATGCAGATGCATTTTACAGAAGAGAGTAAAGGCAGAAGATATCTTTTGTGCTTAGATATTTACTTTTTGCTAATTTGAAACTCTCTAAAATTAAAATGCTTTCATCCCGCCATGGAATCAATCAAAACATTTCATTGTAAAAGTGAAAATGCAGTATCCACAGCTCAGTTTAAGGAAAGCCAAAGCTGAGAAATGATATTGCTGAGCACAACTCCCTGTGCTGGTGTCTCCAGATCCCTGTCTCAGACGATGCTGAAGTGGCTTTGATCCCCAGCTCTGTGCTGAGCTGTCAGGACAAAGACAATGTGCAGAATTAGGGCTGTTCTAATGATCCAGTCCCTTGCATTTGCAGGGGAACCTGGGCCTTTTGAGCACTCTGTTGTCCACACGCTCCTAAAATGTCAGTCAGCAGTATAGATCTAGCCAGACTACACACTGCTTGACAGCACAAGCCTGATTTGGGGAAAAAATAAATCCACAGAGCAAACAGATAGGGTAGAATTAATCTCTTTTACTTCTAGCTTTCAAAAAGTGATCTGTCTAGTGTAAACTAGTCCTCTAATTGCCATCTAAAGTTAATGGAGAGAGAAAACATATTGACATTTCCTATGTGACTCGGGATACATTATGCAATATGAGCTTGTTGAAAATGCTAGTTCAGGTATTTTCTGTTCAAATGACATTAGGTTATCTCCATTCAAACAGAGATGATATGTAGCAAAGCCTTCTGTTTATTCTCTGAATGATTTACAAGACTTGATTTGTGCTGTTCCTGTTTCGCTTCTAAGTTATTTAAGGTGAATTTATCTTCCCTAATTTAGATGCTTCATACCTGCAACTGAACTAGAAACCCAGGCTTCATTTACTATTCGCACACAAATCTGTGTTTTTGGAGCATGTTTATGTGGCTTATTACAAAACATGTTTTAGGATTAGAATTAACTTCTTAAAAACAGCAGTTTCTCCTCACTCATTAGAGATGAGAATAGATGTATAGGGTCTGAAATCAGATGAGATTAATCCCTCCCTTTAAGCTTGTCCTTTGCAATGGTCTGACCATGGTACTTCATGAACAACTGTCTTGGCTCATAACTTGTGTGACCAGCAGTTGAAAAGAAGGGAAAATGAAAACGTCACTGAGGTCGCTAAAGGATGACAGAAGGAAATTATTTTACTTGCCTTTTAATAAAGAGTGACATTACATGCTGACTCTTACCAGCTCTTTTTTAGGCACCAGTGCAGCATAATTTTTTTTCCCCTCTTCTTTCATATCACAGTTAACCTATGTGCAAATAGGGAATAATCTAAAACTCTACAGAGACCTTGTGGTTATTTCACTGCTTGCATAGTCATGACAGCTCGTGCTCTGGGACTTGTGTATTAGCAAGGTTAAGACAGTCTTTTCTTCCAAGGGCAAATGTGGATGCCAGCAGCATGGAATCTCAGAAGATTCAAAAGAAGTCTGCAGTGATGACAAAACGAAGGCACCTTGGACTAATATATTCCAGACCATTAACACTGTTTAGAGACCTGAGGAAATGACTTTATTGTGCTGATCTTAGATGGGCCAGTGGAGCTACAAATCTTGGAGAGAACACAGAGGGCTTGAGAATGGGATTAAAATGTGAACAGGGAGTGTTTAACTGACAATTCTGGGTTAAGTTTACTATGAAATGTAAGTGGACATGAGAAAATCCCTCTAGAGGTACAAAAAATATTTTCCCATACTCAAGAAGTTCCTTCAATTAGAATCATAGAATATTGTGGAATGGAAGGGATCCACAATGATCAGCGAAATCTAGCTCCTGGCCCTGCACAGGACAGCCCCCAAATTAGATTAGATTAATAGATTAATCGTCTGTAGAAGGATCCTAGATAATTAAATGTGATGCCAAACTCCTAGAAGGATATGTCTGATAATTCAGTAACACTCATGTTTTTGATGAAGATATATGAGAAGGTTTTATCAGTAATTCTTGGAGACCACAGTTGCTAAGTAGACACAACTCATTGGAAATTCATATTCTGTCACTGGATGTTTGATCTTCACACTCCTACACACAGCCTTAGGTTTACATTCTAGGAGCCACCAGGAAGCCAGGTGTGCTAATCCATTTGGGGAATATTCACAGTGCAGCTAAACACCTAGAGAGAGCTTTATAACAGGTCAGGATTTGGAACTGTGATTCCTTATCCATGTGCATGCTGTGGCTGGGGTGATCCATGACAGCTGGCAGTTTTTTCTCAGGCAAGGGAATATGTTGTCCCTGCTTCCTTTTAGGTTAAGTGGATCCCATGGATCCCATATCAATCTCTCACTTGTGTTTAGTTGCCTCAGGGAGAGCTACACACCACTGAAGTTCTCCCTATGGATTTCAGCTGCAGCACTGGGGTAAAAAGACTAATGAGCCAACAGTGAGGTAAAAAAGAACATTTCCTGTGGAAATGTACAGCTTCTCCACTAGGAAATGCACACATTTCTGTGCTCAATAATCTAAAAAGTACAAGCTCGGTGTTATGGAAGTGTTGAGGTGGCTTTAATTTGCTTTTGGGTGTGAAAGAATGGATTAATTCCCCAAGGTTTATATGCTGCACCAGTTAATGAAATAGTTCTCGCAAACACGGATGGTCAGTAAAGAAAAAGCTTGTAAAAAAAAAAAAATCCTTTCAAATCCAGAGAGCATGAAAAATAAAAGACTCGTGACAAAAGGAGAAAAACATAAAGTTTATCTGTAAGTGAAATACATGCAGGCGCTACTGCAAAGGAATTTAAATGTGTATATAATGAGCAGCTACGCATGCACAAAAGTAGCTGTCACACACTATATGGTATGCATAAAAGCTCCAACAAGTTGCACGGTGTGAGGAATGGTTGCTTCTGGATCAGCGCACAGTCATTTAGTAGCTCTATCAAGCTGACAGCGAGCGTTCCGGGCCCGACACACATGACTGCCCAAGAAGAGTGTCTCTGGATGTCAGCCTGGTGTACATCAATGAAACAAGGGTAGAGCAGAATCAAAACAAGTTAACAAACCAGCAGCGAGCTTGTTTCTGCCGCAGGAACAGAACCATAGGCTAACCGGGGCTTTCTTTATAAAACTTGTAAGGCCGTGTCAGTGACCTCGGAACCACTGACCCACGGATGCTGGATACAGTGAGGATGAAAGGGTTGCTTTTCTTTATCTAAATTCTTTATTTTTTTTTTTCCTTCTGAATTTCTAGGTGTCTTGCACTCTGTTCTGAGGCGACTGAAACGCTGGCTATTGTTCTCCCTCAACATTCCCAGTAAATCCTCCTTTGTTTGCTTATGTTGGTTAAACACCATTCAAGATCCGGGCTAACAAGCATTGTTGGTTAGTCACTTCTTATAATTTTAATGGTCCTTTTGAAGGCTTGGGTTCATTTTATGGTTTTAATGTTCTGTATCTATGAGAAGATCAATTGTCTGCAATGGTTGTTTATTTAATAGATATCAGGGACTATCACTGTAAGCAGAAATCTTCACTGGACCATTTTCATGGTCAGTCTGGAGAGTGAGGATATAGCTTAGTTTGATTGGGAGATAAAATTCTTTTAGAAAGGGAATATGAGCAGGTCACTTAAGGAAAAATGGGCTATGAGTTTCATTTTTTGCTGGTTACCATTATACACTTCCTACTACCACAGCAAGGTAGGAATCAAAGCTGGAACCTGGTAGGGCTATTTGGCTGGAAAGAACTTTCCTTCACAAATTGATATTTGGGAATTAAATTTTTCCCATACCATTTTCTAAACAAACAATTTAATTTTCAGGATGGACAACTGTAATGATGACTGGAGTAAAGGCACCTGAACCAGTTGTAAATGAAAACTGGTTTAATATCAAGTTCAGCATGGACTAACAGAGCTCTGCACTCTGTAGGAATTGCAGCCAGCCCATGATGAGTTCTCCAAAAGCAGAACTGCTGTAAACATCAGTTTGGCCACTTTAAAGCTATGTCAAGGATTAAATTGCAGTGCCACAGTGACCTCTAATTCAACTGATATGTATTTCTAATATTTTCCTCTCCTGAGAATGTGCATTCCCTCTTTTCACTGCCAAAATGCTCCCAGGCCTGCCAGAAGCTCATTACAAAAGTCACAATTGTTCAAATCAAGCCCCGATTTTGAATTTGGATTACTTAAATGTTTGGAAACTTACAGTGAATAATCCCCAAGACCCAAGGTTCTAACAATACTGTCAGTGGAGCATCCTCTTATATTTGGCTTCAGTGAATTTTAGAACGGACAAACTAATTAAATAATATTGTGCTGTGCACGTATAATTTTAAAATGCACAGGGCATTTTGATCATATGGGAAACACTTTGTTTTAGGGTCTATTAAGGAGTTTAAGATTAAAAAGATTCTTACAAGTTGAGACTGATAGACACAATCACAAATACATCTCCACATCTGCTCCATTTTCACAACTGAATTAAGGAACATTTTCCCCCCAATGAGTTTAATTAACTTTAAGAACAAGCTAAATTAGTTTAAAAGGCAATTAAAATGCAAGCGTATAAATTGTAATTAAAACTGCATGCTGTTTATAGATATTTTTTTCTAAATATTTAAAGAAGATATTTTCCAAATGAAAAAACAGAAGTTCTACAGTCAGTAAATAATTCAGTTCAGAAAAATAACAAAAATATTTTCTTACACATGTAGATTTTAAAAAATCTAATTTATTAGGAATTAATATTGCAGAATATTGTATCAGCATCCCACTGGAAAATCATGATAATTTGCTTTTCAGATGCGTTTTTTCTTACAGTGAGATGAGATCAGTTTGCCATTATATTGGGTTTGGGGATATCAGATTTATTGGGATGTGTTAAGTATTTCTGGGTAAGTTTTGCCTTAACTTCTGGCAGTGCTGTGTTAATGGTTGGACCTTAGAGGCCTTTTATAACCTCAATGATTCTCTGATTCCTGCTGCATTTGATGTTGTCAGTGTTTCGCATGGGCACTTCCCTTTTTCCCTTCTATTTTCTTTCCCTCCATCTATGTTCATTATCTTGAGAGCATCCCCTCAAAACTGGTGCTCTCAAAACTGTGCAGTTAAGCCAACCAACTTTTAAGAGGCCTTTTTTTTTCTCTCTTCCACTGCCTTTGAGCAGCACAGCTGATGTGGAAGGAGCTCACATTGGACCTGTCCTCCAGAAGGGATATCAGGATATCCCCTCCAGAAGGGATATCAGGGCTCCCTTGGCAGCTTTGCACCTCACACGGTGCAGTCACACACCCTGTGCCCACAGGAAAATCACCTCACCTCTCTGTGTTCCTCCTGTCTGCTGACCAAACACATTTCAGTGAATTGGGAACTGACTCTCAGTTTGGGGCATTCCTGGGAAAATCAAGGTCTGGGCTCAGGTACTGCAGACAGAAGTTACTGCAGGTGGCACAAATACTAAGTGAGAACACGTCTGACAGAACATGAATAATTGCGTGAATATCCATTATAAAAATATGACACTCTGGGGATTTCTAAACATTTTCCTCAGACATCACATAACCTGGGGGTTGTCTTTGAGTGAATAATGGTGATCACAGACTGTTGCAAGCTGAAACACTGTGTTATTTGTTCCCTCAGAGCTTAATGTTGTCAAAAGGAAAATTCCTACTGAATGTATGGCAGGCAGGATTCAAACATCACAGGAAAGGGCTCACAAATTGTTGATCTTCAGCTTTAGAACTAAGAAGTAAAATACATGTTTAATAATGACTTTATAAAAGTCTGAATTTGAATTTCAATAATTATTGCAAATAACTGAGGCTTAGGTTTGGTTTTGGTTTTTTTTTCATGTTTCAAAATAAAAAATCTTCCCAAGTAACCTCATTCAAACCTTGTAAAACTACTGAGATAGATTTCTGTCTACAATAAACTATATTCAGCCGAAGCCATTTTCATCTGAGAATAAGCATTTTTATTGAAAATCAGAAATTCAAGTTGAAAGAGTACACTTAAAGTATCTATCACCGTTCCAAATTTTTACAGCTTTAAGTGAGTAAACTTCTTGAAAGTGTAGGAGTTTTAAAGGATTTGAGACAGTTTAAAAATCTGTCATTTTTAGCTTTCTAAAAAAAAGATACATGAATATAAAGAATAAGATAACAGCACAAAAGGGCTTTGTAACTGCCAATGAAACAAACCTGAATATTTCACTAGAGATATAAATGTTACAGTTTTAAATAAAAAATGGATAGAAAATGAATGACTTGTTCTTTCACTCTTCAAATTGGCGGATTTGAAGGGGTTAGTCTTGTTTCTAAGTCCAGAGAATCTTTCTTGTTTGTCTTATATGATCAAAAGAAGATAAGAGCATTCAGGTGGAAAGATGTCTACTGTGTATAATAGGAATAGTTTGATTTTTCAACACAACCCTTATTCATAGCAGGGATACTTCATAAGAAGCTTATGAATTTCTATTTTAATCCACCAGCCAATTTCCAGTTTCAACTGTTTGCAAAACAACACAAGAATTTCACTGGAGAGCTGCTTCAGACAAACCCCCCAAATACAGCAAACTAATTGTGGCTGGGCTCTGGTTTGAACTGACCTGCAGGTTGTGGCACTCATCTCCAGGAAGAATGTTAAATCTGGTCCATCTTTAAATAAAACCAATCACTCAGGGCACACATACAGACCACCAGGAAGGAAAAGTCCTAATTGCATCAGCTTGCTGACAAGTTACAGGACACGTAAAGAGAATCAAGCACGTCTCAGTTGCTGTACCCCAGGGAAAAACCCAATGTAGGTTCGAGAAATAATGAAGCAGTGCCAATAATATCATTTATGCCACCACAAAAGAGGAAAGAGATCTCATGCTTTTATGTACTATAGGGACAGAATTATATTCCTGCATTATATCCAATTTATTTTTTGTTGCCTGGATATTTGGACAGAAGTATTATTGATGACATAATTGGGATTTTGGGAAGCATCAGATATTGTGTATTGTCCAGCCTAACTAAACTGATAGCCTGAATCACTTGCGACATTTTTCCTATCAACAATGTATCTTAGACTATTAATTACTGTAATTAAATTGACAATAGCATGTTCCTTTTTTCTAACTTTATATCTCAGTTTTAATGGATATAATGCAGATATAAATGGCCTTGGGAAGGCCTTTGGAATATCTCCTAAATCTCATATCATAAAATTTGCTACCACTGAAATATTGTTTCCCTGTGTGGTTTACTGAAATAGATATTTTCTGTTTTAAAATAAAGTTGTGAAATCTAGGGAATAAAATAAAAAGGAAAACCAGTGAGAAGATTTTTTTAAAAAATTAGATTAATTGTATCTGCAATTAAATACAAAAAAGCTGCTTTTTTNTTTCTTTTTCCCATTAATTTCTTGTCTCCTGGGGTATCTGTATTAACTTCATCCATTTATTTAAGATCTGTTAGCAAACTAAGGATGGAATAATGGTTCCATATTTCCAAAAGGGCGAAAATGTCAGATGTTCTAAAGTTGTCTCCCCTAGCTGCTGGATTATCTTTGTTTAGGGCTTGGATTTTTTATTAGGGACCTTTTTTTCTGAGTGAGCTTGTAATCGTGAAAATAAAAATGTCCCCTTGACCTTCATCTGACAAAGTGAAAGTTTTGACAAAGACCTCAGAAAAGTGACATGAGAACACCTCTATAAGAGTAAGCGTGTATCCATTCATAATTGAGAGAAAACCTTCATTTATTCAGAACCTTATTTAGAATCTCATTATCTTCTTCTAGCCTTTGATAATAGGGTCATGGGTTTCTAGAATACACTTTTGAGTTTTAAAGTAAAATGCAAATTAACAGTGTGCTTTCTCTCACCATTTATGTGAACTTTATTCCTACAAGCACACCACAGCTTCCTAATGACTGCAGCTCAATGCCCATACAAGTTTTCATCCTGTGTGAGTACAGAGATTTGAACCAAAAGGCCTAAATGAAAGTCATTTAGTGGAAACAATCCCATTGATTCCCACCAACTTCAGGAGTGTGATCTTAAATCATCACGTTTATGTATGGAATTTGCTGAGTACACACTGGAAAGAGACTCCTGGTAATAGAAGACAAATTGGCTCGCTATTGTGGTGCTTTTTGTAGAATTAAAACCTTAGAGTGCCAATTATGTGTAAGAAGTGCTTCTTTCCTTGCAAAGCTTTAATTTGTCAAGTTAAATGGTTTTTCAAAAATGAAAATAAATTTGCTTTTCATAGAGAAGCTTTGAACTCAGTGAGACCTAAAGAAGAGCTTATGTGCCCAGAAACCTGTCTATTTTTTTCCAGCTGTGTCAGTTGGGGTGATAAGAAATATTATGTCTCAAGACTTATTTGAAGAACAACCACAATGTCATACAGTGGGAAACTAGGAATCTCCATCTATTCAGTTCTTTGAAGAGTAGATTATTTGCACTCTTCATGCACAGAGAGAAGATATTTTTTACAGTAAATAACTCACTAATCTAGCGTGTCAGGATCCAGTAGCTGGGAGCTGAAACTAGACAGGTTCAGATTGGAAATAAGACATCCATTTTTAATGGTTAGGAAAAATTGCATCAGCTTCCAGAGTGAGATAGGTGTTTAAGATAGGAGGGATGAATCATGCTCTCATGATTTGTCTCTCTCCTTTGGTTGTTGAGAGACCCCAGATAACCAGGGCAGATGTCTAACTTTCAGATGGATAAAACTAGGTGAGATAAATCTGACTTTCTTAAATTGAGATAATATTCCGTGTGTTTTCTTATTGTGCAACAGCCACAGTAAACAACAGTTTAGCTGCAGAACTTTGGAAAATTGCTCTGGAATATTGCAGTTCTTTTAACAACTGAGATAAGTTTAGGAAGAATTAAACATCCCAAAGTATTTGACTACATCTCTAAAATGAAATGCATGCAGTTAGAAATGGGGATTACAGTCCTTATGATTTTTAAATCACTCTTCAGCTTACCTCTAGAAGAGGGCAGATCAGATTTGCTAAATCAAATAATCTGAATGGTATCTGCATGACTGATTTCTAAAAGCATTAAATTGACAGAGAAGGGAGCATGAGTTATGCATTTAATACAGATTTGCTAATGATAGTGATGGTCACACGACTTTCAGATTATGTACCACAGAGATTTTTCCTGATCTCACCATATTGTTTGTTTTTTGGGTTATTTTTCTTTCAATGTTTCTTTTTCAGGGCATGAAGATGGAGCATATCACTGAGGCTCAGCAAATATGTGAATACTGTGTAAGACAAAAGGAAAGTTCTCTCAGAGTTGGATGACTTCTGGCAAGAAATTTTGAGTAAGAAGTTCCCTGTTTGGTTCTTACATCTGCTTTATGATTGTTCTCTACATAAGAAATCTAAACCACATAGGTACAAAAACGTTTTAACCTCAGTCTTATAGGAAAGTCTTCCACATGAGAAGATTCTTGGTTATAGCACAGAAATTATTTCATTATCAAGGGGTAGAATTCGCTTCCCTCTCCCCTAAAAGAGATTTTATAGCAAGTACGTTAAAAAATCAGGATCTGCACTATGTGCTGACTTCATGACTCGTTTCTTTGGTCAACTGTATTCCAAATTTATGGCCTTGTGATTGGAAAAGTGCCATAGGAAATGGAAAATGTGTGTAGGAGATTTTCTAAGTTTAAGAGAATTGAAACCAAATTTTGGCAGGTAACAAGCTGGGCTGCCTATGTTTAAGGCCACTGAGAAAAAATCTCTCCCTTTCTATTTTGCCAAGTGCCTAAACTCCGGAAAGGAATGGGAAATCAGGTAAATATGCTATTAAGTGATTGCAAACAGCCTTTTCTCCAGGCTTATCTGGCTCCTTATAGACAGTAAATTTTCTGTATTTATTGTATCAGGACATACTGGATGATTGTACAAACTACAATTTTATCCACACATAAATGGAACTATATATGAAACATCCATATTTTATTTATTTATTTATTTAACTACATAGCTTTTGATATTCTTTACTTTGTCTACCTGAAATCACCTTTTGTGTCTGGTTCCCTGATAATACAAGCTGCAAACCCAAGGCAGGCTCTGAACCTTCCCTTGTCTCCATTCTGCCCTCATGGAATAAAAGTGTTAATCTGGTCATTTGGGGCTAGGTATTATTCTAACAGGAACTGTCTCACAAATTGTTTAGAAAATATGTCTCTAAGGTGGTTCTGGTTGCAGTTGTCTATAATGGAATTATAGAGGAGATTTTTAAAAAATTATTACCAATTTGCATTCTCTAAACAAAGACCCTTGAACATAGCCTGCTCTTCCTAGCGTAGGACTTAACAGCCATATAAAAAATGTAAACACCTAAAATTAACAGTCTTCTTTGGATATTTATGTTTTCATTACCAAGAAAAAGTACCTTTATGAACAATAATGTGTTCTAAAATAACTCTTCAAAGCCTGCTTGAAGATAAGATACCAAGAATAAGATACTAAGGTACTCAGAATGTTTCACCTTTCAGCCACTTAATTGGTGTAGCCAAACCCACTGCAGTCAGCTGATGCAAGATTTGGAATAGTTGGAGTAGTTGGAATAGTTTATTTCTCTATGATTTTGCAAGCAGCCCTTACATAATAATCAGACATTGAAGGTCTGATTATTAAAGCTTTGCAAGTTGTGGAAGAATCCTTGTAGGGATCTTCTACCATCTCTCTGTTGAGGACCTGGGATGGATATGGAGATGCTTCCCCAGTCAGTCACCTGCAGAAATGACAACTCCCTTCTTCTTGAAGTAATTATTAGTATAGGAATGGTTGCAGCCTCCCTTTGATGTAAATGTTCTTTGGAGCATCTTTTATGTATTTAAAGTACTAATATAGAAGAAAACAATACCCCCACAGTGTCACATGGAAAAAAAAAAAACCCAACACATTTTTTTCCCTAACAAAATAAAAATTTTATTTAAATGTATTAAAATCGACTTTCAATGGGCTGAACAAGGTACAAATCACAGAGAACATCAGGATGTAATTACACACTTATAGAGAAGTCTACCATGAAAAGGAGAGGTTTTGTTTTAGTTTTCCCCCACTGAAAAATGAAAATGACAAGCTCAAATTATGAACTCTACTGTGCACAATCAAGTGTGAGGAAGTATCAGCTTACGAATCATTAACAACCCCAGTTTCATGATCAGAGCATTATCAGCTCTGCGAGTCTGAACAAAGCAATTGTCAGCTGCCACCCTCTCTCGACCAGACAATTAAAAATTTCATGTAGTGCAAAGTGAAAAAGTGAGATCAAACTCAGCAACGCTCTTGCCCAGCAGATGCAGAAAGATCTGACACCCTGCCCAAGTGCAGCCTCTTCCAGGGGACATACAAGACCAGCATTAACATTCAGGGGAGGGTCTGGGGAGAGACCTGAGCATGGCCATGAGGACACCTGGGTGCTCTCCACGTGCTTGAGGAAGGTTATTCTGGGCAAACCCTGCCCTGCTGGTGCGGTGAGGGTGAAAGGAGTGGAGCAGAGGCAACATCTGCCTTGAACTCATGCCAGCTTGGAGAACATGGAGGTGTTTTGAGGCAGATGGGACTCATTTTACTTCTGCTTATAAAAGCAAGCCGTTGGTTGGGAAAATATTCATTGGTATCCTTGTTACCTGTGTAGCTCAGCAGAGAAGAGAAGCCCTGCAGCAGAATATGAGCCACATTTTTCCATGGACCTGTTGTATGTGCAAATGCATTGCACAAATTGCAGTTGCACTGTTATTCTATTTCCTTGTATGGATTGTCTTTCAGCTTTCCTGCTAGGGAAAAAAAAAGGCTCTCTTGTGCTGCTTAATACCCTAAAATATCAAAGCACAGCACCAAATAGGATCTAGGCCTTACCTTACTGTGTTCAAGTTTATCCATCTGTGAAATTAGTATAATAGCATTGTTCTGCCTCACAGGGATATTGTGCGTCTGCTTGTTTCTAAAGTGATGCTCCAGGCGTGTTTTGAAACGCTTTAAGTTTCCAAAGTGTTTTGTTGGTCTTGGACAATAAGAAGAATATGTTAACTTTGAGTGGCAAAGGCAATAGATTTCTGCAGTGGGCTGTGAGTCAAGGGCTGAGCACGACCTGGGAAAGCTTCTTTTGGCTGCTGCAGGGGACCACAGACAAATGATGCAATCAAAGAATGGTTTGGATTGAAGGAGACCTTAGAGATCATCTCATTCCACTCCTGCCATGGGCTGGGACATCTTCCACTATCCCATATTGCTCCAAGCCCAGCCCAACCGGGCCTTGAACATTTCCAGGGTTGGGGCATCCACAGTTGCTCTTACAAAGTGTTGACAGTGCTTCATCACCCTCACCACAAAGAGTTTCTTGCCAATGTCTAATCTAACCCTGCCCTATGGCATTTTAAAGCCTTTCCAGCCCCACTGCTCCTCCCATCTCACATTTTGTGCAGCAGTGTGAGCCTTTCTCACAGGGGTTTGTAGACCTTCCCTTCTCTTGTGCAAAAGCCCTTCGAAGACTATTAGGAAACAAGACCATTAAACTGAATGCTGAATGGAGAATTACAAGTATTTTGGCAGCCGTCACTCCAGGAGGGTCAGTTAAAAAGCAACCAGCCTTTGAGAGACTCCAAGATCAACATGAAGAACATTTTTTTTTTCAATTGAAAAAATAGGTTGGAACCCACCTGTCACACAGTGAGTTCACTATGAGTCAGCCTCCTTTCCTGATAAGTGTTTTATGTTACTAACATTCAATTACACTGGAAGTTATTTAGGGCAGAATAGATGTTTATGCCTGTGAAAGTTTAGTGCAGCGAGGCGTTTGTTCTGAAGCTACTGGAAGATGAATAATGGTACTAATAACAATAACATATTTAAATCAGAAAGTGCATTTGTTCATTTGTATTCTTAGATCTCTGATCGTTGCTTCTCAAGAGCTTCTTGCTCCATATTTTTACTTAATGGAACTGCATTCCTCAGACAAGCTGCTCTGAAGGCTGTTTACTTAATAAGTGAGTTTCCTGACTGAGTCAGAGCTGAGAGAGAAAAGCAGAGAGAGAAAACACCAGCCAGCTGAAAAGCCAGGAGAAAGCAGCAGGGAAAGATGGTTTTGTAACCCATATCTCCCTTTGGGCTATTCATGCAAAATTGTTTATTTCACTTCTGCTAAACTGGGTCTCCCTTTTTTGGAATGACATTTCTGCTGATTTCAAGGTATTTATAGCATGCAGACATTCTGTTTGATTCACTCTGTATTCCTTATTGGCTCGATAATGCTGATCTCCTTGGTATTCAGTGTAAGAACAACCTGTGGGTTTCTCTTTGAATGTTGGGGAGCTTGGTATCAATAACCTCAGCCTTTGACAAGTGATGGGTCTCTCCACTTCTTGAAAGACAACATCCAGTGTGAAAAAAAATCTGGTTTTCAGAACTACAGAACTAATTTGATTTGTTTTCCATCTTGCTTTAAGTGTTGTTTTGCATTTTCATACTATTTTTTGGGGGGATGGCAAGAAGCAGAAGCTAATCTTTTACTAAATAAAAATTGATTCTTGCATAACAGGACTCCTGGAGCTAGGCGTTTTGGAATAAAAAGAAAAGCAAATTTTGAGCCTCATGAACAACAGTAGCATCATATCATTAAATTCATGTCAGCTGAGAGTTTGAAGTAATATTTCAAAGGAACCAAAAGTTTCTAAAAGATCAAGTTCTATTAATGAAAACAATTAGATGTTTATGTATCATTTGTGTCTAGGAGAAATTAGGGACCCAAGTAATTTCCTAGGAGATATGAGCTGTGGGGTTTTTAAAGATTTTAGCTAACAGTAATATACTGCTGTAGCCATGTAACCATATCTGAAAACGAGCCCTTGTTCATTTTTAAAATGGAAATTTAATGGTTTTGATGATTTATCCTTCAAACCTTGGATTCTCAGCGTGATCATAATTTTATGTTTAATTCTAGTCAGTTCCAAAGAAGGTAAATGAACCCTCATCCCGGAGAGTCAGTCCCACCAATTAGTACCCACTGAGTACCCAGATTTTAACTGGTTAACTCAATTTTTGGAGTGACTTGATTCTGTTTTCCAAGCCTGTTTTTCCCTATATATTTTTGGGGTTTTTTTTAGTACCAAGCTAAACAAAAATATTATAATTTTAAATTGTGCTTTCAGCTTGAGAGTCAGTTTCTTTATGTGGGGTGGCTTATTAAATTAAGGGTTAACATTTAAATAAAATTCACAGCAAATACTGCATACAACACATATCCAACACTGTGTACAGGGAGTAGAAGAAAAATGTGGTATGAGTAGTCAGAGCAATTTTAACTATTCAAATGACTAATAATTGTTTTTTTGTTGCAGGGTCATGTGAATTTTCTGTTCTTCACTTTAGGCTTCATTGAAATTACATCTGTTTTGTGTGAATTTTTCCGTATTCTTTTTTATCCTCAAAAATCTGAGGACAACTATTTTAGACTGTAGATTAATCATTTAATATATTGCTTTTATTTTACCTGGATTAGTGGTAAAGCCATATTTGCAGAACTGAAGTATATTAATCAGATATCTGAGAACATTTTTTTTGCCTGTAGGATCTGCATATTTAAATTTCATTTGCTCTCTGAGAAACCTGTCAAAGTCTTTTATTATATCTTTAACATCCTTTCACTCAAATTAAATATATTCCATTATATCTTCAGTGAAGTAGAAATACTCTGAGACTTCCACAAGTTTTAATTGAACATTTTTAACAGTACATCTAATGCCAAAAAAATGGTTTAAGTAACAGATTTTTTTCTTTTTTTAGTAGTAAAGATAGTTTCTGGAATGATAAATTCTTGACTGTCCAATAGGGTTAATTTAAAAGTTTTCTTCTCACGAGGCATGAGTCTTAGATCTCTGAAAATAATTTCAAACTTATATCCCAAACTCCTAAGCATTTGGACAGAGCAGAAAATGATGAAAATTAAAACTCTGATGTTTAAATGATTTGTTTAAATTAGGTCCTAAATATTCTACTACTGCATTTAAAAATGAACATCTGGAGAATGCACCAGACTTTCTTATATTGCTCACATCTTTTAGTTTTTATAACCTGATGTTTGTCTCTCACTGCTGATCAGGAGTATTAGGGATAGGGATCAAAAAAAGGGACTTTTAAAAAGCTGACCCCCCCCCTGTTCTTCTCTATCTCATCTCTTTTGTGAAATTCTTTAATTAAAATATTTACCAGCAAAGCTACCAAAATCAATACAAAATTATAAATATTTCATACACTCCACACAGGCTTTCAAAAATGCTCTTTTCCTTAATATTCTGGGAATATTCATTAAGTTTGTGATAAATATTAATTTCCTATGAAATTCTTAATATAAGAAAGAGAAAATTATCCACATAACTGACATATTTCCTATGTAAAGAGAACAACCATCTCAAGATGTGTATTTGTTTCAGTGCTATATTTTTCATTTGGTGCCCAGTGACAGGAGCAGAGGCAACTGGTACAAAACCAAAACACAGGATGTTCCCTCTGGACGTTAAGGAAATACTTTCCTAACTGAGGGTGACTAAGAACTGGTAGGGGTTGCCCAGAGAAGTCTTCTCCTACCCTGGAGATATTCAAAATTCACTGGACATGGTCCTGGCCACTGTCTCTAGGTGGCCCTGCTTGAGGAGGGGATTTGGCCACTTGTCCTCCCCAAGTCCCTTCCAAACAGATCCCCTCTGTGAGTCCTTTGTGTGGTATCACAAAACACAAGTCATGTTTGGTGCCTCCTGTTAAATAGTGCAAAGTAAAGCAAAAGGAGCAGAAGAGTCTCTTGATCTTAAAGCTGATCACAGAATCAAAAAATTGAAGAATCACAAAAGGGTCTGGGTTGGAAGAGATGTTAAAAGTTATCTAGTTCCAAGACAATTGCTATGGGGAGGGATGCCACTCTCTAGACCAGATTTCCCCATCCAACCTGGCCTTGGACCCTTCCAGGGATGGAGCAGCCACAGCTTCTCTGGGCACCCTGTGCCAGGGCCTCACCACCCTCACAGCAAAGATTTCTTACTAATTTCTCACTAATCTCCAATCTAAATATACTCTCTTTCAGTTCAAAGCCAAAGCTTTTTGCCTTTTGGAAGCTTTTGCTGTATCTTTGGTGCTAAAGAGGATAAATAAAAACTTCATTATATGAAGTTTATAATTCTGTGTAATGCCTTATAAGCAAAGAATTCCTGACTTTCCTACGAGTTTTGCTCCCAAGGGATCTGTGCCCTGCCGAGGATCACACAGGTATTTTGTGGCAGAGCCAACACAAACATAGAAAGACCTGTTTCAGAATTCACCATATGCCTAAATTGCACTTTATTCTGGTCATTTTTTAATGCTGCTATTTCACTTTCTCCTTCAGTGAACTCCTCATCATTTTACACTGGGTCATTTTATTTATTCCTCATCATTTTACACTGGGTCATTTTATTTATGACCTCTGAATTCACACCTTCTTACCTCCCTGAAAGCAACTTCCCTATGTTAATCCTCACAGTGAAATGAGACAGTGCTATCTCAAGAACTGGGGCACAGGGAGCTCTGGGCTGGAGGCACAATGATGTCTCCTGAGTTGCCAGAATTATGAGCATTTAGGGACCTCTCTGTGGTGTATTGAGAGGTGTGTCCAAGAGACACAGCATCAATATTTTATCCATCTACCTGAGGCAGCTAGGAGAAAAGGAAACAGAACAGTTGTAATGTAAATTTTCAGCTCTTCTGGTCTCTAGACCTTTGTCAACTGTCTGGTGGGAAGGAATTCATCAGGATTTCATATTTCATGAGTAGGATTCATCTCACCTAACTTTAGACATGGAAATGTGAGTTATCAAAGCCTGTTAGTCACTCAGGAGGAACAGGCTGAGTTTTTCTTGAAATAAAGAAATAAAAGGCAATTCCAGAAGGCAATTTAGACAAGTGGTCAGGATAGCTGGAATGAATCACACACTGGAAATGCCCATTTCTCTCCATTCACAAGAGGAGGCAGCTGAATGACTGTTCCAGAAATCTCCATGTGAGCTGGGCACCCTTGACTCCCTTCAAAGACAATGCAGCAAAATAGGCCCTTTTGAAATGCAATTCATCCAGCCAAATGCAGATTATTCACAGCCTACATGTGCTTTTCCTCAATGACTATCCAGGAGCCTGGGGAGACTTCGTCAAAGATCTCTGTGCTGCAATGTTTCATTCACTTAATGAATCCCACCAGGACTCTTGTCATGAATTGGGCCCAGAGTTATCCCATTTTTCTTTTTTTTTTTTCTTCTTTTTTCAGTCACAGAGGAAGATTGTGGTTCAGTTAAATATGATATCCAGAGTTCCTGGATCCTAAAGGAGCGTGTCAAAAAATTATGTGTTGTCTCCGCTTTGCTTTACTCTTTCTCGAGTCCTGCTCCTGCCATCTCACAGAATTCCTTCCTTCTTACTCTGTGACCTTAGGGATCAGTCATACCCAGTTCCTTCCTGATCCTGACTCTTCTTTCAGCTCCAACCACTCTATATCTCACTGGTTTATATTCACTCAGATTTTATGGGCTATTCCACTTTGACCCTGTTGGTCATTTAAGCAAGTTCTTATCCGTGTTTCTCTCCTAATTCCTCCTCTCCTCCTGCAGCAGTTGCCATTAAATCACTAGCTATATCTCAGAGCTCATAATCTAGAAATACTATGTAGATACAGGAAGTTGAGACTATCCCTGTTTCTATATAGTATGCACCATCTAAATCAGAAGGGTCTTTATCTTGGTCCACAGAACACCCAAATTTTGGCTTCAGTTAGGACAGGACTGTAGAACTACCGAAATAAGTCCCAAAATGTATGATATCAATAAAACAAAATAAATTAATAAACTCTAAATATGCTGAAAATTGTCTTATTTCCTCCATTTTTTATTTTAGTTGGTTTTTCCTCAGACATAAAATATATGCCTGGGAATGTTTGAACACCAACAGTCACATCTCTTTCCTCTATTATGCACAGAAGAATAATTTGTAGTTCTACATTTTCACTCATAGGTGGCGATAGAAAATTGATATATTATTTACCATGCTTTTGCTTAAAGATGTTCCACAGAGACTGGAGAAAGCATANTCCTTCCTTCCTTCCTTCCTTTTATGTTTTTTATTTCCTTTTTTGTTTCATTCTTCTTTCACTCTTTCATTTTCTTTATTTTTCTTTATATACTATTTTCCCTATTTATTTTTCCTTTCTGCATACTCACCTTGCTTGCCTCTTCCCTTGCCTTCCTCCCTCTTTCTCTCTCTCTCTCCNGGATCCTAAAGGAGCGTGTCAAAAAATTATGTGTTGTCTCCGCTTTGCTTTACTCTTTCTCGAGTCCTGCTCCTGCCATCTCACAGAATTCCTTCCTTCTTACTCTGTGACCTTAGGGATCAGTCATACCCAGTTCCTTCCTGATCCTGACTCTTCTTTCAGCTCCAACCACTCTATATCTCACTGGTTTATATTCACTCAGATTTTATGGGCTATTCCACTTTGACCCTGTTGGTCATTTAAGCAAGTTCTTATCCGTGTTTCTCTCCTAATTCCTCCTCTCCTCCTGCAGCAGTTGCCATTAAATCACTAGCTATATCTCAGAGCTCATAATCTAGAAATACTATGTAGATACAGGAAGTTGAGACTATCCCTGTTTCTATATAGTATGCACCATCTAAATCAGAAGGGTCTTTATCTTGGTCCACAGAACACCCAAATTTTGGCTTCAGTTAGGACAGGACTGTAGAACTACCGAAATAAGTCCCAAAATGTATGATATCAATAAAACAAAATAAATTAATAAACTCTAAATATGCTGAAAATTGTCTTATTTCCTCCATTTTTTATTTTAGTTGGTTTTTCCTCAGACATAAAATATATGCCTGGGAATGTTTGAACACCAACAGTCACATCTCTTTCCTCTATTATGCACAGAAGAATAATTTGTAGTTCTACATTTTCACTCATAGGTGGCGATAGAAAATTGATATATTATTTACCATGCTTTTGCTTAAAGATGTTCCACAGAGACTGGAGAAAGCATAATGAACTTTTCCAGACATTTAAAGTGATGGATTTTTCTTGTTTTGTGCGCTAGGACATTTGTAGAAGGTCATTTTAAATTGTGTCTGCACATCAAACATACCTGCTTGTACCTCTCCAGACAAATATGTAGGAAGAAATCAGCATTTGTCTCCTTAGCTTGCTCTTTTTCTTTCCTTTTCTCTTTTTTTCCTTTGTTTCTTCTTTCTTTCTTTTTTCTTCTTTTTTTTTTCTTTGCCTTCCTTCCTTCCTTCCTTCCTTCCTTCCTTCCTTCCTTCCTTCCTTCCTTCCTTCCTTCCTTCCTTCC